>JAHHUM010002325.1:600000-910735 GCA_036173005.1 Crenichthys baileyi
ATTTCACACTTTTTGTTTAATACATAATTCCATGTGTGTTCATTCATAGTTTTGTTGCCTTTGGTGAGGATCTACAATTTAAATAGTTATGAAAATCAAGAGACCCATTAAGTGAGAAAGTGCATCTAAAACCTTTGACCGGTAGTGTAGATTTGTGGATTAGTTGGGATTTAAACATTGCTACACTTTGTCGCCGTTGATATTACTATATTATTAGTAATATTACTATATTACTATGCCTTGCAGCAAGAAGGGCATGGGTGTGAATCCCGGCCTTGGGTGTTTCTGCATCAAGCTTTTAACTTCTCCCAGTGCATGCATATGTTCTCTCAGGGGAGTCAGGTTTCCTTCCACAGTCCAAAAACATGACTGTTAGGTTAACTGGTTGGTCTAAATTGCCCTTAGGTGTGACTGTGTGTGTGTGCATACAAGGTTGTCTATGCTGTGTGTCTTTGTGCTGCCCTGTGAGGGACTGGTGACCTGTCCAGGGTGTACGCAGCTTCTCACCCAATGACTGCTGGAGAATCACAACCAGGTATAGACAGTAATGAATAAACATGTCATTGCATGTAGGAATTTAAATCCAAGTTTGCAAAGTTGTTGACAGAAGAGCCTATTTTATTGTGTTTAATGTTATTGGAATTTCAAGGAGGAACATCAATTTGCAATAATAACAAATAAGCTAATAATTGTGAAGTTGAAGGAAAAGATATACATGGTTTTATTTTCTTTATAAATAAAATTTAAATCAAGTTCATTTTATTTCGTTTTAACTTAATGGCCCATTCTTCTCTGCAAAATAATTCAAGTTCATTAAGATTGAATGGAAGGCTTCTGTGAACAGAAAGAGTCATGTTTTGCCACAGATTTTCAATTTGAAACGTGCTCCCCAGTCTCAAGTCTAATGCAGCTTTAATCAAGTTTACTTTCAGTGTACCCATGTGTTTATCGTTGCCTGTCTTCTAATCAACTCTGACCAGCAAAAAAAAAGCATTTCCACATTATGATGCTGCCATCATGTTTGTTTTTTAGGGTGATATCTAGTTTTCAGCACACATAGCATTCGGCATGTAGGCAAAAATGTTCAGTTTTGTTCTCATCTTACCAGAGCACCTTCTTCCTTCTGTGTCACCAAAATAGCTTTTGGCAAATGTCATCCGGGACTTGTTATATCTTTCTTTCAACAAATGCTTTCTCTTGCCATTCTTCCATGAAGGCTAGGGTTCACAATTGGTAGTTCTGTTGACTAATTCTCCAACCTGAGCTGTGGGTCTCTGCAGCTCTTCCATGCTGCTTCTTTTTCTTTTACAGCGCTTTGAGTGCTGTGTTGCTGAAAAGCGCTATATAAATAAACTTGACTTGACTTGACTTAACAATTTACTCTTGATGTGTCCGTTGTGCTCCTTGGTCTTCGTGAGGCTGTGTGTTTACAGTATTAATGTTCTCTAACAAACCTCTTAAACCTTCACGGCGCAGCTGTATGTATTAAATAGCACACAGACCTTTGTAAATTTGCACTGTATTTTATTTTGGTATATCAGAGAGAAGAGGAGAAACACTTTGGAGTTGTACATTTTTCAAAACCTTTGAAAACCATATATTTTGTTCAAAGTTTATGGTGGTAATATGACAAGATATGAAAAAGGCAATACAAATGTAAATATGAAAAAACGGTGTCAGCCAAGGGTCAGTTAGTCTATGTTTGTATCTGTTTGCCAATCAAATCCCACCTTAAAGCATGAAATAAAATCTCCGTAGCTATGTTGTGCCATTTTCTTTCAGCTTTACAGTTGCCTTAACATTTCTGCTCTGCTATTTCAGAGATTTGCATCATGCATTTCTGTGATATGAAAGTCATTAATTTGACAAAATAACTGGTGCAATAGTTCAGCACTACAGCTGAAAGTTTAAAATACTGTCAACCTGTAATCCTTGTCAGATTTGAGATTAATGATGCCAGTTTTTGCTCATCAAAACTCAAAAAACCGAATATGAGCCAAACAAGTCAGAGACTGTTAATTTAATGTGTTTGTCTTGCTGTGTTGTTGCTTTGAACTATATGTAATAAAAGGTGGGACTTTCAGCAATGGAATAGTTGCAGCATAGACCTTATGAGAAGTTCTTGTCATGTTGACCTCTTGCTGTTTCTTCAAGGTGGTGCATCTCGACAAGGATGAAGAAATGCAGAAGCTGCCTCTTCAGCCCCCTTATTATGATATGGCACCCTCTGAGTCCACCCCCTTCACTGACAAACCGGTGAGTGCTGATGCCACGAGCAGGTGCACAGTAACTGCGGGGTTGTTCTGTTCAGGTGTAATTTTTATAAAAAGGCTGACCTTTTGTTATCATTATGCTTGGAGTTGATAATTGTTTTGCAATTGTTTTTTTGTTGAGAGCCTCCACAAAGTCAGGAGGATCTCTTATTTTTGCTTGCCTGGTGTTAAAAGTGAAAGCTGGCCGGTAAATCCGCAGGGGGCTTTGTCTAAGCTTCTTACCGCTTCATCTCCATCAGCTTCTCTCATCTTCTGTATAAACGTGGCAACATCATCTCCTGCTCTCTCTGTATCATCCTTTGTTCTGACCTCGCTGCTCACCTCCCCCTTTAAACTCCCCTGCCTCACCTCTCCTCCACTCCATGTAATCCACTATAATTACCTGTGGGTTTTGCCTTGCAAGCATGTGCAGATAAGTTGCAGTGTGGTGGTCTACAGATGATCACCTCCATTAAAAAGTGTTTGGCTTCTTGTGTGCTTCTGCAGACTGTTGTGACTGGCTCAGATGTTTGAGAACAGGCTTTTTTTAGGCTTGTGTGCGCTGGCTGAGAGACTTTTGTTAACTGTGTTCCAAGTTAATGTGGACACTTTCTGGAGTAATCATTTAGTAGTTAAGACAAACTTCTGTCTTTTGACTCATCATTACTGATTGTTGCTGAAGATTGTCATATTGCTAACAAACATCTGCTGTTACAGTGGATGATAATGTATGACTTACTTGTGCAGAATCTGAAGACAATGATGTCCAGATGTTTTATGTATTTTCAAATACTCTAAATTAGCATTTTAAATTTATTTAATTCAGCTTTTATCTAAAATAAGTTTTTTAAAAAATGTCCCCAATTAGATAGATGTTTCCTGCAACTACAGGGCCTTTAAATATATTTTGGGGGATTTTATGAGATAGACCAATAAAAAGTGTAACTTTTAGTGCAGGTAACTTGGAGGCGGAAGGAAAACCATACATGGTTTTCAAAATCTGTTACAAAGAAAAATCTAAATGCTTTACTGTGTAGCCTTCTTCGGCATCTCTTGATTCTAATAGCCAAAATTAAAATTTGGTGCAACCAGTTTCCTTCAGCACTCAACTAATTAGAAAATATTGTCTATATCATTGATCAAATAAAGCATTAATCAGAGAAACAGCCTAGGAGCCCATGGGAACACTGGAGGAACTGCTGAGATCCATAGCTTAGGTGGATCTGTTGACAGGATAACTATTAGTCATGCATTCGACAAATCTAACCTTTATGGAACAGTTACGAGAAGAAAGCCATTTGGGGAAAATAGCCTTAGAGGAATCCAGGTTGTAGTTTGCTACAAGCCATGTAGGGAGCACAGTTAAACATATGGGGGAAAGTGCTCTTCTGGTGAGAAGAGACTACAATAAAACCTTTTGGCTTTGTGGTGGCATATCAAAAAAGCATAGTAAAATGTATTAAAGTTTGTGTTTGTATTGTGGCAAATGTAAAAAAAATGCTGTGAACACTTTTGCAAGAAACTGTGCAAAATTATTGTTAAAACAGCAAGATTTCATAATGCAGACAAGTTTAATACATTATAGAATCCCTCTTTTTAAATATCTTATTGTGTAACACAGCTTGAAACAGAAATGCCACAATTTGCTGTCATTAAAAAATCATCAGTTTCTAAAACTATAGAATGCTGAAGCTGAATACCAGCCACCTTACATACTAATGAAATCCATTCAACTGCAAAAAGGGCTCTAGATTTCCACATTCAAATTGTTTATGTGGTATATGTTGGGTGTGAATGCAGACAGCATTCTAGTGTGGGTTCCCCTAAATCATTCATGCAACTCTGGATGCATCTCCCTTTCAGATTTGGAAGCATTTTTACTCCAAGACTGGAGGAGAATATGTCCTTTCAAGCCTAAATTTAAAGACACACAATGATTTAAAATAGAAACACAAAGGCAAAATCAATAATTTACAAGAGATCTAAGCTCTCAAATGTGTTCTGTTTCATGCTTACAGCTTTTATCTGATTATATTCCATGTGACTTGTTGGTTTTTTTAATCTTTTCATAACACATATATTAAAAATAACCCAGACTGGCAGTTAAAGGATAACCAAATCATTTATTGCAGGCTTTGAGGTGCACATTCAATTCGTTAAGTGCCAGTTCAAGTCATTTCAGAGCACCGGAGAGATATTAAAAACATGTTTTAGGTAAGATTAAATGCAGCTCTGTAATAGTCAAGTGTAAGCCAATTCAGGCAATAAGTTTTTGCATTTCTGTATTCATGAAATACGAGTTTACAAAAAGCCCCAAACACCAAAAATCTGTGACAGTAATGTGTCTCAGCCTTTGGTTAAACATCATTGGAAGAAGTTATGTTCCCACATTGCCCTTCTACACATTAAACCCAGTAGAAACCACATGTTGATCACCATAAGGAAACCTGCCACTGATTTTTCTAGACATATTGAAAGAATCTGCTTCCTGAGCAGAGCATGTTGAGGAATGCACACCATGTAAACCACATTTGTGTGCCACTTCTACAGAATCAATAGAAAGCTCCCAGATCATGATGGAGTCCCTTTTGCTGTGCGTTGCTAAAAACATGTCCAGTGAGACATTTTTTTTTTCTTGTCAGAAAAAAACCTTTATTTGTCCAATTTTTGGTACTCCCTATCAAAGTTAAATTGGGAAAGCTTTTAGTGTGGGAGGACAAATAGTCTTAGAAGATAGTTTTTGTTCTTGAAGACTTTCTCTTTCAGATGTCTTCTACCTTTTGGTTATTGGGCTACATATAGCATCAGTAATGGTCAGGGCAGGTGAAATTATTTTGGAACTACCACTTTTTTGTCTCATAACCAGTGATGGGAATGATGGTGTTAAAATAAACGGCGTTACTTTTTTCAGTAATCAAATTAATTACTTTTTTCAGCGTTACAATGCCGTTACTGACAATTAAATGGAGGCATTATAAACTAAAACTACTCATTCATCTGTCCTGGCTTACTGCCACAGGAACTAAGCTTTTTTACTTTGGTGAAGGAAGGAGTGAGGGGCACAACAATCACATAAGTGATGATGATTGGCTAAGGTAGAGTAAGCTTTCATTGTAAGCCAATCAGAGCAGTTTACACACAAGAACAGACCTGCTCAGGCAAACTAGCAGATGTAAGCTGCAACAATGGCGGATCTCGATGGAAAGATTGCGTTTTCAAAGGGGAAGTGCAGCCACTACTTTATTCTCCCAGTGGTAAAAGGAAAGAATGAAAATGTGAAGTAAATATTTAAAGTTTGGTGTAAGTAGGCTACTATACTTCCATGTAATTCCACTTAATGCAACTGGCTTGTGAAACCTTAGAAAAAAACTAAATTCTTAGACATATTTATACTCAATAACACAATAGTTACTTTCCCTGTTAACTAGTTACTTTTATAGTGGAGTGTTACTAACTCTAGTTTTGTTACTAGTTACTTTTTGGGAGAAGTAACTAGTAACTATAGCTAATTACTTTTCTTAAAGTAACATGTCCAACACTGCTCATAACCCTCATGATGGTTAAAGACATTTAAAGACTGTCTTATTACATCCAACCTCAGCAGCAATAGTGCATCAGGCTTGCTTCTCCAGTCCAACAATCCTTCCACATTCAAAGTCAGAAAGCATTTTTGCACCTTTATGACCTAATGCCTTAAAAATATGATACTTTAATTTCTGTGTTGTTTAGGTACTTTTTAAGTCTAATGTTCATAAAAGTTTGATTAGCTGGGGAACAGCCTGTTTGAGTTTAACTGCAGTTTTTAATAATTTGGCTACTCGTTTTTTCTCCCCTTCTCCTGTTTCTTTCTGCTATTTTGAAGCGTTTCACTACCAGGTTTTCATGATGATTATTTTCTGTCTCTTGTAACAATTATGGCAAAAAGGAAATGCTTAGAAATCCCACTTATATTGATTATGGAGATTATGGAAACCTTCTACTTAGGGTTGAAAGAGCCACAGTGAGCTCCTGACATCAACATTTGTAACCACTGTGACATATGAAGTTGCAACTCTTGAGTTGGAGCTGTCATGGTTTTGGTAGTGGGTTGCTTGTTTGATTCCTAATTAGTCCAGATCACACAATGATTCTGAAACCCACATTGCTTCAAATGTGCTTCTGACTTGTACATTTCTCTGTTAAATAAAAGAAATATCATAAAATATAAAGTTAACAGCACACTGGAAGCTGAGAAACAACTTTTACATGCTACACTTACCCTGGAGGAAAATCAGTAAAATCAGTGAGTGGAGGTGTTTGTGAATAACAGTGGATGCTAATAGAATAAAGACTTTCCAGCCACAGGTTGCTCATTCTGCTGCTGTTGTATTGACAAACTTTGGAGCAGCTTCTTTCCTCAGGGTGTGAGAATGAACTCATCCTCCACACTCCACCATGAAAAATAGTTTTATTCTTGGACTTGATTATTTACTCATTCATGTATAAATAGGAGTGGGTGTAATTTTACTGTGCAATATAAGCTGCATAATGATTCCTAAACTGAGTCTTTAATCTTGAACCTTGAACTGTTTTTTTTATTTTAATTATCCTGCAGTCTTGGCTCTCAGGTTTACGAGCTCATTTCAATTCTGTTTTTGAACACTGTTTTTTGTTGTTGTCGTCGTTTTTATCTGTTTGTATGTTTGGTTCAAAGTGTGCAGGACTGACCACATTTTGTGGTGTTTCGAAATGCATTATTTCTTAATTATTTACCCTGACTGCTTGTGTTTAGCGTAATTTATCTCCTTTAATATTTTTGTACATCAACTAAGAAAATCAGAAAATAATTTCCACATCGACCAGGCTGTGTGAAGCTGAGGACATGTACATGTTTTGTTTATCAAGCCAAGTTTACACAAACCACTTTCTTCTGATGATGCATTGTAAATATGACTCAAGCTTCTCAAAAAGATGCAGGAAGAAATCAGCTACAATTATTTTTTTCTTGAGTGAGCGGATTTTGATTTTCTGTGTACAGTAGTCGTCTTCACTTCAGTGCTCAAAGGGAGCAGGTGCTTAGCTCTGATAATCCGTGAAAACTGAGGGAAGATTTTCTTCAGATTAGTTCCTTATCGCCTAAAACATTCTACTAAAAGTGTAGTTTAGGGTGCACTTAAGATAAATAGGATATCAGTAAGTTTCCCAAAACGCTATCTGTGAGGGACATGCATTGACTGCTGAGCTTCAAGTGTTACTAATGATGGTTTTCTCCTAGAGGAAAACATTGTCTAAAGAATTTGAAGGCAATGTGGCAGTAATTTTCCCCCTGATTGCACTCTGGTCATGACAAATATCCCATATATTTAAAAATCTACTGCGTGCAGAGTGTTGATGCAGAGGAAATATGCAAGAGTGAAATTTGAAAGTAGATTTAAATAACGTTCGGCAATAGCTCCGATCATTTCATCTAATTTGTTTTCAGATAAAAATAATAACCTATCAGTGCAAATGGGAATACAAGATGTACCATAATAGTGGATTTCTTCTACACAGTCCGTCAGCTTCCAAAATATAAATGCTGGCCTACAGCTGTCTTTAAAATGCACATTCTTCTACCCTTTATATCTTTGCTCATCACTGGGGAAAATGTAGATTCATCAAAATCAGTTGGATTTAGTGTTTTTTAAACGCAACAAATTACATATTGAATGGTTCTAGTTAAAATTGTCACTGAAAGGACGTCTATTGTTTTTAACCAGTGAAAATGTCCTTTGTGTTAAGTGTGGCTGTAGATTTATAAAATGGCTGCTACATACTGATATGTTATCTGCCGTACAATTCTGTATTTATAACAGTTTTTCTTTTAAGCCTATGTTTCTCTTTTATGCAATGCTTGGATGGGTTTCGCTATTTTCGGCCCATTTTCGTGTGAATTTTCAAGAAATGTTAGGTTTTCAACAATTAAAATTAGATATTTTCAATTAGTTTAAATAAAAAATTGGAATGTACAACAAATGTAAAAATACAATTACCTGCTAAGATTTCTTTGCTTTAATATATATATATATATATATATATGAATTAACTTTTTTAAACTTCACCAGGTATCTTCAACGTAGAGATACTTATTGGGTTCTGATTTATTCCTGCTTAGGTGCCATGGTGAGGTAGAGGAAGGACCCAGATGTAGAGCATAGCTGTGGTGATGAAAGGTTTTAATATTAAAAGGAACGTACAGGGAGACCAGGACACGGATCATGGGCAGAATGACACGGCACAGGGCAGGCGGGCAAACAGTAGGATCCTGAGGCGAGCAATAAAAAACAGAGTTTAAATACAGAGGCAGAGTGGCGAGATGATCAATGAACAAGAAGAGCTGATCAGATGAAATGTGGAGCAACTGGTGGCAGAGAGAATGCAGGGCAATTGAAGGAGGGAGGCTAATGAACACAGATAAGCAGAAACACAGAAACACTGAAAGAAATCTAATAGAACTAAATGTACGGGAATACAAGAAAAAATAAACAGTGAGATGAACTAACAGAACAGGAACCAAAGAACATAAACAGGGATGTGCAGACCTTCTAACACTCACACAGGTGAATCATGACAGGAAGGACTGTTTCTTTTACATTAATCCATCAGTTTATTTTCCTTATAATATCAAAAGCTATTTTATTTAAAAGTGCCAACTCCAGATTGTCAACAATAAATACAACAAACCTCTTATTGTGTTTGTATTTCCAAAAAAAAAGCCTGAAAAATTGGCATGATGTGAATGCCAAATATGATAATACTGGAAATAAACAAAAATGGTACATATTCTAAAGAAGAAGAATATGTCTTATAAACCCCTTATTTAAAATGTGAATTCTGATATTTTCTGATCCAGAACCTTTCCTTTAACATGTAGTGTTGTCTCCAAGGTGCCTTGAATGGACTGATGATCCGGCCTTTTACCAAATGACCGCTGACGACAGGCACCACCTGTGATCCCACAAGGATAGAGGTTTATAGACATTTGATGGATACATATGTGAATATCAGCTATACTGCTGCAATTTGTGTCCATATCTTCAACTGTATTCATATCTGCAAGATTGCTAATTACAAAATAAGCCTCAGAATGTTCTTTTCACGCCTAAACTCAGATCTGGGCAAGCTGCAGAGCTGCTATATCTAAATACCGACTGCTATAATGAAGGATGGGGTGGCTATCACAACGGACTTCAGAACATAATGATGGTTCCAGAAAGCTTTTGTTGTCTGGTCAATGGCTTTATTTGTGTTTAAAATATTCGTTAGATGGTCGGAAAGGCCCTTGCACTCAGAGAAAAAGGGATAACTTGTATTTAACCTAATATAACCGGTTTTGCTTTAATGGTCATTAATATAGCAGAGGCGACATTACACTGTATGTGAACCTGATGGGTTCAATGAAGTAGTAGTTGCCTATTAAACAAGGTCAAAACATAAGATAGTCATTGTTTTTAAGCCTTTTTTACATATTTTATTAGTGACAAACACCTCTGACACAGTTGTAACAGCACTCTCGCAATGGATTTTCTTGATTGTAAATTAGACCTACCTTGTTTAAGTGCCTTCCAAAAGGATGCTGATATTTTCATAATGCTCATTGACAGGTGGAATATTCAAAGAACATAACAAATCAACCCTTGGTCTTGCTGCTGAATGTCCTGTTGCTGGCTGTTGAGATCGGGAGTTTTACTCAAAGTCTGACACAAATTTAGACCCTCCTGATGTTTGCACAAAACACTCAACATAGCATACACTTGTATTTTCTGTTTCTTAGCACTAAATTTGTCTACCTTAAATGTGTACAGATTACTAAAGCATACCTAGAAAATAAGGGGGCAAACCATCTGGGAGGTAAAATTTCTGGTTCACACGGCAGGATTTTTATGCCAATTTTATCTAGTCTTCACTCTAGTCTGCTCGGAAGGACGTTGTGACCGCTCTGACCTCATATCGGGGATATTCAACATGTTGGATTGTCTTGGCCCGATATCCTACCGTTTGGGGTGATCCCCGAGGGCAAGCGAGCATGTAGCCTTTTGAATGTGACGTATAGCCAGTCAGAAATCATGGAAGGGAATTACTTTGAACTCATGATTGATCTCGACAGGGTTTGTGAGACCTTCCATCTGACATCTGAACGTTTGTAAGTGAAATCTGTTCATATGTGGTGTGTTGTGCTTGCCATGTGGCATATATATATCTATATATATATCTATATATAGATATATATATAGATATATATATATATCTATATATATATACACATGAGTATATACACCTGCCCCTTTTTTGCAAAAAAAAAGTCATTTTGTAAAGGTTTAATACCTGTTGTCTTTTCCTTCTTCTGCCATTGATGTAACTCAATCACAGATTTAGAAAAAAACTTTCACTGTAAGCTACAGCTACTACATTCTTAAAGTTATCTTTCCAACATAAGGTGTGTTCAGGTTTCCTCTAAAACAGGTTTGGAGTCGATGATAAGCCAAAACACACAAACACACATACAAAAAGCTGTGTTTGTGCATTTGCTACTGTGGAAAAAGCCTAAGGCACTGAAACCATCTGGGTGGTTTTATACATTAAGAATGAATAGTTTGGGGTTCAAAAATATGTCTTACATTAGAACATATCCTCTCACAAAGTCTGTCACATGCTAGAAGGCATGTTCCTTGGCCAGGTTCCACATGCTGCAGACAGTGTGAGGAGGGCAAGGGAGAAACTTTTAACTGAAAAAAAGATTACCTGGATCTCACAAGAAATACTTTACACACACAATTTAGTTTAACATACAAATGATTTTTTTTTTTTTTCATGGAGGTATTAATCCAGTATTTTTTAACCTCTGTTGGTAACAGAGACATCTGTTTAGCCTAAATTTTGAATGGGCTAGGTTAAAACAGCAATATATTTTCATCTAAACTATTCCATTGTATCTCTAGCTTTATGTTTAGGATCGTTGACCTGCTGAAAGTTGGACCTCTTGCAAAAGTGGACCTTTTGCAGCCTCTAACATATTTTCTTCTAGGATTACGCTGTATTTGGTGCTGTGTTAAACCCTTGTCCCTGCTGATGAGAAGTATCCCCATACTATGATGTTGCCACCACCAGGTTTTACTATGGGGATGGTGTATTCAAGGGCATGTGCAGTGTTAGTTTCTATAAATATAAATATCTATAAATATTTCACTCATGACTTCAGGGTGACTGTAACTCAGTGAGTAGAGTAGTTGTCTTGCAAATGGAAATTTGATTCCAGCTTCATCTTGTCACATGTCGATTTGCCCCTGGGCAAGGCACTTAACCTCAAGTTGGGTATTGATCTGCATATCGGTGTATGGAAGTTTGCGTGCTTGAAAGTGGAGCTGGGTGAATGTGCCTCGAGTGTAAATCCCTTTGAGTGCTTACACTGGTTGGTAATACATAATAAACACATACCCTGAATTGGTCTGTACTTTGACTGGGCCATTCGTTAATTGAAAACATCTGAGCTCTGGCTGTTTAGGGTACTGTCCAGCTGAAGACGAACTTCCACCCCAGTCTCAAGCCTTTTAAAGCTTATAATTTTGTTTTTCCAGGCTTATCCTGAATGTGGCTTGATCCATGTTCCATTCATCTCCGAGAAGCTTCCCTGTCCCTTACGGAGAAAAGCATTCATACAACATGATGCTGCTGCCATCATATCAGGATGGTGTTTTGAGGGAAATGAATAGTGTTACTTTCCCCTGAAACTGGTTTTATTAAAGGTAGATCTCACAAAAAATGGCTAAATCAATTCCCACCATTGAATAATGTGCTTTTGGTTTTATTCAGAATCAAGGTACTCTTCATTGAGTAGTTTTTGCCCTAATAAAACAAGAACATACTGTGGAGTTTCATTAGTAACAATCAATCCCCTTTCAAACATATATTTAACTTCATTCCTAACATGTTGTATTCTTTTACATAGAATTGCATGTCAATAGTTTTTTTGCATATCTATCACACTTAATAATTCTATTCAATAAAAACATTTGGTCCTTTAAAATTGGTCCTTGTTTTGCTTGTAAGCATTTTTTTCATAAACAAACTGTGCTATAAGTAGTATTTTTATGTTGGGATAAAACATTTTTCAGCTTTTATTTTTACATACTAATCAGTCTGTTCAGGCCATTTACTGAATCATCAACTTGGCCAGATATTAATCAACTCAATCCAGTAATCAATCATCCAGCTTGTTTTAAAATTAAGTGATTAGATGCTGCCTGAAGTGTGTACATGCATGCTGATAGTGCAGATTTTTGAGGAAACCAGCCTGCCGTGTGTATTAAAACGCTGCTGGGCATGTCTTCTTGTTTTGCACAGCAACCTCGGTTCCAAGCATGATTTCTGAATTCTGTTGCTATCGAGACGCATAAATTACAGTCCTTGTGGTTTGAAAGACTGTGCGGACATGCATTCACCATAATTCAATCATTCAACCTGCATACAGCCAGTGTCTGTTTCACTTTAGTTCCACTGTTTATTTTTTTTGTTTATTCCATTTTCATGCCCTTCAACTTTAAATATGGCATACATTCCAAGAAAAGCACATTAAGGTACAGACACAGCTTTAATTGTATATGAAAACACTTTAATTGAACAGTTCGTTTATTGAAGAAAAACATAAAGCAAAAAGCCAAAATTGTCATTTTGCACAAAGAGCCTTTTCCATGTCTAACCTTTTATTTATCACTCCTTTTCGAATTGTGTGTTATGTTTTCTGTGTATCATCTCCATCTTCTTGTTACCTTGTCACTTTTGATCATTTTCAGACATCTTTTTTCTTTTATGTTCCATGCCACCATTTTTTTATTTGCTCTGTTCTCTAACACAAGCTCAAAACGTCCCGCTCCCACCTTCAGTTAACATTTTTTCCTCATCTTTCTCTATTCTGCTCTTTGTCAGTTTCTCTCTGTCCGGTTATCTGTCTCTTTCACTCTGACATTATTTGGCTGCCTCACTCCTCACACACCTTTCACCTCTCTTGTCTCCAGAACTCTGGCCACAAGGACTGTGATGTCCAGTATGCGGAGCTGGATACTGCAGCTTTGGCCTCATCTCCCAGCCCACGAAGCTCTGCTCACACTGGCCCTGGGGACCTTGTCGAGTATGCAACCATCCAGCCTAGCTCACACTAGCGCATGCCATAATAGGCCTTTTCCCCTCAAACTTTGGCCTCAAGGTACACAGACTGATGCACTCCAACCCTCCGTTCATGCCCTCTTTCACATGCATTGACTTCCCTTTATGTGATCCACAAGGTTTCCTTTACTACTTCCCTCTTTGGTCTTGGTCACTTTTTGATTTTCCCTCTTGCTGCTGTGCAGAAAGTTTGATCGAAGCCTATACAGTTTGTCAGGCTATTATAAAACACAAAGGAACTCGAGTAGAAAGGTGTGAATGATGGTGCAAACAACACAGTGTGGAGCATAAATCCAAAGAAATGGTATTCAGAGATCAGGATATCTGCCATAGAGGTACTCTAATCATAAAAAAAACATAAATTTCGATATTTGAGGGAAACAGAGAAAGTATTTTCCATAAAAGCAAATTAGCTCTAGGCTTTTACAGTTCTTAAAGTTGAGAAAATTTTTCACTGAGCAAGGTACACTGATAAAATAAAAAGCTAGCTGGATAATAAATAATGTATTTCCATGGCATGATTTAGCAAAATTCAATGTTTTTAATAAAAAATTCAACTAAAGACAATTTCAGATTTTAGCATTGAGTTGCATTTGAATTTGAAAGCCTTATGTGTTTGAGCCAGTTTGACCCTGTTGAATCCCAAAACTATAATGGATAATGCTGTGGATGGCGAAACTGAAACAAACAATGACCATGATAATGTCTTCCGAACTCTACCTTAAACAAATCTATATACAGTATATTCTTATTTTAATCAGATTTTTTTGTTCTTATTTACCACTTATTTAATGACTAAATGTCATATTCTACCCTAGTGTTTTGCAAAAGCAGTTATATCCCTTGAGCTTTTCCATATTTTATAGTTACAACCTCAAACTTCAATGTAGCTTATTAAGATTTACTGAAACAAATCAAAATAAGTAGTGCATATAGCGAAGAGGCAAGATGAAACATAGGTGGTTTAAAAAACATTAGAAAATAAACATCTGAAAGGTGCTGTGTGGATTTGTATTCATCTTCCCTGAGGTAATTCCTTTTGGAAGTATCTTTTGTTGTCTAAGTAGCTGTAGTCTTTTGGGGGGTGTATGTCTAGCAGAGAGACCAGAATTTTTGCCCATTAAGCAAAATAGCTCAAGCTCAGTTAGATTTAATGCTTCTGTGAATATCTCTGAGCTATGAAGATCAATTTTCCATACTTGGCAATACATTCTCAGTGTGATTTAGCACTGGACTTTAACTGGGCCAACCTTACACACAGCTCAGTCTTTGTCCTTAAGCAGCCTGTAACAGATTTTCTTCCAGTATTGCCCTGTATTTAGCTCGATCCATACCAACTTTGACCAGCATTTCTTTGCCTCTGCTGCAGAAAAGCATCCCCATACCAAGGAGATGGTGTGTTCAAAGTGATATTCAACGTTAGTTTTCTCCCAGACATAGTGTTTTCCATGAAGGCCAAAAAGTTCTGACCTGATCACCTTTTTCCACATTCATTGTGTCCTGTCTATGGCTTGTGGCAATATTTAAACATGACTTCTTTTTGCTTTCTTTCAAAGATGGCCTTTTTCTTTCCACTCTTACATAAAGACCATTTATACTTTTTTCTACTTTGTTTTGGTTAGCCTTATAAAATCCCTATAAAATTAATTGAAGTTTTTGGTTGTCACATGACAAAAATGTGGAAAGGTTCCAGGGGTAAGAATGTGTTTTTAAGGCACTGCAAATATTTATTTGCTGGTGCAGTGGCATTGCAGGCTGTCTGAAATCAGACTACTTTAGCTTACCCACACAAATCTCATTCTGTGTCATGAGTGATGGGATTTTTTTTCTCACTTCCCTCTGGCATTGACAGAAATAATGGTGATTGTACAGTCTGTACTGCAGGTGCACACATAGTGGGGCTAAATGGTAGGATTAGGTTTATTATATGCCTATTGTGAATCTGAAATAGTGGGTGATGCAACCATGTGAGTTTTTATAACAATTTGGCTCAACACAATCTCTGAAGATCTTTGATAATAAAATCTGGCCATTCCAATCTGTCCTGTCTCTCTTCCTTAACTGTTTCCATGTGTTTCATTGTTGCTAAATTTCCATATAATCCAGACAGTATTCTCACAGCTTGAATGAATTCCTCCAATTTTGCAGAATACAAGTTAACACCTTTGAGGGAGGAATTTGAATAAAAAAACATAAAGAAGAAAAATAGAAGACCTCTGATCAGTTACCCAAAGTCTTATATGATGTAAATCTTTTTTTAGATTCAATCTTGATTAAACAATGATTTACAACAAAATAGAATCATAAATAGAAAAACTGACCATGACATGTTCAATATTTGACAAACCGTATCTGTGAGTATGAACTAAAGGTTCTGGCTAGTAGCTGTACTAACAAACATAGTGAATACTGAATATATTTCATGTAATATTTCATGTAAAATAGTGTTTGTCTGAACAGTCAATAATATTTTAAATGTGTTCCTCAAGTGATTGGAGCTCTTGTAAACCCTGATTAGTAATGGAGCAAAACATGCCCTCATCTACAAGATTATGCTCTGATATGTCATTTGAATCCCACAGGAGAGAGCTAGGAGAAATCCCTCCAACACACATGAGCTCTCTCCTCAACACTACTTGAAATCTTCTTTATAACTATGCAGCACAACTGGAATGTAAAGCAAAGTGCAAATGATCATGTTGCTAAACCTGGTGCACTAGTTTCTATGGTAATCCCTAAAGTGGTTAAACCTGAGATTTTTCTCATTTAAAGATGATTTGATTCAAAAGAAGAACATATAAAAAGAAAATACAATATTAAACCCGTAGAGAGTAACCAAAGATTTAAAAATAAATGGAAAGACTCATTAGCGTTTCACAAATCAATGCAGAAAAATGCTAAAATGAATAACCTAACATCATGTCAATCTTAGTTAAAGCACATTTAAGCCACTCTGGTAATAAAGAACACTATAAAATATAATAAGACAAGACAATAGACAAATGCGATTTCAGGCGTTTTTTAAAGCCGTCCTATGTTTAAATGTTCTTTATCTCTCTGTAAATTGTTCCAGAGAGCGGGTCAAGTCACTTTGCCAAGAACATCTGGTTGGTAGACAGAGTGTATTCACTGTTGAGTTTATTAGCAGGTTTTATGTACAAAAAAAAAACAAATCATCTTAAAACCTCATTAGGCATTCACTTGTTCACAGCATAAGATTGCATCGAATCAGACATTTTGAGATATCTAAGGTGGGAAATGTCAAACATTATGTTCTTTTACAGCATTCCCCCACTCCTGGTAAAGATGTGTAAAAGGTCTTAAAATAAATCCAAGTTTTATCTGAGAAGCAAAATCAAACTAACAGAACTAACATAAAAAATCCATTAATGTTTGTATTCAGTAGGGAAAATAGCATTTTGAATTAAGAAATAATTGTTTTCATCAGAATTAATTGTGGCACACTTATTGACACACCTGCTGTCAAAAATTTTTAACCGCTTTTGCCAGTTAGACAACATTTGGTCTTCTATTCTGTTAAGGTGGAAGTTTTTGACTTGTAAAGAGTGTGTGGATACTTACAGTGAGATGATTTTCATTTAGCAGGCCAACACTACAGTCAGCTTCGTTGTGTACAACAAAATGTGACCTAAATTGATAGGCGCTTACTGTGATGCAGATTCTGAGCCTATATAAGGTTATTGAGGTTAACATTTATCTGAAAAACATACGGACTATCCAGCTGGGATCACGATTAGCCCAGGGTAGTTATGTTTCATATCCATGAAGGACTGTTTGAGGTTTAACCCCAGGACTCTACACCCCACCTCCCCTTTATGACCCATCAGTCTTACCCATGGAGTCCACTTTACCTCCTTACCCAATCATTGTAATTTTGTTTTACATTATTGTAAAACATGCATACACTGTATGAATCATCACTTTATTTTTCTGATGTCATGTATGCTTTAGCATGTGTAGTGGGCTGATAGGAGAGGGGGTCCTTGTACAACCAAACCTTGAGCTTCATTAAATCCTCGAAGCAGACGTAGTCTGTGGTCCGTCTCAAATGTGCAGATTTTCCAAACTCAACATAAAGTTGGAGTATAAAACGATATAGGGGTATTTGACCATTCCTTTGCATAATCTCATCATAGTTTTTGGCAAGTTCCTGACCCACATACAGAAAACCCTCAGGAGACAATGAAAAGTGTAAAGGTTTATTTTCTGCATGGAACAGAGAGGATTTGATCCAGGGAGGAGCTCCAGAGATATCCAGGTGGGGGAAAGTGACTGAGAGAGAAGGGGGAAGGGAAAAGATCAGCAAAGGGAATACAAATGTGAGGAATAATTCAGAGATGATACTGTTCTTACTGCAGTCATGGGGAGTGCTGAACAGGGGGGTCCTTTGGTGTCTGTCTGTGATAGAGGTTGGCGTACAGATGGTAGATGTTTTCGTTGGAGGGCAGGCAGGTTGTAGACAGGAGCGAAAGAGAAACCTGATAATTGCCGGTCATGGGAGTCGTGATCCGAGAGGCTATTAAGCTTATGAGCTTAAGCAGGGTTCTATGTTTCTTCACAGAAGTGAGGGAGCCAAAGGGGAATCCAGGAAAGAGCCTTGAAGAAAGGAGCAGAGAGCCAGGTTAGACCAAGACTTGTTAGGACAAGGGAAATACATAAAGCAGGGCACGGAGGGCTAGAGGTATCACTATGGTTGGCACTCAGGCGTCGAATGACCAGCAGCCAGCTCCAACGCTGAGACTGTTGAAGCTGGTTATTGCAGGTGTGCAGGAACTCAGCAGCTCAGTATAGACCTCTGTAATACTCTGCAGCAACAGGAGAGGGAGGAAGAGAGCACACAGACAGAAACCACTAGATTCCTGACATCTCTAGATCTTCATAAGTCCTGGGTACTCTCTGTTGCTCTCTTCTCTCGCTGGTATAGTCCACCTTATCGTTATTTAAAATGTTCTGGTATTTCAAAGAGGTTATGATGTCATGCTTTCTAACTAGGTTCCTAAAGCATTTGGAAGATAAACTGGCCCAGAGCATCACAGATCCTCTACCATACTTAACAATTTGTTTCATGCCAAAGTGTTTGCTACTAAAAAGGCTTAATGTTAGTCTCATTTTATAAAAGGACATGGTTCTAGTTAGTCTCAGTAAGTTTTATCAAACTCCACATATTTACATTTTTGAAGGTAGGACAGCCTGGTTTTAGACTCGAAAAGTATTGCTCTGACTTTAACTGTTTTCTTGCAGCTACATTTTTTTCTGAAATGCAACATTTTTTGCATAGTGGTTCACACTACTAATTAAATGTGATGTGTATGGATGTTGTGTCTGTGTATCATTTTTTGAGCAATGGGAGCAGACAACATTATTGCACATCATAACAAGATGAAGAAAGGTAGGAAAAAAAAAGAGCATAACTATTAACAATGGCTTTTTGTGGAGCAGTGAATGTGTAGATGAGTAATCAGAGCCAGGACAATAACGTAAAAGTCGGATGGAATGCGACATGACCATCCAGACTGTGGACCCTTTGAACCCTTTGACCCATCAAATACATATCAGTTTTAGTACCACATATGAAATTGGCACAATTCAGATTTTTTGGAGATTAAAAAAATCTGAATTTGACACCGCCATTAAAAAGTCGGATATGGTAAATGGTTAAGGACCTTGACTTATGTATAGTGGTTTCTCAAGTCCGAGGACTCCAATGCGCTTTACACTACAATCAGTCCTCCACCCATTCAGACACCGACATAGGTAGGCCACATTGTAGCCACAGCTGCCTTGGAGCACAATGACAGAAGTGGGGCTGCCATACAATCGCCGCCACCAAGGCCCTCTGACCACCATCAGCAGGCAAGACAGTGAAGTGTCTTGCACAAGGACACATGAACAGATACAGACAGAGCAGCATTACAAACTGGCAGCCCAACAGTAACAGGACAAGCTCCTACCACCTGAGCCACCGTTGCTCCACACTGTCGCATTTACATGCTGTGAAAACAAAGCCTAAGATCTGGACCATTTATGTATTGATTTGGCCATTTATTTGTCATCATTGTCTTGTAGAAAAACCCGATATTTACACAATTTCAGTTTTCTGGTAGAATCCATCAGATTCTATTTGAAATGTTCTGGTATTTTAAAGAGTTTATTATACCATGCTCTTGAACAAAGTTTCTAGGGCCTTTGTAGGCAAGAAAACTGGCCCACAGCATGACAGATCCTCCACCAGTGGCCTTTGGAATCAGATGTACCAATAAGTATGGAGGCACTGAAACTGCAGTCACATTTCTCAAGCTACCTGGATCTTATTCTTTCCTCCAAAAAAGAGAAATAACCTGAAAAAAACTACATCAAGTACAGTACGTCTGCTTCAACACAGCAGCTGGTTGCCAGGAGACACTTGTTTTCTGCTTACAAAACTTCTAATTATTTGCTATGTTATGACTGGCTGATTCAGTGTGACAGCTATGATAAATTCAAACTTCCCCTCCACACTATCAATAATAAAGGCCTACACGAAAGTCAATTCATTTAAATATTATTCGACATGCATGAAGAATAATAATAGAGTCGTGTTCCTCAGCTGTTCTGAATAAATAAAAGGGACAATGTCGAGAAAACAAGTGTCAGTAAGCAGGTTTACATGGAACAGATATATTTACATAACAGAATGACTTTATTTAAACCTGCAACATCAAACAAAAATATTTTACAAGATAGATTGAGGGTAACAATGAACCATTAGGTCCCCTAGAAGTTATCTGCATATGTTTTATGTATTATTAATTGGTTTTACCGCTTGGCGACATTGTCTCCTGGAGAACGAGGTCTATTTTTATACCACAGATGTTGCAGGGAGGTGGGGAGGTGATGAGAGCAGAAAACACCCTCATCTGAGATTTGTATTTTGAACACTTAGCTACATTATTGGAATACAGCACATAGAACATGTATCATGTAGATAGTGTTTTGTGAAACTGCATTATTATTACTGTAAAGAGAAACTACAAAAATGGAGAAGTGCTAACAGCAACCCGAAACACAGACCAGATGAGGTGACAAGTGATGGAAATAAACTTTTCAGAGCAAAGTCAGCAGCTGCAGGTGGATGCGGGTTGGAGAAAAAAAGCGAAAAAATGTGTGAGATGGGCCCACAGCTGCAATTGCACCAATTTTTTTAAGCATTTACAAATTAGCAGAAAAGCACTTACCACTAATTCAAATGGAGAAATCATGATTATAGACAAACTGAATGCATATTCTTATTGTATGGATGCTCTGGATGTATTGTGCAGAAGCAAAACATGCATGCATGAACAGGTTTTGATATGAAGACAGTGGAATGTCTAAGTTGCTGGGACACCATGTTGTGCCAAAGACGAAGGTTTGTGCCTTCGCGTGGATTCTAAACGTCAGTGGAATTTTGCTGGAGGGTTTGAACAAACTCGTACTTGTACGAGTCGACACACGAGTCGCGGGGGCAGCAGACTCAGCAGAGACACCCAGACGTCCCTCTACCCCGAGAAACCTCTTCCAGCTCCTCCGGGGGGAGCCCAAGGCGTTCCCAGGCCAGCCGTGAGACATAGTCCCTCCAGCGTGTCATGGGCCGTCCCCTGGGCCTCCTTTCGGTGGGACGTGCCTGGAACACCTCCCGAGGAAGGCGTCCAGGAGACATCCAGTATAGATGCCCGAGCCACCTCAACTGGCTCCTCTCAATGTGGAGGAGCAGCGGCTCTGCTCCGAGCCCCTCCCGGATGGCCGAGCTCCTCACCCTATCTCTAAGGGAGTGCCCGGCCACCCTACGGAGGAAGCTCATTTCAGCCGCTTGTATCCGGGATCTCGTTCTTTCAGGCATGACCCAAAGTTCATGGCCATAGGTGAGGGTAGGAACGTAGACCAACCGGTAAATCGAGAGCTTCACTTTTCAGCTCAGCTCTCTCTTCACCACAACGGACCAGCACAGTGCCCCCATTACTGTGGCAGGCGCACCGATCCGTCTGTCGATCTCCCGCTCCATTCTTCCCTCACTCGTGAACAAGACCCCGAGATACTTGAACTTCTCCACTTGAGGCAGGAACTCCCCTCCAACCTGAAGAGGACAAGCCACCCTTTTCCCATCGAGAAACATGGCCTCGGACTTGGAGGAGCTGATCTTCATCCCAGCCGCTTCACACTCGACCGCGAACCGTCCCAGCACATGGTGTAGGTCTTGGCTAGAGGGGGCCAGCAGGACCACGTCATCTGCAAAAAGAAGAGACGAAATCCACTGGTCCCCAAACCAGACCCCCTCCGGCCCTTGGCTGCATCTAGAAATCCTGTCCATAAAAGTTATGAACAGGACTGGTGACAAAGGGCAGCCCTGCCAGAGTCCAACATGCACCGGGAACAGGTCTGACTTAGTGCCGGCAATGCGGACCAAACACCTGCTCCACTTGTACAGGGACTGGATGGCCCCTAATAAAGGGCCCCCGATTCCATATTCCTGGAGTACCCCCACAGGGCATCACAAGGGACACAGTCGAATGCTTTCTCCAGGTCCACAAAACACTTGTGAACCGGTTGGGCAAACTCCCATGAACCCTCGAGTACCCTGTAGAGGGTATGGAGCTGGTCCAGTGTTCCACGGCCGGGACGAAAACCACACTGCTCCTCCTGAAGTCAAGGTTCGACTATCGGCCGGACTCTCCTCTCCAATACCCTGGTGTAGGCCTTACCAGGGAGGCTGTGGAGTGTGATCCCCCTGTAGTTGGAACACACCCTCCGTCTGCCAGTCCAGAGGCACTGTCCCCGATCGCCACGCAATGTTAAAGAGGCGTGTCAACCATGACAGCCCAGCTCCAGAGATTTGAGGTACTCAGGGCGGATCTCATCCACCCCCGAAGCCCTGCCACCGCGGAGCTTTTTAACCACCTCAGTGACTTCAGCCTGGGTGATGAAAGAGTCCAACCCCGAGTCCCCAGCCTCTGTTTCCACCAGGGAATGCGTGATGGCAGGATTGAGGAGATCCTCGAAGTACTTCTTCCACCGGCCGATAATGTCCTCAGTCGAGGTCAGCAGCCTCCCACCCTCACTATAAACAGTGTTGGCGAAGCACTGCTTCCCCCTCCTGAGACGCCAGATGGTTTGCCAGAATCGCTTCGAGGCCAACCGGTAGTCCTTCTCCATGGCCTCACCGAACTCCTCCCAGGCCAGAGTTTTTGCCTCTGCCACATTCTGGGCCGCGGCACACTTGGCCTCACGGTACCCATCAGCCGCCTCAGGAGTCCCACAAGCCAGCCACAGCCGATAGGACTTCTTTTTCAGCTTGACAGCATCCCTTACTGCTGGTGTCCACCACCGGGTTCTGGGATTGCCGCTGTGATGGAATTTTTCTTATCAAAGTGAGAGAGAAGTCAGCTCATTAATAGACAAAGGCGGGACTTTATCTTTAAAAGGCATACAGCGATTGAAGACTCTGTCACTAAGCAAGTCAAATGAACAGAGCAACAAACACAAGTCACACACATGTATTTATACCAAAAAGCAAAGTGTCCTCTCTACTTCAAAAGAGTTTAGTTTTATGGCACCTAAACCCTTCCCAGGTCAGAGGTAACAAAGTTATTCATGAGGGCCTCATCCATAAACCTTCTGGTAATGGATTTAGAGTCCATCTGCTCTAAATAACAGAACACTAATAAAAACACAGAGGTCAGAGGAGAAAGGTAAATGAAGTTCATAGCACTTAAGAAAGAATTTCCCTTACACCGCCACGACAGGCACCGCAGACCTTACGGCCGCAGCTACGGGCAGCAGCATTGACAATAGATGCGGAGAACATGGTCCACTCGGACTCTATGTCTCCAACATCCCCCGTAATCTGGTCAAAGCTCTTCCGGAGGTTGGAGTTGAATACATCCCTGGCCGAGGGCTCCGCCAGACATTCCCAGCAGACCCTCACTCTGCGCTTGGGCCTGCCAAGTCTGTCCGGCTTTCATCCCCGACAGGATCACCAAGAAGGCCGAGTACTCCGCACTACCGCTCGGCCCATAGGCCGAAACGACAGTCAGAGACCTGTCCCCAACCTGACGGCGCAGGAATGCGACCCTCTCATCCACTGGGGTAAACCCCAACATGAGACGGCTGAGCTGGGTGGCAACAAGCAAACCCACCCCAGCCCGCCGCCTCTCCCCGTGGGCCACTCCAGAGTAGAAGAGAGTCCAGCCCCTCTCGAGGAGATGGGTTCCAGAGCCCACGCTGTGCGTGGAGGCGAGTCCGACTATTTCTAGTCGATATCACTCCACCTCCCGCACAAGCTCAGGCTACTTCCCCGCCAGCGAGGTGACATTCCACGTCCCTAGAGCCAGCCTAAGCATCCGGGGATCGAGCCGCTGAGGTCTCCACCTTCGTCCGCCACCCAATCCTCTTTGCACCGGTCCCTCACGGTTACCCCTGCAGGTGGTGGGCCCACTGGGGGATGGCCTCACGTCTCTCGTTTGGGCTTGGCCCGGCCGGCTCCGGCGAGGAGCAACACGGCCACCTGGCGCTCTCCGGCGACTCTCCGCGAACTTCTTCGAAGTGTCTGGTTAAATTTTATTTAAATTCCTATAGACCTACTTCAAGGACTTCAGCAATCTCTGCCTGTATCAAGAAGGATTTGCTAAGTGACTTCATCTGATTAAGGGGTCAGGTTCTTTTGTCTATGAAAACCACAGAAGCAGCAAAGCAGTAGCATCGTACCTTCTGCTCTCGCTCTGGGTCAGACTCTGGCTCTAACATGTAAGGCTGGATGGACAAGGCTTCCGTTGTTGACATCTTTTAATCAGTCTGGGAATAAAAGTTTCTGCTCTACTAGATAATTGTATTTCTGTTATCAAACTACATTGATGGCTGAACATGGTGGAGCGAAATCCTCTTTCACCTGGATGGAGGCGGGGTGTGGAGTGCCTCAGTAGCATTTAAAGAGAGCGCACCAAAACGACTTGCTCTCAGACGCACCTCAGAACAGGGGCAAAAGAGAGACCTGTGTAGCTACAATAACAAGGATTTCAGTCCAAACCATTGCAGTTCCACTTTATATAGATCACATCGGAATGATTTGTGTGTGAAAAGGAAGGATTTCAAAGCATGATACGTTCCCTTTAATGTTAATTTCTGACCTGTGACCTTTCTCTGGAAGGATACAAGGATACAACATCATTGCAGAATTTACCAGAAGACAAATGAAGCTTCTGATACCAACACTTGTCACTTTTCCAGCCAAGACCGTTCATATTCTATTCTACATCGTAAAGTCTTCATAATGCTGGAGGTGTGAACTCTCACTTGTAAACAGAAGTATTTTTCTTCAAAGTTTGTGCAGCCAATCTGTATGTGAAATGCAGTCCAAATAAGAGCAAGAACTTTTTTGTTGCACTGAAGTCGAATATGACTCTATTGTATGAAAAAAAAACAAACATTTTTTAGGGTTGTCAGTTTGAATCAACACCATGTTAGTAATGACAGTAGACTGGCTGTAGTTCATAGACTGAAATGTCCTCAAACAATCTAATACCCTACTATGCATGTTTAATCCTGGGATATAACTTTTTCAGTCTCTAGTTTTTAGGAAGCTGCTTAATACGATTAGTTGTAATTTAGAAATTTATTGTAGGGTTATAGAAGTAGGGTTATAGAAAATACATGCAGCTGATGAGAAAGGTCTGTTCACAGGAAAGAGACACACTTTTCCTACATATATTGTAAAATTTCAGAATATGAGTGCCCTAGGTCTCAAATGCCACTGCCCCCACAGGTGGCCCAATAATAATACTACTTAATCTCAAGCAATACTTTGCAAATGCTCTGTTTGTGCTGATAAAGTTTGACTCCAACTGAATACGAAACTGACAGGATGAAATAATTCAGCAACTAAATATCTGAACATTTGGGTTCAATTATAGGCCTTTGAGATTTCTTTCCTAGACCAAATATGAAAACTAAGAAATATATAAATACAGCAAACAGTGATGTTATGGCAAAAGTAAAGTCCCTCATCCTGACAGAACTGAACACTGAATTCCGTGTACTTGATCCAAATATGCATGCACTGTTAAAAACTGGAGTGTTTTTTTTTTGCTTGTTTTTTTTCCCATCTTACTTCAAAATAAGAGTATGAAACATAGATTCAATAAATGCAGGTTACTGTTTTGTGTTTTTAATTAATAATCTACCTTCTTTGACATACGTGAAGGAGTTCCTCATTTGTGTAAATACCAAAGGTCTCATACAAAGCATAACTTTGTCATTCTGCAACAATATTATAAACTGGAGGTTTTGTTCTCCTTATCAGGAGGGGATGAAGAGGAAACATAGACAAAAAAATTAAACTGGAACAGCTAATGGCACTGTTGAGGAAAATCTCCATCCTTAGCAAGCTGCCGTATCCTCTGTTTGTATTTGTAAATAAGCTCAATATTATTTGGCTCCCCTTACGTTAAACTATTAAATACATTTGTTTGTATAAAATTGCTCCACTGAGCCATATACTGTACATAGGAACAAAAAAATCACATGGAGGACATGGAGGTTGTAGAGCTAACTTTTCATTTTTCACTTAAAAGCAATCATTCAAATAAAATCAGCAAAATCTTAATTATGTATTTCCCTTGCATCCTTTCATGGTGAAAGTGTTATTACATTATCAGATATAAAACGTATTTGAGCCTTATTTCCCCTAAGGTTAGGTTATCTACTTAATGTACCGGTACTTAAAATGGCTTCAAGGTAAGCCAGATTTCATTTAGATTAACCCCCAGCATTAAATGTATGCATTTGAGTTGATTCTTCTTTTTTGTGTGTTGCACTGGAGGAAAGTTAGACTGAAATCCAAAAGCTCCAAAAGCTTTACCTCTGATCTGACTGAAAGGTTTATCTAATGTACTTTAACTATAGCTTACTTTTGTTGCCTTTAGGTATTTAAACATGTGTTAAGCACTTAGTCTTGTTCTATCTTATTCACAAATGTGTGTTTTTCTCGACAACTGGTCCTCCAAAACACATTCGAATTTGTTGGAACAACTACAGACCTAGCTGTGCTAGCTGTGCTAGGTCTGTAGTTGTTTGGATCAGTAGTTTTCTTATTTTAGCTAAGATGTTTTGTTGGTCATATGTGGGGTCATTAGAGAACATATAGGAAAACTGGAGCAAACACTGCAGCTACAGCTTGTGTACAATGGAGAGGCGTTTCACTCAAAATTAAATAAATAAATAAATGCTGCTATTGATAAATTATTAAGAAATATTCCATGAAATAAATAAATATTCCCATGAAATAAAACAAAATAATTATGTTAAAATAAATTTTCATCTTATTTTATTTAATTCATTGCAAGATTTATTTAATTTACTTAAAGATTTATTTATTTCATAATGCAGTTTTATTTTGTGACACTTTTATTTTGTAAAGCCACTTTACATATTTCAGTGACTTTTACTTTTTAACTCCAGTTTTTCATTTTAAGCTCTTTTTCATGTTCTTATATTCAAATGAGGGGGCGGAGTTTTATCTGCTGGGTGACGCTGGGACAGCAGGGCCGAGCTCAATTCGTGGCGGTGGCCGGCAGAAGCATGCCGCTGCCTGCCACAAGACGGCATGCCAGAGCTGCTGCCGCCAGTGCCACAGCATGCCCGGAGAGAACCAGGGGGTTCTGCGAGGAATCCCCTGGTACCCCTGGTGCCAGACCGGCTGTAAAAGACTTTAAAACGCTGCCACGGCGGTTGCTGCTGTTTTTGTGGAAGCCAATGCTAATTATCGGCAAACGAGATGTCATTATTGTTATATCCTGTTTTTATTTTAAATGATGATGTCTTTATTGGTTATTATTTAATAAACAATGTTAGACCCATATCATAAGGTGGCTGTATTTACTTGAGATGGAAAATAAATAGCACTATGTGTGTGTATGACGTGCTGAAAGGATGACGAAGACTTATTGTACAAACAGCTTCCACAAAAACAGCGGCAACCGCCATGGCAGGCTTTTAGGGCTGGTCTGGCACCTTCTGGCATCCTAGCAGAATCCCCTGGCTCCCTCCGGCATGCTGTCTTCTGACAGGCAGCGGAATGCTTCTGCCGGCCACTGCCACGAATTGAACTCAGCCCCACAGATAAAACTCCGCCCCCTCATTTGAATATAAGAACATGAAATAAAAAGAGCTTAAAATGAAAAACGGGGTTAAAAAATAAAAGTCACTGAAATATGTAAAGTAGCTTTACAAAATAAAAGTGTCACAAAATAAAACTGCATCATGAAATAAATAAATCTTTCAGTAAATTAAATAAATCTTGCAATTAATTAAATGAAATAAGATGAAAATTTCTTTTAACATAATTATTTTGTTTTATTTCATGGGAATATTTATCTATTTCATGGAATATTTATTAATAATTTATCAATAGCAGTAATTATTTAATTTTGAATGAAGTGAGCAATTAAAGACATGGTTACATTCCTCGGTTAATAATAGCCCTGTTCTTCTGTGTCAGTTCATCTATCTGTGTTTATTAACAGCGTCACATGGAAACTCACAAATACGTGTGTGTCTTTTTAGATATTTTTTTCTCATGCAAAAAGCTGTTTTTTTGGTGTTCCCTAACAGAGAATACTTGCTTGTATTTTTGGTGTTTAGATGGATATCTGTATGCTGCAGTTATAGATAATAACCTGACAGAATCCCAAGAAGGGTTGTCACTCCGAATGTTTATGTAACTTGTCTGTTTAATTTTATCATTTTATCATGGAATAATTAGAAAGTCAGAATTAGCAGTCATTTCTGTTCTTTTTTTGTGGAGCCGTGAAAACAGAATATCTGCACTGTCACAGAATGTGTCTCATGTCTGCTTCTATCTCTTTGCCTACTATTGTTTCACAAATTCAACACTCACTTACTAGTGAAGCATTAGACAGTTCAGTGTAAAGTAATAATGTCATATCAGATAAGTAAAGCCACAAATAAGTTTATACAACTGAAAATATTTTAGAGATGTTTAACATCATTAGATTTTAGCGTGAGGCAAAAGACTTGATACTAGCCCAATTTGATACATTTATGGAGGAAATGATCAGATAGCTTTGATATGAATGAGTTTTCCCCTAGCTATCAGAATCATAAAATTACTGAAAAGATTTTGATGCAGTAATTTCATGTTACTATGTAACTCATCAATAACTGAAAACAGAAGTTTATTTCAATGTGTTTTACATGGATATTTAATAGCTTTAACTAAAAGATATTTTGTTATCTGAATTAGACATACCTTAACATCTTTTTATGTTTGTA
Organism: Crenichthys baileyi; assembly: GCA_036173005.1. Lineage (NCBI taxonomy): Eukaryota > Metazoa > Chordata > Actinopteri > Cyprinodontiformes > Goodeidae > Crenichthys > Crenichthys baileyi. The sequence goes on from JAHHUM010002325.1 coordinate 628,752, forward strand.
CTGTGTTTGAGGTACAGTAGCTTAGCTTACGACCATGGCCCACTTCTGCTTTCAATAGATAAACAAATATTAACATTTTCATGAAGTTCAGGTGTAATTACAAATTTTAGTCCAGCAGGATGTTTGATTCATCTTCACACAAATAGAGTATAAACATATCCTTGACCTAGAATATTGGTTTTAGTTTGAATATTCTGAAGAAAATTGGCGTGAGATCTCTTGCTAGTCTAAACCAAGCAGGGGAGAATACCTTTGGAAGGTCCCCAGGTTTAATTAATAAGTGAAGCTATGCCTCAACAGCATAACAACAATAAAACACAACTGACGTCTTAAGTATTAAATTGGGGCAACATTTGGCCCTTGAGAAGGTATAGCATGCACACACAGATCATTCATTTTCAGATTCTCTTTTAGTCAGAAAAAAAATTTGATCTAACTAAAGATAGCGTGGATTTTCTTTTCATTTTTAAGCATTTAAAAATCCCAAACCTTAACACTGAAAGATGTGTGTGTTGTAAGTAGGGAAGCAGTAAAAGTATGTGATAGCTTTTAAAGTACTTGAGTCCTTAACTGAAATGACATTAATGAGTGGTAATTAACATCAGACCACAATCCATCCTGATCCTTTACCAAGTACTTTTTTAAGTCTTTGAATGTAGCTTTGAAACAGTGTAATAAAGCTGTTACTTTAACTCAACCCATTATTTTTAAAAGAGAATAGGAATGAGAGCTAATTTAATATTTTCTCTGTGAATGTTTCAATGAAATATTGAGTACAGAAAATTTTACAATGATTTCCTGCATGAAGGGCTCAATCAGTTCAGTCATCTCCGTGCACGAAGTTTATTTTTTTTACTGTGTGCAAAGAATATTTATTATTGTCCACTCTGCGATTCACTGTTACACACTTTTCATTTAATAATCCCAGTCATAAGCAGAAGTCTAATCTTGTACTGGTTCACTCTTTAAGTTCAAATAAATCTTTGAGCCTTTCACTTAAAGATATACTTTGCATTTAAGTTTCCCATCAAAAGATATTATGCATTTGAGATGGGCCAATAACCTAAATCAGCAAAATTCCTGGGCTCACTGCCCACAGTTTGATGTAGTAAAATGTACATCTGCTCTGGAAATGCCTGAGGTGAAGAAGACTGCAGATATAAAAAATGAAAAGATAAAAACAAAAATTACATTAAAAGTCCAACTGGACTGGAAAGGCTTTTGAATTATGCACATGTAAACAGCCAAAGAACACACATTTGCTTACCTACGTTGTATGTTTGGAATCATAGAGCAGGTAAGGAAGGTTGGCTCAATCATTTATTGAAGCTGCTGGTTCAGTATCCCCACTACAAAAGCCATGGCTATATGTTTCACTTTAAAAAGTACTTGGATGTAGGGCTGGCAATATGACCTAAGATTAATATTGCAATACAGGAAGCTGGTGCCTATCTCCAGCAGTCTATGGGCATGATGCGGGTTTCACCCTGGACCCTGTGGGAGGAAGAACCCACGCATGCACGGGGTGAACATGCAAACTCCGTGCAGAAAGACCTCGGCCGGGAGTCGAACAAGTTAACAAGTTGTGTTCCAAAATAAAGGAGCAGTTTGGCTTTGTATTTTGAAAAAAACGTAGAATATACTGGTGAACATAATTGCAAAAGCAAGCCATAACTCCAGATCTAAGAGAAATATAGATACTTCTGAACCATAATCAAACACTAAACAATGACAAGACCCCAGCATTACCTGCCAGAAACAGAAACACACCTAAAGCAGTTGACATATTATGATAGTGCACACGCGCCAAGCACCAAAAAATAAGGGGTCAGTGATGGAAAGAGCAGCAATTTAACCACATGCCACCCTTCCTTAAAGAAAGCACTCATTGCTTCTGTTTTACGTTATAATTAAATACAGCATAATGTAAATGGAAGCTGTTAAGTGGTTCATATTTATAGTATTATGTGTCAAATAACAACTGTTCCAAGTGAATTCTGACACAGACAAGAAAACACCAGAGCAAAGATAAGACTAAAAGCTGAAAAATCAACCAAGCGAAAAACCCTACAATATCTCAATTTCTGAGGCAATAATACAGCACACTAATAAAGGCACAGTGAGTATATAACACTGTTAACGGGAGTGCTTAGAACAAAGGCATGCACTGTTTTGTTACAGAAAGCTTTACTGTTAAGGTTTGTATTAATTGCTGTACAACGTGACCTTTGTTAAATAATCAGTATTTCAAGCATCATAACTCATAAAAAGACTGATTCAAATTTACTCAAGGATTGGCCAATTAAAAGCAGGCAGAGACCAGAACAAAAGCCATTTTGTTTGAGTGATGTTAAACTCCTATGGAATCTGAATGGACCATGATTAGGACCTCCATCTCTAGGAGATGTGAACTGAAGGTTATCTGTGCATGTCGAGGTGGCAACCAGAGGACACGCTGGTGGGCACCAATGGTGACAGAGGCCATCAAGCTGAAGAAGGAGGCCCTTACGGCTTGGTTGTCCTTGGGGACTCCTAAAGCAGCTGACTGGGTGAGTTTTAAGGGCTATCCATTTCTTATATGGCCAAAGCAGTGGTTCTTAATCTGTGTTCTAGCGAACCCTAGGGGTTAGTCGGTCTCAGGGGGTTCTGCGGAGCCTCTGCCGGGGAGGTAAAGACACACTTGTGTAAAGTCGTGATGACATGCCCCGCTTGGCCATCACTTGCTGCAGAGGATCACGTTGCATTGCTTGGCCAATCAGTGCTGCGGGGAATTTAGATTGCGCAATAGTCAACGACTGTCATAGTTGTATGTCGTGTGGTTTCTGTCTTAATATTTTAACCCATACTAAATATGTCGAGCAAAAAAAGAAAGTGGTTGGAAGAATATGTACAACATGGATTCACGTGTATCACGGAACAGGATGGGAGTCAGCGTTCTATCTGCATGATATGCAATGCCAAGGTGAACAATTCTAGTCTCGCACCGGCAAAACTAAAGGAACACTTCTTGAAAAACAAATTAAATTTATAATTCAAAAAAGTAAGTTATCAAAAAATTTTAAATTCTTTAAAAAATCCAAATTTATTTTTAATTAGTAAAATAGTAAAAAAATATTTTTTGGGGCTGAAATTCTTATATTGGGCTGAAATATTTTTTTGGGGCACTGTGCACTGTGTTGGCTTTGTTCTTTGAGCAAGGTGATGTTCATGTACGGCTCATTTTGTGCACCAGTCAAAAAACATATACCTATGTCTTAAATTTGGAAAAAAATCACTAAAGAAGGGTTCAGTGAATGCGCGTATGAAACTGGTGGGTTCGGTACCTCAAAAAAGGTTAAGAACCACTTGGCTAAAGCAAGAGCTGTGCCGGCATTATCGGCACATTGTTGAGTCTGTGCTCAGTGTCCGTTAGACTTCACTAGAGCTGCCCCTTGTCACCGATACTGTTTGTGGTATTCAGGTATACGCCTTCATTTTCAGGCTTAAATAGCTTAGGTGTAGTTCAAAACATTTTAAACTGAGCATTCAGACAGGGGACGCCAGAGATCTGGGTTTCCAGGTATAACTGACTGCATACTATGCAGTTACATTTACTTCTCCACACTAAGAGATTCTGTTTTATTAGTTTCATGCTTTCTATTATATTGCAGTATTTCTTCTGCCTAATAAGTTTTTATATATTTATATATTTTTCAATCACTTCCAAACCTACAGAAAATAATAATTTCCTTTCATTAAGTGTTCTTTTTAGCCTGCAAGCCTACAGTAGTTATTGATATTTTGTTCAAACAAATAAAATGATCCACCTCTGTGAGAACTTCACCCACATTTAACTGATGCTCCAGCAGTTGGATTTGAATTTGTGTTTTCTGCAGCTGCATTTTTTGGAATTCCTTTCTGATCACACATGTTTCTGTTTTCATGTAAGTACACCTTGTGCAGCTGTTTCACATTGAGCTTTATGGACAGAAAAATATCTCAATTTCAGTTGCATGTCTACTCTTTTTTATATTAAGTCACAAGCCAACCTTTAACTTCTTACACATCATTATTTGCATCTGTTGAATATAGCCACTGAATGCTCCGTAATTTACTTGGTAAAGTTTAAATAACAGTAGCTTATAACTGGACCTTACCTGATTTAACTGTATTTTTATATTTCATATTGATTTGTTCCCACATCCTTTTTGTCCATGTTGGGTTGCACCTAAACACACATTAATTGCACATACACACACTTTTTTTTGGGACATTGAATAAGTGTAGTGTCGAGGATACAACTTTAATTCTTTGTCAAATCACAATCATGCATTGACTTGGTGTCTGCCAAGCTAACTCTCGCTATTTTGCAGCACTAACAGTATTGCTCTTTTTGTAAATATGTGTTGATTTTCTCCATACGCCGTCATTAATATTTCTAATTCAATCGGCGAGAAATAAGCACTTCTCATTTCCTTCCGTTGCCATGGTGAATTCTGTTATCTGCTTTCAATTGATTCATACATATACCCATGCTTGTGTTTAACTCAGGTTTGACTTGACTCAGTTGAGTGACCTAATTGTTACCACTTGTTCTGAAACCGAAAACCCTGAGTATCACAGAGCTGAGTAGGTCTACTCAGAGTATCTGCCTTCTAGTCAGAGCATATTAACCCCACTTTCTGAAACAGGGCTTTGACCCAATAAGCAGAAAAAAATGTCCTGCCCAAAGCTTTACAGATAAAAACAAAAAGAAAAACTCAGTAAAAAGAAAAAGGGAAGAATTGCTGTTTTTATTTTTTTAGTTTAGAGCATATGAAGAAAAAAACCTTTATTTACAATAAATTTATTGTTTCATTTATTTTTGCTGTTTTCTTCATCTATATATTAGTGCGTATACAGTTAAAGTTTTTTTTTTTTTATATGTACATGAAAATGTTGTGATCTGTTGAATTTTGTTGAGTTGGGTTTGGTCATTTAGTTTTAGTGGTTTTCCTATATTTGCCTTTCTGGTTATTATAGTTATGTTTTATTTTGTTATTCCCCTGCTTTACCCAGAACTTTCCCTCACTATCTTGGTTTTAAACTCTCCCCCAGCTTGAATAGTTTGTCATCTGCCCATTACTAACCTGTGTAGCATTTCAGTAATCAAACTCACCAGTATAAATACTCCATGGTTTGGTCACTCCCATTTCAGATCCTTGTTTTCTGTCTTCAGACTGGCTCCATATTGCTTCTATAGATAAACTTCCTAATTCATCATGCTTCTGTCATCCACCTTTCTGTATTTTGATCCCTAACAACATCATATGACAATTTTTTTTTTGTTTAAGCATCACTTTCTAAATCTGTGAAGATGACAAGTACATCTAAATTATTTTAAGGCAATTAAAAAAAAAAAATTGGCAGAAGTTTTAGGATGCAGATGTAGGGGCAGCTCAGATGAGCTTTCAGGGGATTAATAAATCCTGGAGGATGCCTTTAAGCCCACATGCACAACGAAGGAATGACTGTGTTCAAATGTGATAAGAGAGCTTAGTCTCATCGCAAATCTGAGTCTGATCCAGAGCAGTTTTCAGTGTCCCTGAACATAAAAAAAATGGGAATGTGGTGTCATTAATTCTTTCCTCAATTGTCTTACCTCGGATCTAACTGGTGGCAAAGTCAATAAGAAAGGGTTGTTAAATTTGGATGGTGAAGAAATTCAATTCAATTCAGTTTATTGATATAGAACCAATTCACAACACATGTCGTCTCAAGGCACTTCACAAAACTCAGGTACATACATTCCGATTAATCTTTATCATTGAACAATGCAGTCAGATTCAGTTATTTATTCAAATTGGATAAAACGTTTTTCTATCTAAGGAAAACCAACAGATTTCATCGAGTCAGAGATTTGTAGCAGTCACTCCTCCCAAGTGAGCATGTAGAGACAGTGGACAGTCACTGGCGTTGACTTTGCAGCAATCCCTCATACTGAGCAGGCATGTAGCGACAGTGGAGAGGAAAATCTCCCTTTTAACAGGAAGAAACCTCCAGCAGAACAGGCTCAGTGTGAGCGGCCATCTGCCACGACCGACTGGGGGTTAGAGAGAACAGAGCATGACTCTTCAGTTTAACAAACAAGTGTGACCTTTATTTCAGCTGATCTCTTAAATTGTACCTTAGGTTTTAGTTTTTTTAATATTTTTTTAAATTTTGGTTATAAAATACCTCCACCACTATAATTCTGTTGCAAATGCTCACATATCCAGACTATGCTTCTTTCATTTAACAAAGCCATCAATCTGACCATAGTTCCTGCTAAATTTGAATATGCAAACACTGAAAAAACATTTCTAAAATGTCATCCCTGTAGGAATATACATATCTTTACATCTTATACATGTTAGTAGTTTGACATTTTCAGAAAAATACAAGTTTTTGTTTTTGCCTGGAATTAAATGAAATGGCACAGCATTTGTGCCTGCATGGTAAATACTTAGTGTAGTCAGTTGCTGGATTTAGTTTTGCATTTAGACAGACCTGTTCAGAACAAAGTTCACAAAATCTGAGTGCTGTCAACATACTACATGTAAGCAGTGCATGATTAGAAACTTTTTTATAAGTTCTTATTTCTATCTGTATTTAACATTTATTTTAGGGTTTTTTTTTTCTGTCACTGTTATTTTGTTAGTTTCCTTTTCAGAACACGTACTCTACTAAACACAAAGAGCATAGTAATGTGAAGTATGTGAATTGGTTTAACATTACTGGAGCAGCAACAAACCGGCAGTAAAAACATGTAAGTAATATAAAAAAAAGAAAAACAAAATAACTAAAGCTTTTAACCTCAGTGACAAAAAAATGAAGAAAGCAAGATAAAAAAAAACATTTTCAGACAGTGGTGATCCTTAATGAAGACAGAAATCGCTTCACATTTTGCTATTTGCGTCTGTCCCCCCAAAAAATAGAACACTACAATTCAAAACTGAAAGACTGGCAATCTAGACTGAGATCCCAACTTAAGATATTATTGCTGAGATAAAAATCCATGCAAAGTTCATGGTTGTGACATAGAAAAGCATTGGGATGTGACTTGAACAAATTGGTTAAAAGCTGTCATTTGTTCAGTGAACAGTACTGTGCGCCGTGTTACAGCCAGCAACAATTGATGATATCTGAGTTATGAACTAGCAGTTTTCTGACACCCCACAGAGCAGTGCCAAGTTCTAATTCTCATCAGTCCTGCAAGAGAAATTGCAGTATTGCTAAAGGAGACTTTTGACCATTGACCTGAAAAGTAGTACCAGCCCTATAATCCCAAAAAAATAAGTGCTAAAGGATTTCTAAAACAAATAAGTGCATTGCATATCTGCTATTAAATCGAGCTGGGCTGACTCTGAGTCTCTTGCAAGTTTAGGATCAGTGGCAAAACACTAGTTTGGAAGGAAAGGCAAACAGTCAGCCCAGTCTTGAGCAGCTTTCCTTGGAGAAAGAGGGGTCCATGCTTTTTCAGCAGCTGGAGACTTAGACACCCCATCCACAACAGACGTGTAAATAACCTTTCTGTTGACACCCTCAGTGACTTGGCATCAGACCCTCCACCAAAGGTAAGGGGGCATATCACATGGCACTCCACCAGAAGTTAGTGGAACAACCCTCCCCCACTCATAAGGAATTGAGTTTGATGGTTCCTTACTGACTCAGGAGACAGTGCCCCTCCTAAACTAAACGCCTGCTGCCCTCACATGATCTTTTTTTTGTGTGTGGTTCTAAAGGTTTAACTATTTTGAGTGCTAGCAGGTTATCTGCTCAGACTTGAGGCTAGTTATTTGTTCTCTGTTGTGTTTTTAAAGTTGATACAAACTTATTTAATGGGTGGCTTTAAACACAGATCAGCCATAACGTGCCATCAGCGCTCATATGCATCTTAATATTTGCATTAAGGGTATTTCAAGTAAATGTCAACTAAAAAGGTTGGTAAATAAGCTACTTTCCTTTATTAACCAAAACTGCTAATGCAAGCATCAGTAAAGTCAAACGTTCCTCTCCGTCATTTTAGTAGTCCATTACCCAATTAGATAACTAATTAAACACTATTAAGAATCACTTATCCAGAATTATTTGCCTATTGATTACCAATCCAGAAAATATTTCCCTAACTATTATTTTACTAAAGGATAGCTAATTAAACAACAAATTATTAATTACCCAAAAGGTTGATTTCTAATTCAGCAAATTATTCTTTAAAGTGTTATTCTATCAAAATGTTATCTGCTCTTCTGATTTTGCATTGTGATTCGTTGTTTGGAGACATACTAGTTGTTTTTAATTAGTTCTAGGATTAATTTTAGAACTAAGTTCTAAAACTTGTTTGTTCTCATTTCCAAATTTCTCAAGATAAACCTTGGTTCTCAAACATAGATAACACAAAATCTTAATATTGCATATTTGTATTGTTTATGTTTTTCAACCATTTTTAATAGTTTCATTTATTCTTTTATTTCGCTTCGTAGTTTAAGAGTTTAACAGAAATATGTTTAACTTGGAGTTGAATTATTTTTGTTAATTCATATATTTTAACGAGAAATTGTTGTGAATTTATTCCATTTGTGTGCAGAGTTTTGCTGTTCAGTGACTCAAGCCAGTGCTTGAGTCACTTTTTAATCTGTTGTCCTAACACCACCACCATATTTGGCTGGTATTCCCCGGACAATACTTGAAAGAGAAAATAGTTATTTAATTAAATATTGAATAATGTAAGCATCCTGATTGCACTCCATTTAGATCCACTCAATATCTGGTTGTAGAGGCAAAACCTTGGGCAGATAAAAAAAAAAAAAAACAGCTGTGAATGCAGCTTAAAGGTGTCGATGTATAGGTGTAGAATTACTTATGCCTTTCTTTTGTCTCTTGTTGAAGGTGCCAGGTTGTTATGTTTCTATGTTTTAAAAATGTCAACATTAAACCCTTAAGTTATTACTATGTATGCAATTTCTCAGTAATTCCAGTAATGGCGTTTCTTCAAATTCGGCACAAGCAATTATGAGCTGAATACAAAAGTAATGATTCGTGGATCTGTTCAAAGGTCACATTCTTTCACATTTTTTAAAAACTATCCCTTAGAACATTAGGAAATGCCCACAAAATCCTTCATTATGTTTCATGCTGTGCTTTGTTTCTCAGTCTTTAGGATAGAGTTGGAGGTAAATCTAAAGTAAATTATATATTTGAAAATACAACTTTGAGCAAATCTTTTGTCAGCACTTTGTATAAAATGTAGGTTTAAATTCCAAATGTCTTCAAGAAATTCTATAAAATGGCAAACCTGCTCCAGAGACTGTTGGTTTGCCTGAAATCGCAAAGGATTTTTCAGCAAGCAAAGACATTAATAACCTGACAAAGTGGAGAATTTTCTTTAGCGATACTGACCTGAAACAAATAAGCTTTTTAGACTGCAGTCAATGTCTCCAGCATTTGTCAGGAGCAGTTTACTTGTATGTCTCCTGCTGTGAGAACACCAGTTCACCCTCACAAAAGCTCACTGCTTCCATTTTGTCTTCCTCAGATCCACTGTGCTTATGTCACCATTCATCTCTAAGGGTGTCACTCGAGATCCCAACTTCATCATTTTTGGATTTGTCTCTTTAAGTGCATGTATAACACTAAATAAGCAGTATGAATTTAATTGAACATCCAAAGCTCTTGTTGGGTAGTTTGCTTATGCATCCCTTTGCTTATGCATTATTCCTTTATATTTACCCCAACTTTTACCCTTGAAACACACATTTGTGCAATTATGTTCTGTTTAAGGAATGCAATCATCTGTCAGAAGGATAAAGATTGTTTCTTTTTTTTTTTGTTGTTGTTTTGTTTTTTTGTGGTTCCATTGCCTCACAAAACATTCTCAGAGTTGGGATCATCGTATTCGTAGATGTAGAGATGCTTGAAGAAGACTCGTGAGTTTCATTTCACACTCATGCTCATCCTGTTTCATTTTTGCATGGAAGCATGTCAAGCAATATCAAAAGCATTACTATCATTCTCTGTATTTCTACCATTATGACTACTTTTGGGTCCTTAACTAATTCAGAGTTCATCAGTTGGAGGGTTGAAGGTTTTTATGAATGCACTGGGTCATATATCCACTGCAATACTCAGCAGAGTCCAAAGTTTGTACTGGGGTTGGGGTTAGATGCCTCATATCAGTTTTCTAAATATATCTTTTGTCAATAATGCGTAAGGATGACAGTGCAGGACACATTTATTGGTACCCCTAGTACATGTGCATTAAAAATGTCAAAACAAATGTATCTTTCCGGCAGTAGTGTATTATTACACAAAAATCTCAGGAAATCCAACCTTTAGTTTGGGTAAATTTATTCGTAATAAAATTTATTTTTTAACAAAATCACTGGTGGCCCAATTATAGGCTCCCCTGCTGTCAAAAGTTTGTAAAGCCCTCTGTTGCCAGCAGGACAACACTTGGTCTTCTCCTGTAACATTTGAACAAAGTTTGAGCATACAGAGAGTGGTGTCTTTGACTAATCATCATTATCCAGCATTCTGGCTCATCTCTTGTATTCTCTTCTCTTCAGCTCACCCCACAAGTATTCTATATGATTTCAGGTCTGTGGACTGAGCTTGCCAGAACAATTAGGAAGAAAATGATTTTGTATCTGGTGAATCCTTTCTTTGTTCATTTGGCCATATATTTTAGGTCTTTCTGTTGAAAGACCCAATGACATCCAATTTTATGTTTACTGGTAGAGTCCATTTTTTACAAAAAAAATCTGGTTTTTCAAGGATTTCATAATACCATATGCTCTAACAAGGTTCCCCAGTACCTTTGGAAAAGAAATGGGCCCACAGCATAACAGATAATCCATACTAAACAGTATGGATATTCATATAGCCCGCCTGGAGTGTTTGTTGCCTAAAAGTCTCTGGAGACCAAAGCACACAACTCCAGTTAAACGTTCCAGTAGAGTTCAGGAACCTCCACATCTTTAGATTGGTAATTATAGGACACAAGCATCCTATCATCATAAGGGTTTTTTCTGCCATGCCTCCCAAATGATTGATTATGTGGATGGCATCTAAATGTTTGTATGCAGAGTTTGTGACCCCAAGATTACACTATCTGCATTATCCAACAGTGAGCTTTGGAGATATTTACCTTCCTTACCATCATGCTTATAGTGTGTTGGCAAGGTGGATAGATATGGATCGTCATTCACTGCCTTGTGCCCAGTGACTTAAAAAGAGGACCTCTGGGTCATGCCATGTAAACCCAAGGAATACAGAAAATCCTGTATTACTAATACTATGTTCCAGGAAACTCTGATCAACTTTGATATGTAAAGCATAAATAAAGCCTATTTTTAAGATCATTTATTTTAACTCATCTTAATTTAGAATCTTTTCGCTGTTGCAGTCATATTGAAGGCTGGATTTTTCTAAATTTCAATGTGAGATTATGGTACTAAAATAAATGAGTATATTTTAAGTCTTTTTACATATCTTTATCATGTGTGCCAACAAAGGTGGCCTGCGCTTTAAATCTGCTTCGTATCCGACAAAATAAATGTGTATGTAAATGAGTGTATGTTTTGCGGATGTGCTGATTCAATTGGAATCTGCAGTGTTTTTTAAAGAATGGGGCGGCGGGGCATTTCTGACTTGTACAAAACTGTCACCCTTGTTCTAAGCTTTGTTTGTGCTCCTTTGGACTTTCCTATTGTGTGCTGAACCATTCATTAAGTGCTGTCAAACAAAACCCTTGTGCTGCCAAAGAGACACTTCTAGTTCCAGTATATCGAGATTACAAGCAGGAAGAAAATATTTCTAATTCAATTCAATTCAATTCAGTTTATTTATATAGCGCCAATTCACAACACATGTCGTCTCAAGGCACTTCACAAAAGTCAGGTACATGCATTACAATTAATCCAAATCATTGAACAGTGCAGTCAGATTCTGTTATTTATTCAAATTGGATAAAAAGTTTGTATATCTAAGGAAACCCAGCAGATTGCATCCAGTCAGTGACTTGCAGCATTCACTCCTCCTGGATGAGCATGTAAAGACAGTGGACAGTCACTGGCGTTGACTTTGCAGCAATCCCTCATACTGAGCATGCATGTAGCGACAGTGGAGAGGAAAAACTCCCTTTTAACAGGAAGAAAACCTCTAGCAGAACCAGGCTCAGTGTGAGCGGCCATCTGCCACGACCGACTGGGGGTTAGAGAGAACAGAGCAGAGACACAAAGAGAACAAAGAAGCACTGATCCAGGAGTCCTTTCTATGGAAGGAAAAGTTAAATGTTAATGGATGTAGCTCCTTTAGTCGTTTCACCTAGAAAGAAAGAACAGATAAACTCTGAGCCAGTTTTCAAGGTTAGAGTCTGAAAGAGAGCACATAGAGTTAGTTACAGTAAAAGCTCCGTCAGTAGCTATGTCTAGGAGAGAGAAAGGGTTAAACACTGAAAGACAGGGCCATGTGGATCATCGTTAGAGGGTGAGCACCAAGTTGTTGCCAGCAGAAGCTCGGACGATGCCCCTCTCCAGACAGTTGTCACAGGTAGACACAGAGTCAGGCCAGGTGTAGCTTCTAGGAAGAGAGAAGAGAGAGAACAAAGTTAAAAGCTGAAATAACAGCAAATATACAAATTGAAGAGTAGTGTGAGAAAGTAGCGAAGAGGGTGAAAGTGGTCATTATGTCCTCCAGCAGCCTAAGCCTATAGCAGCATAACTACAGAGATAGCTCAGGATAACCTAAGCCACTCTAACTATAAGCTTTATCAAAAAGGAAAGTTTTAAGCCTAGCCTTAAAAGTAGACAGGGTGTCCGCCTCACGGATTAAAACTGGGAGCTGGTTCCACAGGAGAGGAGCCTGATAACTAAAGGATCTGCCTCCCATTCTACTTCTAGAGACTTTAGGAACCACCAGTAAACCTGCAGTCTGAGAACGAAGTGCTCTGTTAGGAACATATGGGACAATCAGCTCTCTGATGTATGATGGAGCTAAATCATTAAGGGCTTTATATGTGAGGAGGAGAATTTTAAATTCTATTCTGGATTTAACAGGGAGCCAATGAAGGGAAGCTAAAGTAGGGGAAATATGATCTCTCTTTTTAATTTTCATCAGAACTCTTGCTGCAGCATTTTGAATCAGCTGAAGGCTTTGAACTGCATTTTGTGGACATCCTGATAGTAAAGAATTACAATAGTCCAGCCTTGAAGTAACAATGCATGGACTAGTTTTTCAGCATCAATCCTGGACAGGATATTTCTAATTTTGGCAATGTTCCCGGGAGATGAAAGAAGGAAATCCTGGAAACCTGTTTAATATGGGATTTAAATGACATGTCCTGGTCAAAAATAACACCAAAGGTTTTTTACATTATTATCGGAGGTCAATTTAATGCCATCCAGGTTAAGTGATTGACTAAGCAGTTTCTTTTTTAAAAACTCCGGTCCAAAGACGACAACTTCTGTCTTGTCTGAATTTAGAAGCAGAAAATTTAAAGTCATCCAAGTTTTTATGTCTTCAAGACATGCTTGTAGTCTATCTAACTGGTTGGCTTCATCAGGATTTATGGATAAGTAAAGCTGAGTGTCATCAGCGTAACAGTGAAAATTTATTCTATGCTGCCTGATAATTTTACCTATTGGAAGCATATATATAGTAAAGAGAATTGGCCCAAGTACTGAACCCTGTGGTACTCCACAATTAACCCTGGAGTTTAAAGATGATTTATCATTTACATGAACAAACTGGAATCTGTCAGACAAATAAGATTTAAACCAGCCTAGTGCTGTTCCCCTGATCCCTACAGCATATTCCAGCCTTTCTAAGATAATATTATGATCGACTGTATCAAATGCAGCACTGAGATCTAACAGAACCAGCACAGACACAAGTCCATTATCTGAGGCAATAAGAATATCATTAGTGACTTTCAGCAGAGCCGTTTCAGTGCTATGATGAGCTCTGAAACCTGACTGAAACTCTTCAAACAGGTCATTGCTGTGTAAATGCTCACACATTTGATTAGCAACTATTTTCTCAAGAATTTTAGATAAGAACGGAAGATTGGATATCGGTCTGTAATTTATTAAGTCATCTCGATCAAGCGAAGGTTCTTAAGCAAAGGTTTAATTACAGCTACCTAAAAGCTTGTGGTACATAACCATTTAATAAGGATAAATTAATCATATCTAAAATGGGGCTGGTAATCAGAGGGAACACTTCCTTAAATAATTTGGTTTGGGGATTGGGTCTAACATACAAGTTGAAGGTTTAGATGAAGCTAATATTTCTGATAACTCAGGAAGCTCCACAGGATCAAAACAGTCCAAACACAGATCAGGTTTTTACAGTTATTTCCAATGTTGTCTCACTTGTTGAGGATGAAGTAATCATCTCTAGGAGATTGTCAAGATTTTCTTCTTAATAGAATCAATTTTAGTTTGGAAGAATCCCATAAAATCATGACTGCTGAGAGCTAAGGGAATGGATGGCTCAACAGAGCTATGACTCTGTGTAAGTTTAGCAACTGTACTAAAGAGAAACCTAGGATTATTCTTGTTCTCTTCTATTAAGGATGAGAAATAAGCTGTTCTAGCTTGGTGAAGTATCTTTTTATACAACAGTAGGCTATTTTTCCAGATTAAGTAGGAATCCTCTAGGTGTGTAGAGCGCCATTTTCGCTCCAATTTTCTAACATTGTGCTTTAAAGTACGCAGCTCTGAATTAAACCAGGGAGCCTGCCTCCTATGAATAATTTTCCTTCTTTTTCAAGGGGCTGCATTGTCTAATGGCACCACGCAATGATGAAGTAACACTCTGAACAAGAGAATCAATTTGTGAAGGAGAAGAAACAAAAATTATTGCCCTCCACTGTGTTTTTTCTGTGATAATGAGCAAATTAAAAGTGGAACAGATTCTTTAAAGGTTGTTACAGCATCGTCTGATAATGATCTACTATAATGAAATTTTCTTTCAGGTGTGGAGTACTCTGTTAAATTAAACTCAAAGGTTATTAAAAAATGGTCGGACAGCACAGGGTTTGTGAGAAAATATTGTAATGTCTGTACACTCAATGCCATATGTCAGCACAAGGTCCAGAGAATGAAGACAAAACGTGGGTAGGTTTGTTAATGTTTTGAGTAAAGCCAATTGAGTCTAAGATACCATTAAAGGCTATATTTAAGCTATCACTTTCAGTGTCAACATGAATGTTAAAATCCCCCACTATAATAACTTTATCTGTATTTAACACTAAAACAGATAAAAGGTCTGAAAACTGATCTATAAATTGAGAGTAAGGGCCTGGTGGACGTACAAAACAACAAACAGAAGTGGTTTTAGTGCTTTGCAATTTGGATGAGGAAAACTGAGGATTAAATATTCAAAAGAGTTGTAGCTATTGATTGGTCTGGGACTAGTCAATAAATCGGACTGAAAGATGGTTGCTACTCCTCCTCCTCGCCCAGTATTTCGAGGAATGTGAAAATTTAAATAATTAGTAGGAGTTGACTCATTTATAGTAACATAATCCTCTTGCTGCAGCCAGGTTTCTGTGAGGCAAAATAAATCAATCTGATTGTCACAAATTAGGTCACTAACTAGCAAAGTCTTTGAAGAGAGAGATCTTATGTTCAGTAAGCCACATTTAATTGTTTTATTTTTATTTTTAGTCTGAGTTGTGTTTATTTTTATGAGATTTTCCTGATTTCCTCTTTTTAGATTATTTTTTAATCTATTCAATTTTGGCCGTGGGCGAGACACTGTCTTAATAGGGTACAGCATCTATCCTTTCTACTAAAGGATAGATGCTGTACAAGCATACTACCCCAAAGAGAAAAAGGCAAGGTTCAGATCCTACTTATGTTTTGAAGTAGGATTTCAAATTTTTAACCAACTGAGCAGAATTTCACCTCCATGCATGAAGATGTTTGTGAACTTTATAAAATCAAAGGAGCAGAGGGCATTCCTGATGTCAACAAAATACAATTACTGTGTTGGAAATTCGACTCTCCTCTTACTTAACATGCTGTTACAACATTTTATTGAAAAAGGTATTAATAAAAATAACTTAAAGCCTGCACACCAATAAGTGGAAAATCTGTTACTGAATTTAACTATTAAAAAAATTATACATGTAACCTCTGAAAGAAATTATCTGTTAATACTGTAAATGATAAATATAACTAAATCTAGCTTACAAAATGTAAAAAGAACACATCAAACCTGTTGGATTTTGTGCAAATGAACAAGTTGACTTGTTTCGCTCTCTAAGCTGCAGCTGCAGGATGAGTCTGAGTTTAAAGAATATCATCTCCAAGATTTTTGTCCCTACGTCACCTACGCCGATTCATGAAGCTCCAAACTTTTTGGTTTTAGATGCACTGCATGCAGAGAATAATGCATCTGACAAGCAACATGATGCAACAACTATGTTGTGTCTGCATCAATAATCAATAATGTCAAATATGAGGACAATTGTGACAAAACATACATTTCAATCTCAGAATAAGGCTTTATTATGGATAATTTTCCTTGGTATTCATAAATAATTTAATTTCTTAACTGTTATCAAATGGCTCAAGTAATTATCTTTCATATGCTGTCTCACCTTGATTATGACCTCCTACACATGTTGTATTGCACCTGCTGACGCATGTATTTACCTCGTGTCTGTAACCCAACCTTTTATTTTTCATCCCTGCAAGGTCTTTCTCTCTGAAAAATATCTGCTTGTGATTTTGGAAATGGGATCTATCAAAAAAGCTGATTTTTTTTTTTTTTCAGTCCACTGATGAGTGATGTAGTTTGAGAAAATTAAGTTCCATTTTTGCTGTTGCTTGCATTGTCTTACATATTTAAACCTGTTGCAAATGTGTTGTATTAAAATGATTTAGGGAAATATCTGCAGCAAATCATGCACATTTCTACAATTTCACAGTAACTGAGATTTAAGGAAAATACCCATACATATTCATGAATCCTAGTTTATATATACTACCCAGATGTAGTTAAATGTAATATATTGCGTGTAGAATTTGTAGGACTGGGTAACCACAGAGGTAAAAAAAAAATTTCAATTCAAAAATTTGTAATTTAGAAACTAAAAACTGACCACAAATTGCAAATTTGTTTGAAAAATGAAAGGCAACCTACATTATTTTTCATTTAACCATTTTTTGCCTCGATTTGAATTCATTTGACTTGCTTTAAACAATCAACATTTTACTGTTCAATAATTTGCTTTGCTCTTTGCATCTGCAGTTTTCTATTATTCATAAACAATATGCCACTATTGCAAACAGTTTGGTGCCAATTATGCACATATGTCATATTTCTACCACATCTGATCCTCTCATAAGCTACTCTAACAATGCTTATTTACTGGAACATGGTTCCCACAGACTTTGTTGGGAGAGATTGGCTTTATTAACCAATCTGGTTAAAGTAATGTTTACTCCGTAAAAAGATAGACATGCATGATGATAAGAGGTACAATTTTAGTTGAATTTTAGTTGAATTTTAAAAATGTTTAAGGAAAAACATTTATTTTTTTCATTATCGCCTTTCTGTAGGAAACTGGGAAGCAACCAGAAGACCTGTTGAACCCGGCTGAATACATAAGCTACCAACAAGCCTGCAACATGGAACAAGTCCCCGAGTCTCAGTCTGCTCCAGCCTACCCTCCTGTTACTTTCCTGCCCCAGCATCCTTACACTCAGCACCCAACCAACGAGCCTATGTACTCCAACACGAGCTTTCCCACCCATGCCCCCCGAGCTGCATTCTCTTTCCCTAAGGAGCAATCTGTGTGACCATTCTATATAACTCTCTCATAGCAAGAGGCAACTTGTTAGTCCAACAAAATGCTTCTTAAAAAACAAAGAAAAAGCTCTGTTAAAGGGACGTGCATCCATCCCTTACTTTGCTTTCATTACTTTCGCTTAAAATGTTTGTGGGCTCTCCCCTCTCTTTTATGAACGTATCCCTCCACCCCTTGTGTATTGTGTGCTGCTTGCTCCACAGAAGCTGTAGCACTTCAGTCACCTTGTGATTTTAGCATAGTCGCCACCAAAAGCCTGCCTTCACCACTCAAACCTTCGCCCTTTATATGTGCCCACACTTCCTGTTTGCTTTTTCTCCCTCACCTTAAATACAGTGCCTTGAAAAAATATTCATTACCCTTGAACTGTATTACATTTTGCCACACTGCAACCACAATATTAATGTATTTTTGGAAAATGTATGATAAACCCAAACATCACATTATGCAATTGTGAAGTGAAAGGAAAATAAAACTTGTTTTTTTTCTTCAGTGTTTGGCAAATAAAACTCTGAAATTTAGTGTGCATTGTATTCAGCCCCTTTTTCTCTGATCCCACAATGTAGATTATTGCATTCAGAACTTGTTCAGTTTTAAAAAGTCTTTATTGCAGTTTCAAGAAAAAGGCCTTAAAAAAGCTAGAAGTCCTATTTGAAAATTGCCACAAGAAATCTAGTGGACAAATCAAATTTGTGGTTAAAGGTGCTCCATTTAAATGAAGGCAAGATAGAAGTCCAATGAAAAACTGTTTGGCAAAAAAACCTAATACTGTTATTATACAACCTTGGAAGCACTGTGGTGGCAGCATCGTGCTATAAGATAAGGAAGCTGGACAGACTGGCTACTGGTTGCACATGACTTTATTTTGGGGTATTCAAGTGAAGGGGGGCAACTTTAAATGCATGCCACACGTTTTTAAAAATAATCAAAACATTTAAAAAAATAATCAGAACGTCATAATCATGCATGCTTTTCTTTCCATTTCACAATTATGTAATGCATTGTGTTGGTCTGCCATATAAAATCCCAGTAAAAGACATCTAAGGTTATGGCTGTAACGTGACAAAATCTGGAAACTATCCAAATATGAATACTTTTGCAAGGAACTGTATTTTGCTTTCTGCCAACCATTCAGTTGTGTACAGAAAAAGCCACTGAAGATTTTTCTTTCCTTTTTCTCTCCCACCTCCCTGCAGTAGTTGTCACTTTTCATAGGAATGTGCTTTTTTTGTTTTGTTTTGTTGCTTGCTTAAAGGTCATACTATACAGTAACTGTGATTGGATGTTTCTTTTGGTAAAAAAAATAAATAAAATAGAACATTTGAGTTTTGACATGGACTACCCAATTAATTACATTGGAGATTTTAGTTTGCAGTTTTCCAACAGAACCTATCATTACCATTAAGAACTGTTTTGCTGTTAAGATCAGCTATTTTGGACTATTGGAACTACAAATGCACCGAGCAGGATTTTTCTGACCGATACAGATTTCTGATTTCCTTTGGGGTCTGAGCTGTCAATTCCAATATTGACTTTATTTTTGAAGAAATATAGCACACAAGAGAAAGTGTAATGGAGATTTGTTGATAGAGGACGTAGTTTTAAATCCAACAGAAAATGAAGGAGCTACATATGTCGTTCCCCTTTATTAAACTAAATAAACTGGTTTAAAGTACATGCTTGTGGTAGATGTCTTAGTTTTGGTGCATTTTATAGATGGGAAAAAATCTAATCTTATCACGAATCAGAGATAATGCGGCAAAAAACGGCCAATTCTGATCTTTAGCCAATTGATTTGGTGCATTTCTAATTAGAACAGAATGTTGTCCTCATTAACTAGAACAAAAATCAAAGGGCTTGAACTCAACAGCATCTATTTTTCTCATGCTCATTCGCATTGTATTATCCATCCAGATTAGTATTTTATTGATATCTACCCGTAGTTGCCAAAGACATTGTTTTAGTCTGTTAATTTGCTTCTCTTGCCAACGTTTACAGTAGAGCTACCTTATTTGATGGCAAATAAACATACTGCTGTTGATTAGCGACACGCTGCACAATCCCAGTTTACATGATCGCTTTACCATATGCTGTATTTTCCATATCTTTATGTAAAAACATAAGTTTGTTACAGATGTTGAGGCTGGTTTCTTTGTGGGTTCTTTGCACAGTTATCAAGTAACAGGAGTAATACGTGAAGACAATCACATACTTGGCTTGTCCTCAGGAAAACCAGCAGTTACCAGTAACTAGTTTGGCTATCATTAGAAAGAAATTGCTTTTCCAAGGACAACCCACACATTTAACGTATTTAAATATTGCTTTGAAAATAATTTGTACTAAATATAGCCTAAAGAGTTACAACCAGTCTGTGGTAGAACTTAACTGTATTTTTTTTAAATGCTTAAGTATATAAAATAACACTTATTTTCAGAGTCCAATTTACAGTGTGACTTTTCATTTCAGACCATATATAAGCTAAAATGTTAGAGCCAGTTTCAGGATGCTGCCTCCTGCACACAAGCCCTCCAGACACACACAATTTGCTGAAAAACTGAAAGTTCACATTGTTGCGCCATGTCAGATGTAAGTTTGGGAAAAAAAAAATAAGTAAAGGAAATCCTTGTGTTTGTTTGTGCTTGATGTGAAATAAAAAACAAATCCTGATGATGTTGAAAGGTAATTTAGTGTTTACTCATAATGGTGGTTATTGGAACAGAGTTAAAACTTATGAGACTTTCTCCTGTGCTCACCTTGTCTTGCAATGGCTCTATGTGTGCTAGCGTTTAGTTTAAGCAGTGGTATCTGCTTGGAACCGCTGAAGGACTTTGATGTTGCTGTACCTGCTTTGTGTAAAAAAACACTAAAACACATCTTTGTCTTTTTGTGACACGTTTAATATTAATAAACCCCTATGTTTTTATTATTATTTTTAATATTATTGCTGTTAAAGATTATGTGTAAGTGCTACTATTTGCTGCGGAAAATGGTCAAAATAGCATTTACATATACTAGACTGTCTGTACTCCAATTTTAAACATAATAATTGCCATATTGTTCTTCACTTTACAAGTTTTGTTCAGCCTTTTGTAAGATTGCAAGGTTTGCATTCAGTTATGTTTTTTTCTTTTACTGTTAACGAACAGCAGAAGCTGTTTTGAAATGTCCTGCACATTTAAGCAAATTATAGATTTCTGAGACATTTTAATGCCCAGGCTGAAACAATATACTACAGTTTAACCTGTTTTTTGTTAGTTTGTTTTACATTTTTCAGGTTATGGTTTCTGTAAATATGAACATTGTATCTAATATGTGGGAAAAAAATCATGCAGTTTAACATTAAACTTCACAAACTACCTGTGTTATGTTTTTTTTTTTTTCTCCACTTGCCTTTTAATTTTTTAAACATTTGAGTCAAACTATTTGGAACCTGCATTTTAAAGTCTCTTTTAGTCCACACCAACACCTTTAATTTTGAGGTTTAGTATCAAAATGGTGCAAAATATTGTAGATATTCCAGATCTGAACTTCTCCCTACTAGACCTCCTCCTCCCAAAAGACTTTAAAATATATTTGACAAACCTCATAATTTAGCCAAAGCATCATATCCAACAATGGTAGTGTACTGTGTAAAATTGCCTAATAAAACCAAAAAAGTGGTTTTGTCAATAAGGGTGGCACCACTTTGTGTTTTTTTTTAATTTTGGCCCACTCTTCTTTGAAACGTTTCTTTACTGCATCCACATGGGAGGCTTTTTAAACCTGAATGGCCTGTTAAGAGTCATGCTACAGCATCCAGCATGAACTGGATTTCAGTCTGGACATAGACTAGGTAACTCTAAGGTCTCCTCTCTGTTTTGAGTCATCCAGAAGTGGAATTGCTGGTGTGATTGTCCTGCTACATAACCCGAGTGTGCTTAAGCTGAAAGTCACAAAAAGATGGCTGAATATTCTTGAATATTTTCAGGAAAAAATTGTTCCAACAATTATGATTCCAAAAATTAGGGAACAGCTGTTGCGTCAATGGTTCTTACCCATCAGCCAAGTGGTGAAATGGGACGATGAGATTCTCAGGCCCATGGACCCTCTCAGGCTCCCTGAAAAGTGACCTATGGTAGGGCAGTTTTCTGATTATAATCTGTTTAGTTGGTTTGAAAATTTTGATTCCCTGCTTGGTTTTTTTCTCCTTCCATACTCTCTTTTTACATTTTTTTAAGTATTAGAACCCAGAATTCTGGGTCACGAAACCCTAACTTTATGTGCTGATGATTAGTGTTTTTACAGTGCTTTTCTTTTTACCCAAAATGCTTCTCCACAATCTGTTTAAAAGTGGTGGAGGCTTCTTCAGTGCTTTTGTAGCAGAGTGTTGTCAGTCAGCCAGACGAGTGGTGGTTTTTTAGTCAACTGTGTCAACACAACAGGGCAACTCAAGAATTGATTCCTTTCTTACCTTTAAAATAAGAGCCTAAAACACTGAAACAGTGTGTCAAACTTAAGCCATTTAACTTCAAAACCACCAGACGGATACCACTTTCTGAGACTGACTTCACTGAAAAATATTGCGCCAACCTAAAAACACAAGATCTCATGCTTGCAGGCATTGTGAAAGCTGAGTTAACACCCTCCGGGGCTCTTAGTACTGATTCTCAAGGACCACGTTTATACATACCGTGGCAAATCTTTACACATAAAATCCAACAGATAATGATCACTGTTATTAAAAACCAAACACCAAGTCCGTACAATCATCTAAAATACTCTATGATAAAACATAATTACAAAGCACTTACAATAAATGCCACTGAAATTATTCTAAAAGGCAATTCAGCCTGAAAAGACTTACAAATGAGAGAAACACAGAGACGGCAATTACAGAAGTTTATTTGCTGGTGTTTGTTTTCTTTTGGCGCTCGGACCCCGGTGGAAGACATGGATGCTGATAATGACATGAGCTTGAATGAATATCTTAAGGTTAGAACTAGAGAAGTCTTTCCCCCGGGATCCTGATGCTGGTGGTGGAGTGGAGGCCTGAGGAGATAAGGCCGTCAGAAGGAGCTTGAAGCCTGGTGGTGGAGATGGGGCGGAGGAGGGTCGAAGCTCAGCTGAAGAGCAGGAGATTCTGCATATGAAGGTCTTTTAAAGCGAAGCCTTCAGGAATGATTGGCTGAAGTGGAATGTGGACCAGAAGCTGATTGGTTGGAGCGGAGAATGTAGTGGAGTAGTTAGATGGAGCCAGAAGTAGAGGTGAGTCTTTCAAGTTGAATTTTCATCTAAACTCCATTTCAACTAGATTGGTAATGTTTATGTAAGATAGTGACATAAATATGCCAACAGATAAGCATGTGGGCGCATACTATTGTCTGTTGTATGCTGTTGAAGTGAAGAAGACAATTACTTTATTTTATCGTTTTATTATGTTCTAAACGATTGAATGTGCTAAAGACAGTTTGCTTTTACTGCCTGTAAGGTGTAAGAAGAGTGACTGGATGGAATAAATGCTCCAAGGTCTCGCCACAACGCAGAATCCTGTGTCTGGTGCCTCTGTTTCCGCATGGAACACTCCTCACCTACATCCAAAACACAACGCAGAGTTCACGGGGTGTCTTCCTCAAGCGACGGACGCACAGAGGGATAGACTGGGTTACATTTACATAGAATTTAAGGAGGTGGTTCCCCTTTAGATTCACTGGTTTTGCATATTTTCTATGCATCTAGATTTTTTGGGGTGTATATGGTAGAATATGTGGCCTGTTATTTTGCTGTAAACTTTAGGTTAGATTTCAGTAAATTTATAACCTAGTAAAGACTATTTCATATATATTAAAACCCTAGAAATGAAAGATTGTTTACTTATTTTCATGACTGTATAGTAGATGGAAAACAACAAAACAGAAAACACAGCACTTATTACTGACCTAACAGCAAATAACACTGCAGTTATGTACTGTTATACCAAACTTAAAAAAAATAGGATATTGAATCAGAGCAAGTAATGAGATTCTTATTAAATATTCTGAGCTTGCGTCTTCCACGGTAAATCCTGGAAAGTCCTTCACAATAGCTAAAAGTGTTTAATTTGGTATGAACTTTTTAGGTAATTGATGTTGCAATATTTAATATTCTATATTATTATATATTATATATTATTATTATATATTCTTATAGTTATATTTATAATATTCTAACATGTGTGAACAACCACAGAGTTAATCCATTTTTCTAACATTCACACAATTTAGTTTTTGATACTTTTTTAGAACAAATAAATACAGATTAAGACGGTTTTATAAACTTGTGATGCTAATATTAATTACTGTGGTTAGTATAAAAATGACCAAATATTCTGGCAGCAGACCCCCATCCGAGTGGTTTTAGTTTGGAGATTAAGAAAATGATTTGAATCTTTAATAAAAATTTCTTTTGATTCTCAAAATTGCAATTGCTCTGATAGCTGCGTTTTACAGGTAAGACACTGACTCCTCTTAAGTTCCAAACATTATACACATGCTGGAAAAAAACAAAAATGCTGAACTAGCCCTGAAATCGTTCAGAATCAACAGCTTTTGTTTTCTGATATTTTTTTCAGATTGAAAGGTAAATAGTTAGGTAACACTAACAGACTTTTTCTTTCCTAAACCAAATGCAGAAACATGTTGAGGTAAGAGGTGTTCACAAGGTAACAAGGGCAACTGCAAAAATACCTTATTCATATAAGGTGCCATGCCCAGGAAAAATTGTGAGTGTCCTTGCTATAATTCACCATGCTGGTTGGCAGAACCAAACTGCAGTCATGAAGTTTTAGAAGCTGTAAAATAAAGTTAATTTAAAAAACTGCTGCCTGTTATACTATACCTATAGTATACCCAAAAACAAGTAAAAGATAAACAACTTAACCATTTTGTTTAGCTTTTGGTTCTGTTTTCAAACAAATGTTTAAAGAAAAAAAAAATTAATTTAAGCCAAACCACCCTAATAACTATATACTCACCTTAATAACTATACACCATAATAAAACAATATCCTAATGAGCAAAAAACAATCTAATATCACTCTGACTTTACAATAGGTGATAAGGCTGTTCTGTGTTAATATTCACAGCTTTTATTTAAGAAGTGTGAAACGAAAACAATTATTTTAACACCAGTTATAGTGACCTCTTGAACTGAAAGAAAATGTGTGGAAAAAACAAAACAAGATAAAGCAATATAATAAATATAGAATGATACATTTGCCACACAACGCAATTTTAAAAAGATTTTTGTCTTTACAATGTACTTGGATATTCTATTGGGGTTCTCAGACTTCAGGTTCAAAAATCTAATCTTTTTTCCAAATAAGGTCAAGGTTCATTACATTTGTTTACAGGCTACAACCACTATAAATGGCATTTTATTCCTCCAGTTGTTTGTTTGTGACCCTAAGTTTTTACTTTTGACAATAAAGTGTTGGATTTATGATTATTGATTATAAATATTTATCAAACATCATAATTCAAAATCATAATTAGAACAAATAAAGGGCCGCCAACTCCGTACTCCTGGAGCACCCCCACAGGGCACCACAAGGGACACAGTCGAATGCCCTCTCCAGGTCCACAAAACACGTGGTCCCCCTATAGTTGGAACACACCCTCCAGTCACCATTCTTATGAAGTGGAACCACCACCCCGGTCTGCCAGTCGAGAGGCACTGTCCCCGACCACCACGCAATGTTGAAGAGGCGTGTAAACCATGAAAGCCCCACAACATCCAGCGACTTAAGGTACTCAGGGCGAATCTCATCCACCCCTGAAGCTCTGCCGTCATGGAGCTTTTTAACCACCTCGGTGACTTCAGCCTGGGTGATGAAAGAGTCCCCAGCCTCTGCTGCCACTAGGGAATGTGTGACGGCAGGATTGAGGAGATCCTCGAAGTACTCCTTCCACCGCCCGATAATGTCCCCAGTTGAGGTCAGCAGCTCTCCACCCCACTGTAAACAGTGTTTGCGAAGCACTGCTTCCCGTACCTGAGGCACCGAGTTTTTGCCTATGCCACAGCCCGGGCCACGGCACGCTTGGCTTCACGGTACCCGTCAGCCGCCTCAGGAGTCCCACAAGCCAACCACAGCCAATCGGACTCCTTCTCAGCTTAATAGCATCTCTTACTGCCGGTGTCCACCACCGGCTTCAGGGAGTGCCACCGCGACAGGCACCACACACAGCCACAGCTACGGGCTGCAGCTTCGACAATAGGAATTTACAAGGATAATCACTCTTACACAAAATACACACAGACATTGTCTCTTTATCCACGTGAAAATTTATTAAACCAATAATCCCTCTTACAACCAAACTATTCTGGTCCAACAACATTCACCTAACTAAGCATGTACTATTCTACAAAAACGGGTACACTAATAATTAAACATAAAAAATCTGTGTTGGAGGATAGATAGAGATCAAACCAGCAGTTTATGGACAAATGAGCATAACATAACAACTTGGATTAACTTGAAAAGGTGCACGGTGGCGCAGTTGGTAGCACTGTTGCCTTGCAGCAAGAAAGTCCTGGGTTCGATTCCCAGCCAGGGGTCTTTCTGCATGGAGTTTGCATGTTCTCCCCATGCATGTGTGGGTTCTCACCGGGTACTCTGGCTTCCTCCCACAGTCCAAAGACATGCCTATTAGGTTAATTGGTTTCTCTAAATTGTCCTTAGGTGTATGAATGAGTGTGTGCATGGCTGTTTGTATGTTGACCAGCGATGGACTGGCGACCTGTCCAGGGTGTACCCCGCCTCTCGCCCATAGACTGCTGGAGATAGGCACCAGCTTCCCTCCGACCCACTATGGAATAAGCGGTAGAAAATGACTGACTGACTGATGAGAGTAACATAACAACTTGGATTAACTTGGAAAGAAGAACAAAACCGCTACGCTGTGAAGCCTTTCTCTGTGTGTGTGTGTTTCTCAACTGTGACTATCAGCTGGCAGAACTGTAGGGCCATGCCCCTTAGCCACAAGCAGCTGATAGCCCCATATCTCAAACAAAGGGTCATAAAACTCTAAGCCAGGAGCTCAGTGGAAAAACCCCAAGGGTAATAAAATGATGGAACGAACAATGGAGACTGCAGCTTGTTTTGAATGAAAAACTTCCAAAGTTCAGCTCTAACTCCTTGCTGACTGGCAATTAGTAGGACGAACGCATCCAACTTGAACGCAACCACTCGTTGCGCTTCCACAGTATTCAGATAGCAAATAAAAACAGTTCAGCATGAAACACTTTAATGGAAATTGCATGCAACAAATTAATACCTTGGATTAACTAATGGTGATACTAGTTCACCTTAACTATGCCTCACCCTGATCAGACCTCTAAATACACTTATGCGATTTAATATAAAAATAACAAAATTACTTTGATGTTGATTTATTCTCTTCACTGGCTTGAGGATGGGTCATAGGTCTGAAAAAAAAAAACGGGGGGAAACTAGAGTGTCATGCTTCCGTGATCAACTCAAAAACAGAAACTTCTCATCCGTCCAAAACAGGAAAAATATGAGAAACCGTTGCAGTCAACTGAAAAACAAGGGGTCTCCTTGGAAACAAAACCTCTGTGGGCTCTCACTTGTACCTGGGTGTGTCTAACGGTCTTCGATCGGGATATGAATCTTCTGATCTTCTTGTATCAGACAGATTTCCAGCTTTCAAGCTCTTCTGGAAATGGCCAGTGTGGAGGAAAGTACACCTGCCCACGAGCTTCTATTCTCCAGAGATTGTAAATTGGAGCAAGAGAGACAGCCTACAAAGAGGAAAGGAGGAACAGAGAGGAGGAGGATAACGAAAAAAGCACTGACCCTCGATGTCGCAAAGTGCTGTAAGTTAATGTTCGTGACAGGATGTAAACACTAGTGGTGAAAAATAAAAACACTCGCATAGCCTATCTGGCACAACTAGCTTAATGAGGTTAGTTCCTCTTTGGGGAACCTAAAGGGACCAACCCTGACTTAATAAAACATAAGAAAAGTGTTAATGAACAGAATCTGGAAGAAAATATTTGTAATGCTAAAGTATCCAGGGATTCACAATTTGCTAAACCTTCATAAACTCCATAAATAAATTACTGTGTATGAATAATGAAGTCCTTGTATTATATTATACAATTTAACCTTTATTTAACCAGGTACATTTTTTTGTTTATTAGCTTATTTTTTCCAGATGTTTCTGCAAATTACATTTCATGCCAATTATATCTGTTTCTTTCAAGTTAAACTGTCAAAGCAATATGTCAATCTACTTAAAGAAGCACTGTGAGTTGTCTTTAGCTGAAATGTGCGATATAAATAAAATTTTCTGGCCTTGCCCAGAACTTTATTGGCCTTTTAAAACTAACCAATTTTGTGTACATCTGACTGGGTTCCAGAGCCCAAGCTGCTTGTACCACTAAACCACATACAACATCTCTGGCTCCTTACACACCTGTGAGGTGGCATGCCACGTAACTAAAGTCAAATTATGCTGGCACACCAAGGTTCTCACCTTCGCCTGCCACTCAACTTACATGGCATCCAGTGTCCCTTTCTGCAGGTTGTGGGCCCAAATAGAGGGGGGCTTCCTGTAGCTTCTTTGGGCTGGGCACCAGGGGCAATAGCTAGACCACACCACCAGCCACTCGCTGGCCAGAAGAACCACCCCCCACCCCAGGCCCAGGTGTGTTTTTTCCAGTTGAGGTTTGCCTTTTTCTGTAGTCAGCCATATCACAAGGATCCATGAATTGCTCTTACTCTGGCCCCTTCCCTAAGCCCAATTTGCCATAGGAGAACCTACCAGGAGCTAAAGCTCCAGACAGCATAACCCTCAGGATCATTGGGGTACAAAAACCCTCCAACCTGTTAAGGTGGTGATTCAACAGAGGTAACTGATTAACTCTCTTGGTAAATAATATGGACAAAAACGTAATGCTAACAGTTCAATGTTGAGGCTGCAGAGTCAAGACTTCACTTAACATGTCTTGGATTACATAATCTGCTGTTTATAAGCACTGCCAGTCCACCTCCTTTGATTTTTACGGCTCTTCTTTAAATCTCTGTGTGTTCATATGGTCAGAATGCCCAATAGAGACAGATACGTTGCGAGTCTAAAATATAATCCTGCTGCCATGTCTCAGTGAAACAAATAATTGTCATAGTGAGGTATTTTTGTGTGATGGACCAAAGGCAGACAAGCACAGGGGAAGCAGAGTGGATCAAAAAACTCCTTCTTTTAATTTTCGAGGTTCAGAGAGTCACTTACAGTGCAGACAAGATGCAAGTGTACAGCATAATCCTGAGAACAAGGCAACCTCAAAACTGAAACCAAACAGGATCCGAAACTGGGCGAGATTCCCAAAGGAGACTTCTAGGCGACATATCACGAAGACATGGAAGAGACATAACGACACCGCGTGGAACAAAGGACGAAGGCAAACCTAAATACAGACAAAGGTGGACATGAAACAATAGGGCAGGTAATCAGAGGAACAGGGAACAGGTGAGACAAGGAGGCAGGGAAGCAGACGGAGCAGGTGAAGCAGATGAGGACAAATTAGGACAAAGAAGAGCAAGACCTAAATGAAAACTAAAAACCAAGATAAAACAGAATCAAGAATAAACATGAACTAAAGGAAACTGAGGACTGGCGGTAACACAACAACCTAAGATCTAAGGACTAGCAAAAGAAACCATAAAGAAACCCTGACTACCAAAGTAAACAAACCTAAACAAACATTGATAGAACAAACTGAAAATGAAGCAGAGGAAACGAGGACTAGTATAAAAGTAAACAGTAACTAAAGCTAACCTATAAAAAGGAGGGACTGGAGAATAAAGATAAATTAGAGGAAACAGAGGTAAGAGGGACAATAAATGTAAAGGGGACAAAAACTGAGTAATTAACAACTAAAAGAGGAAAACTAATGATGAGAGGAGAACACACTGGGAGGCAAAAGGAAACCAGAACTGTCAGAACGCAGAAAGCAATAAACATGAATACAAAACCTCAACAAGAAACATCTAGCAAAACAAAACACAAAACCACAAAGTCCAAAAATAATACTGCATTCCTCTTACTTGGTCCTTGTTAGAGCTTGGAGTTCATTAAATTTGTTAGTAAAAAAGTTGCACATCTTTACGACATTTAAAACCAGAAGAAATAATAGTCCAAAAAAGCAATGTTTTCGCCAGAAAAGAAGGAAATAATGTTTTTAAAAACAAATCAGAATTAAATTAAAAGAGGTACTTCAACACACTGCCATCTTTAGCAGCATAATTTTTGAACTGAGAGGTTGCACATTTTATTCTGGT
Source organism: Crenichthys baileyi (assembly GCA_036173005.1). NCBI lineage: Eukaryota > Metazoa > Chordata > Actinopteri > Cyprinodontiformes > Goodeidae > Crenichthys > Crenichthys baileyi. The sequence goes on from JAHHUM010002325.1 coordinate 658,885, forward strand.
ACAACTATTTTATCCAACCTCAAATTTCTGTAACCTCTTAACACATACAGAGTCAAAGCATCCAATTAATCAGTTCCAGCCAGGGGCCGACAGGCCCTTGGTCCTGGCCAGCTTTGCAATTACTGATGGGCAGGACCAATGGTTTGGTTCGGGTCCATTGAATATTTTACAATCCATGCCGTTCGTGCAGTTAACTTGGGTATCTGCCTGTTTGAAACTTCCTCAGACTGCAGCAGTGATATGTAAAGACAGACACACCTCCTCCTTTTTTTTCTCCGAATGTCTGACACAGCTGGTTTCCACCAGATAAGTAGACTATGTAAAATGGAGCGAGAGTTAAAGGATCTTAGTTCCACTTTGAGGAACCAAGGTTCCTCAAAGTGGAACTAGCAGTTAATGCTTATATTTTGAAACACTCAGTCCAGGAAGGTGCTGTAAATCGATTGTCACAGCTGGACAGAGCAGCGCCAACCCAGTGTGCAGAGAGAAAGTGTGCTTCACGATTATGACAGGAAAAGATATAGTTATATGTATATCAAAACAGTAAATGATTCCTTAGCACCTGGTTGATAAGGGAACAAGGTGGCATGCGTAAATTAATATTGAATATTAGATGTTCTAAGGAGCAAACATGGTGCTGTTAAATGTAGTTTTTTTTTTTTTTTCTCTTTCCAGTAGAGGATGTTAATATTCTTTGATAAGTTAGTTACGCTTAAGCGCAATAAGAAGGTTTACTATTTTTATTATTATAAGCTAAGTAAAGTCACAGACAATTGAAATATTATGCATTGCATTTATTTTGTTTAATGGTACAGAGAAAATATAGGAGACGATTACATTTTTAATAAATATACGTGGTAAAACAGGGAAAAGTACTCAAGGGAAAGATTGTCAACGATAAAAGGGGGTTTTAATAGTTTAAGGTCAATAATTTATTTATGGTAAATAATAAGGCGAAACAGGTTAAAAGCAGCATATTGTTAGAGTTACTAAAGGTATAATGTTCTGTATATGTTTTTAGCTTTAATGATGTGTTCACATGCAAGGCTCTGTCAATGAAGGATTGTGAACCATCCGTTTGAGAGACCATCTTTTCGACCTGGACTAGAGACCGTAAAACTGAAACGAGTCAGCTGAGAGACCGACGTCGCCGTAAAAGACGGAGATACCATTCCAGTTCATAAGGAGACTGGAGCGTGAAGCCAGCAGTTTGAGTTTTTGGCTGGGCAGAAGTGCTGGAAGAAAGGAAGAAAAGAACAAAGAGCACTTGATGGCCAACTGAGACGCAGGAATCAGAGGTGGCTTGCGTCATGATAAAATTTCAGTGGCGAGAATAGACCAGTCTAGGCAGACTCCTGATTGAGTGTGGGTGGATGCAGCTTGGCAGAGAAGGATTTGTGATATTGATAGAAAAATCAGGAAGCCATGTTTGAGATGTAGGTCGATGAAGAGGGAGGGATGCGATCGAGCTTATTCTATGCTGGGGTTAAGAGCAGGAGAGGTCTCTGAAATGCTTAAAGGCGGCACAAGCTCCCCAAAAGGGAGATTTTTTGTAAGGCGGGGTTGAGATGATTTAAACATAGCAGTAAAGCCATCAGGGGAAGCGACACAGTGGTCAACCTCAGGAGATGGTAAATTAAGAGAAACCAGATTAATGAGCTGCCCCTGCAGGATTTGGAGCGGAGCCTGAGTGGATGTTAGAATGCATGGGAGTGTATGATCTACCTGAATGTAAAAGAGGAGTGAGAAACACAGCGTGCTTGAAGGGCATATGCATGAGGAAACAGAGAAGAGAGCATGAAGTGATACATCTCACCCTTAGAGATGAGCAAGGGCGAGTGTTGCGAGGGTGAATGTCAGTGGGAGGGGCCAAGGAGCAGTTTGAACGTTGGCAGAGCGGAGAAGAGGAAGTGCTGACGTGGCAGAATTGGAGGCGAACTCCTGGAGAAGCTGAGTAAGCGATGATTTGGTGCGCTTGAGAGAATCCATGGACGAGATGATTGAAGCAGGGAAGATGGTCGGAGTAGAAGAAAATGTGGAAGCCTGGGGTGTGAGAGGAAGGCTACGTGGCGCCGGCAGGAGCGGCGGCGGGAGATGGGGTGGAAGCAGGGCAACCTCGGCAAGGCTTAGCAGGAGGATTGGAGGAGTTGTTAAGGCGCTTTTCACTTGCCCAGAGCTGAGACGGGGGGAAATGGGCTATCAAGGCGGGAGGCCAGGCGAACGCTCCTATGAGCAGAAGAGGGAGAGAAGGAGGGTGAGGATCCGTCACGGAACAGTGCGAGGAACCGGCTAAGTCGTCAGAGTCATAGAGGATATGATGCGGCTGATCATCGAAGCTCAGCTGAAGAGCAGGAGATTATGCGTATGAAGGTCTTTTAAAGCAAAGCCTGTAGGGATGATTGGTTGAATAGGAATGTGGATCAGGAGCTCATTAGTTGAACATGGTGGAGTAATTAGACGGAGCCGGAAGTGGAGGTGAGTCTTCCAAGTTGAATTTTCGTCAAAACTCCATTACGTAACATTGCACCACAGCAAAAACATTTATTTTGTGTTATTTAGTTGATGACGTGTTCAGATGTCGTGCATTCAAAGTGTGCTCAGTTTAAATTGTTCTTGGTGATTTGCCTTTATTTGCAGGTGATGGCCTGCTGGGATGGTATCAAATTCCTGGCCTGGATTATTGTCTCGCTCCGCCCCTGGTTACAGCTTTATATTCTTCCCATCAGAATAAGATACAGCATGTTGTGGAAAATCTACACGAAATTTTTGGTTTGCTCTTGAAACTCTAATTAAGTTAAACATGACAACTATTAAAAGATGCAAAATAGAAAACAATGAAAGCCAAATAACACTCACAACTTTGCATTATCTTCCTCTCTCTGTTCTGTATTGAAACTGTATATCAGGTTGGTTGGAATACTCCTGAATATATTTGAGGGCAATTAAAGAGCTGCTGAAGATGGCAGAATATCATACTTGTGATGCTCAAAAACCAAATTTCCTCATTACTGAAGGACAGGTTAATTCAAGTGCTTTCTTCTGGGAGATGCCAGAATTGCTCGAGAACACATCCAGAAAAGCCCACTTGATTGGATTGGGTGAAGTCTGGTGGAACAAATCCTCAGTCTCACTTTTGTGTAAGATGTTGCACTGCTCCTCTTTCTTTGCTTTAATTTGTTTAGTCTAAGATATATGTGCAAAAGACAACTGTAACACATACATCTAAAACACCAATTATAATAACAGAAGAGGAGTTTTGCAGGTTAGTGTTTCAGGTAGTAGTATTTTTGGATTCTTTTTTTCCTTAGCCTTATAGTCCCCAGTGACTTTAGGAGCAGGTTGCCTGGAACAAATGCTGAAACTAAAGTAATAAATGGACTCAGTAGAGTAAAAAGTTACCTAATGTACTGGAATCTTGTACAACAACATCACAGCCACCTTGAGCAGTTCTTATCACCTCTGTGAAACTTTACTGCAGACTGGTTTAAGACAACATGAAATGAGCACAGCCTTGTTTATTGCCAAAACCTGACCAGTGAAAGCACAATCAATAAATGGTGTTCACAACTGAATCCAACCACTCTCCTGGGATTTGGATCTGCACTGATCCCTAGTCTTCCTCTCTTAGCTCTTTATCAGAATGTTTTTTAATTTTATATTTTCTTCGGCTTAAAAAAACTATCCTCACTTACAGCATAATGCTCTCTTCATATAAATCGATTGCTGTCATGTTTCAGTTGTAAAGACAGAAAACTGAAGTAAAGATACGTACTTTAATGATAAATAAAATGAACTTACAAAAATAGCCTTGCACAGGGAGAACAGACATGAAGCATCAATGCATGCTTGCAGCAATATGTCGCAGTGGTAATAAAACTGCAGTTAGTAGTGTTGCTATTTTTCAAACCTGCTCCGTCTATTCTACCTGTTTAGAATACTGTCTTTTTCAGATCAATTTTGAAAAAAAAAAAAAAAAAGTTGACTTATTTCTGCCAATGACACTTTAAAAAAAGAAAACAAAAACCAATTATTTTTCCCTTTAATGAAATTAGATTAATTTTCATAACATTCTTCAAATTCAAATAAATTGGACACTGCAGAGCCATTGTATTGTGGTAGTAGAATTTAATTATTTTTTGAAACACCTTTATCTTTTAAAATGGATAAAACTGCCAAAATCTCCATGGTTGTTTAGCCAAAAGTAAGGCTGAGCCTGGATATGTTGCGTGGGAAAAATCAGCACACCCTCTATCTATCTGTGACCAATTATGCTGCCAGACACATGGTGTCAAGTGTGCATAGTGGCTTTACAGAGAGATCTGTCACATAGAAAGTGACCATTTAGCATTCTAAATGGGCTTGAGGTGGTTTCTCATTTACTGTTGTGTATTGGAACAACCAAAGAAAAAGCATGAACTGTGACAAGTGTTTAGTAAATGCATAAACAATTCCATCTCATTAGTTCACCCCCAATAAGTTAGGCAAATCAATTTCCTTTGAACCCTTGACCTTTTGGACAAGCATATTAAATACATCTGTTATGCTTTGTACCTCTTCTCCCACATCATACAGTGATGCATTTATACAGCACATTTGCCCCTTTGCTAAAACTACAACAGTCACAGTCAATTCTGTTTGTGTGGATGCACTGAATCAGGACAGGTTATGGAATCATTGGCTCAGATGGGCATCATAGTCATTTTTTTCTCATCAGCGCTCTACCATATTTTAGTATTGAATTAGGCTCATTGGGATGCATAGGAAAGAAGGTGGGAATAAAATGAATCTGACTGATTTTCTGCCTTGCACAAATGGAAACAAATTCCTTGTGACAGTCTGTGGCAGAGAGGAGCCCCTTCCTTACAGTTACTATAACCAATAAGGGTTGTAGTAACTGTACCACAACGGTACCACACAAGATTCATGGAATGCAGTCCCTGTGGTAAATCATTTTTCCTTTCTTTAAACAAATATAGTTGGTAGACCAAAAAGCTGAACCACCTGTATATTTAAAATTTAAACAAAAGAATTAAGGCATGAAAAATCACTAACACTAAAAAAGCCTGTAACATAAATCCTTAAAGTTTACAGCCTACCTCATGACATATTTAAAATGTTATTTTATTACTAACTCTATAGGGACCTTAGGAAAAAGGTGTGACATATATTATCCTACTTTTCGCAAAATAAAGACAGAACCAAAAATATATCAGAAACCTAAATCAGTGCAGTTCTTGCAATTTGTAGTTCTATATTATAATTATGAGATTAATGTGGGTTATGTAACATTTTAGCCGTCAGTTTTTCGTAGCAAATTCTGGACTAGCCAGGGAGGAAATCTGAACCTGTGCTTGCATCTGTTTATTATTGCTGTGCATTAAAGCACAACCATTTGGGAAAACACAGAACATATCCTGCACTTAAATAATTCATTTGACTCTTAGAATTATAATTACATATTTTTCATCAGTAACTGTTTCATAAGTTGTTTTTAAATTGCAGTTCAACTTTACTATGTTTTACTAGATGGTTTTTGTAGTGGCAATTTCTGCACAAGGGTTTATGCCGTTTAGTTCAAAATATTTGGGGTCAGATCTGCATTGAACACATGCTAAGGTTACTGTTCTGGTTCTTCTGATTCATCCGTCCATGGTGGTAACAATTCCAAAAGAGAAACCCTCCCCCCATGGAACACTTTCCAGTTCATTTTGATGTACAGTACCTCCTCCAGACTTTCTCAGGCCAAAAGGGATAATTTCTCCATTGAGTTCTAAGTCTTCCCAAAGGTTTTGTTCCAGTGGGACAGAAAAGTCAGAAAACCTCTGTAGGTAGGGAGACCTTCAGGGGGGGACATCTTGATCGGGTGCTTAAACTATCTCACCTGATGTCTTTCTAAACTTTAGATGTAAGCTGAGGATGTTAATGACTAAGAGGGCAATGGTAAAATAAGTCAAAGAAAACTTGATCTACAATTGTTTTGGCAAAATATTTTGTGTATCACTTCATTAGGCTTGTGAAGGTTCCCCTCTCCTCTTTCAATGATGTTAATATCAAGATTATCGCCATCTACTGGTGGCTAATAGACATGACACTGTTTTAGATTGAAATCCCACAAACCAGTGTTTCTTAACCCTGGTCCTTGGGGCCTACAGCTCTTCATGTATCTCTGCTCCAGCACAACTAATTAAAATGATTGCATTACTTCCTCAGTGTGGCCTGAAGAGCTGCAGAACCCTGTTAATCCTGCTTTAATTTAAGTCAGGTGTGTGGCAGCAAAGAAATTCCTAAAACATGCAGGACAGTGGGACGTGAGGACCAGGGTTAAGAACGCCTGGTATAAACAATGCAATGGATTGTGTTGACAGTGATATTTTTTTATTTTTGTTTTTCAAATAAAATAGAATGACCACCAACCCAGAGGGAGTATTTCACCTTTTTTCCAGATGAGAACCATTGGCCTCAGATGCTCCTGACCCACATGCAGAATCACTCTCTGAGGCAAAGTCAAAATTAAGTAAGATTTACTTACAAAGAGTAAAAAAGAAGAAAAGGTGCAAAGGGAGACTTAAGTAGGGACTTCTGCTGTGTCTGGGAAAACAGGAGTATGATTAGATGAGGCAGGTATGATGGAACAAAGTTGCAATCTCTGCATTAAAGGAGAATGGCTTAGTGTTCCTTATCCGAGGGTGACTTTTGAGGAGAGATTGCACTCCTGTGAAGATCCTCATCCACAGGAAAGATCTCACACTGCACGTACAATCACAAGGACACACCAGGATTATGACAAATATGAAATCTTAGGTCCTCAAACCAGACACACCCATCTCCTTGATAACACTGAATGAAATAGCTGACAGTTTTAATAAATTCTTTGTGAACATAAATTCTAAAGAATTTAGGACCCAAAACTGTGAGTGTGTTGTAACTTGCATTTGAATAATCATTGTTACTCAGTTTGACATGTATTTCCATGCAAATAAGAAAAATACAGGAGCGAGCAGTTTTATTAGTTCACCTTATTATAGCTGTTTCATGCCTGAGGGAATAGTTAAATATTGTGCATTCTTTTCAATTATTGTGTCCTAATTATTTAATCACATGCATTTTAAAACACATTACAGCTTTTGTGATAAATGAAAAACAATATTTTCTGAATTGCCTTACTAATGAGCTGATCACTGACTAAATAATAAAACAAAAACAGGAGGGTCTATGCAGGAATAAGAATGTCCATGTGTCTGGGTTTTATTTAATTTAAATGTGTGGCAGATGGGTTGTTGTTCTGTGTGTTGACACAGTAACAAACCCTCCTCGCTGATGTTCAAAACGCTGCAGAAACTGATATGATTCGGTTATTTTTAATAGATGGTTGGCCAGCAGATCTCAGGTTTGCTTCATGAACTTCTCAAACCCCTCTGAGTTTACTTCTTTCAATTCCGTTCTGGTAAAATACGTTGAATATTGTCAAGTATTTACCAGTGAGAGGCTGATGAATAAATCCTTGTTACACTTTTTAGACTTTTATTTATAAAAATCACTTAAAAACTATGCTTCATCTTCCATTTAGCTAAACAGTTATGCACTACTTTGTCTATTACATCTACAAAACAATTCGAACAGTAATTAAAAAATGTAAAATGGCTCAAAAACAACAGAGAAAACACAATAATCTAACACATTAGGAAATATAAGATTATGCAAAAAGTAGTGAAACAAAAAACCCACAAAGGGTTTGTTTTGGAAAATAAATTTTTTGTTCAGAATTTGCTTTTGATGTTTTATTTATTAAATATATCTTTTCATTGTTTTGTGTTAATTTTTTGTTTATTATTTTGTCCTTTTTGTCCAAAATCTTTGTTTTGCTTAAACCTGGAAAGAAAACATTTAAAACAAAATTTGAAACAAATAAGTAATTGTCTCTGGACTCCTGATGGGCACAAAGTTTAAAGATTGTTTACTCAGGTAATAGGATTAATTACATTTTGTTAAACTCTTCATTTAGCCTATTTTTTTTTCTTGTCTTATCTCAAACTATTCTTACGACTGTCAGTCAGGGTCACAGCTGCAGACAGGAGAGTGGCAGCAAATGACTATCCCATAAATTTCGGATCATATACCCATCTCCTCTGGGATTTTCTCTGACAGGAGCGGAAAGAAAAATTGCTTTAACAGAAGAGCCAGAGAAACTAATTTATACGACATCAAAAGCATGAAAAAGTACTTCTGTGGTGAGATGATAAGCCTTCAAGGCCTTTGCCAGAACCCTGAGACCATGCTAGGGTCTGAGGCACGCGGACATTTCTCCGACCACCTGTGTCCATCATTGTCCAAGAGACAAGCCACGGGGATGCTTTAACAGGAATGCCAAAACAGGTGATAAATGGAGAGCAGCAGTGAGATAAACAAAACACAGCCAGAGATAAGGGGATGGGGAGGCTGATGCATGCTATGGAGTAAAAGTAATTTTCATACATTACTTTCAAAAGCTTTAAGGTGTGTGTGTGTGTGTGTGTGTGTGTGTGTGTGTGTAAGCGAACACGTGCTAGAGTGTGTTTTTAAACCAAGAGACTGATTTTTCATAATAATTGAAGCATAGCATATTTTTCTCTCATATCAGAGTAACCGTGACCTTTAACCTTCATCGTATTTTCTTAGCTGCCTGCTCTGTCAAAGTTCAAATATGTTTTTGGCAAGTCCTTCTTTATGTTACATGAACCATTTTCATTCACCTACTTTATCAAATTGATGTGCTTTGTCATACGTATTAAACCAACCCTAACCCTTAATGCTTTTTCTCAATACATATATTTCTAATGGGCCTGTTGACACGAAGTTCATACCAAAGTTCATTGGTGTGTGTGAGCCAGTTTTCATATGAACTGGCTCAGAGTTCATCTGCTTAGCTGTCTTTCCCTTCTAGATAAAGCAACTAAAGGGCCTACAACCACTAATGTTCTCCTTTTCTCTCCCATAGAAAGTACTCCTGGATCAGCGCTTCTGTGTTCTCTTTGTGTCCCTGCTCTGTTCTCTCAAACCTCCAGTCAGTCGTGGCAGATGGCTGCTCACACTGAGCCTGGTTCTGCTGGAGGTTTCTTCCTGTTAAAAGGGAATTTTCTTTTCCACTGTCGCTACATGCATGCTCATATGAGTGATTGCTGCAATGTCAATGCGAGTGTCCACTGTCTCTACATGCTCATTCAGGAGGTGTGAATTCTACAAGTCACTGACTGGATGCAATCTGCTGGGTCTCCTTAAATAGAAAAACTTTTTAACCAATTTGAATATTAAACTAAATTTGACTGCACTCTTTGACAACTAGGATCCCTTGTATGATTTACTGAATTTACATTGTTAAGTACCTTGAGACAACATGTGTTGGGAAGTGGCACTATAAAAATGAACAGAATTGAATTATGCTGAAACACAGCCCTACACCATGATGTTCTATCCTCCAACATTCACTGCTGGTATGTTGTCTGTGGGGTGATGTGTGTTGATATTTCTGTGCAATGACATACAAAGAGGTATTTTTGATCTCAACTGAGCAGAAGATGTTTTCCCAATATTCATTTATCCACATATCCTACAGCAAGCTTTGAACAGGCTTCACAATGGGTATGCACTCTGTAACTTGTCTTTTTACACTGGTTAATTTCCAAATGAAACATGAAAAGAGTTAAAGTAATACCCCTTCATAAATCAAGTGACAGACGTTTTTGTTCAGCCCGACAAACCCACTGGACTTAAAAAATAAATCAGACATAGTAACAGTTACAATAGTAGTTCCACTTGAAAAATATTATTTCATGTCTTACCTTTACACAGGTACCAAAAGTTTACATGCTGACCTCATAACGATGGGGCTATACTTGATATATTTAAGTTATGTAATTTCAGGCGGAAATTGCTCTAAAACCCTTTAACAGGTTAAAGGCTTGTTTTTTTGTCATATCTGTTCTCCAAGATTCTGGAAAAACTCTTTACAGATAGATAAGATGATTTAATTGAGAAACAAAAACTACATACTGACAGTAAAAATGGTTTCAAAAAGGAAAGATACACAATTCTAGCAAAATTGGAATTGGTGGAAGACATTTCAAATCCTATACATAATAAAAGAAATGCAGCAGAAATGTTTAAAGACCTAAAGAAAGCATTAAATACCATAGATCATAAGATATTCACAAAACAGGAACATTATAGCATCAGAGGGGTTGGACTGAACTTAATAACTTTAATAAGTTACTTAAAAAACAGACAATTTCTCTTACAAATGGGTGAATACAAATCAGCTTAGATGGACATAAAGTGTGGTGTTCCTCATGGGTCTGGTTTAGGTCCCAAACTGTTCATACTATACATAAATGACATATATACAGTCTCAAATATAGTGAAATTAATATTTGCAGATTATACAAATTTTACTTTTATTTTTTTGCTCAGGGGAGGGTTTACATCAGCTTTTGGAGATAATGACATTAGAAATTAGCATCTGGTTCAATATCAATAAATTGTCAATAAATTTAAGTAAAATAAAGACAAAAAATAATGGATCAAATACAAGTAATGGTGAATAATATTTGTATTAAATGGGTATATGAATAAAAATTTCAGGATGTTATGCTGGATCATAAAATCTGCTGGAAGCCTCACATTAAATATATATAAAAGTAGAAATAGCAAAGAGTATTGCAGTGTTGGCTAAACCAGGAATCACTAACAATGCTATACTGTCATCAGACTTAAATTACTGTGTGGAAATTTGAGGAAACGCATACAAATGTACTTTACAGCTTTGCACATTACGAAAAAGAACAGTCAAGATAATTCATGAGGTGGGATACTTAGAGCACACAAATTCATTATTTTTAAGTTAAACAAAATAAAATTTAGGGATTTTGTCGAATTCAAAACTGGTCAATTAATGTACAGAACAAGAAATACTTTGAAAAATATGAAGAAAATATTTTCCAAAATGAAAATATTTTCTTAATACGAGTTAAGAGGAAACCTGAACTTTAAAAAACATAAAGCAAGAACAACAATGAGGAGCATGTGCATAGCGGTCTGTGGCATGAATTTGTGGAACAGTATTCACGAGAACTTGAAATGCTCTATATATATAAATCAATAAAAAAATTATGCAAAACAATTCCTATTGCAAAAGTATATAGATGTCCTCATACTGTGGGGATTTGTTGGCATACTGTTGAGGGAGCTTGTGGCAGTACTGTATTTCGAACATGATTAGATGGAATAGAAAAAGTTGTTTTTGGTTGTTTTGCTGAAGATCAATGCAGTTGAATGGATATTTCAACCTGGAAAGACTCACAAAGAGCACAAAGATGGCAATTAGAAAAGTTTATTGATACTTGATTACTTGGTTATTTCTTTGGGGCTCGGACCCCGGAGGAAGACATGAATGCTAAGAATGGCGTGAGCTTAGATGTACATTTTAGGCTTAGAATTAAAGATATCTTCCTGGTGGTGGATTGGAGGCCAGGGGAAGTGAGGAAGCCGGGAGGAGATGAGAAGGAAGATGGTGGAGGTGGGACGAAGGAGGGACGAGCTCAACTGACGGGTGAGGAAATCCATGGCCGAAGGTCCTTAAAAGTGAAGCATCAGAGGGTGATTGACTGAAAAGACACACAGATTTGACGCTGATTGGATGGTGGGAAAGATGCATGGAGAAGTCATTGGCTGGAACAGATGATGGAACTGAGTCTTTCAGTCTGAATTTTCGTCAAAACTCCATTTCAACCTGGAAAGACTCACATAATGGAGAAACAACAAGAAGACGGTTAAAGAGTTTATTAATGAAAGATTATTTCTTTGGCGCTCGAACCCCTGAGGGAGACGTGAACGCTGAGGATGAAAATGAGTTTGAATAAACATCTTATGATTATGATTAGGTACGTCTTCCCCCCCTGCGATCTGATCCTGGTGGTGGCTTAGGCCTTGGTATGGAAGGAGTTGGGAGCCTATGGTGAAGAAGGGGTGGAGGAGGGTCGAAGCTCAGCAGAAGAGCGGTGTCTTCCATGCAGAAGGTCGTTAAAAGTGATGCCCTGGGAGATGATTGGCTTAGGAGAAGTGCGGACCTGCCGTTGATTGGAGCAGCCAGTGAGGAGTGATTGGACAGATTGGTGAGTCTTCCATGTTGAATATTTGTTTAAACTCCATTTCAACTCACAAACGAGAGAAACACAGAGATGGCAATTAGAGAGGTTTATTAGCTGATGTTTGTTTTCTTTTGGCACTCGGACCCCGGTGGAAGACATGAGTGCTGATAATGAAATGAGCTTAAATGAAAATCTTAGGGTTAGAATTAGAGAAGTCTTCCCCCTGGGATCCTGATACTGGTGGTGCAGTGGAGGCCTGGAAGATAAGGGAGTCAGAAGGAGCTTGAAGCCTGATGGTGGAGGTGGGGTGGAGGAGGGTCGAAGCTCGGCTGAAGAGCAGGAGATTCTTTTAAGAGGTCTTGTAAAGCAAAACCTGGAGGGAGGATTGGCTGAAGAGGAATGCGGACCAGGAGCTGATTGGTTGGAGTGGAGAACATAGTGGAGTAGTTAGACGGAGCAGGAAGTGGAAGTGAGTCTTCCAAGTGGAACTTTCGTGAAAACTCCATCTTAGGAGACTGTTTGTAGATGGAATAAATAGTGTAGACGGCGTAGCAATGTATTAATTGTGAAGAAACATTATAAAAGTGTAGAAATTGTGACATGGAGGACAAAATAAATCTGTTAACATTTGATGGGATGTATTTAGATTCTACATTCTTGACTGAAATGCAGAATGCACACACTAGACGAGCCAATTGGGGTTAGGATTTGATAAGCAGTGGCATATTTCTACTCCTTTTCAAACTGAACATGAATGTTTTATTTTTATATTTGTTTATAATTACTTTTTACATTTATGTTCAAAATAAGGATATCAATGAAAAAAGTCAATTCAACAAGCTTCAAAATGTTTTTCTTTACAGTGATGTCTTGTGCAGTGTGCATAAAAGCTGTTGTGGTTAAGTGCATTACTGTCATAGTTTTGCGAACCGACTTGACCCACATGCAGTAAAGTGCTCAAGGGAAACAAGTAAATGTTTGAAACAAGTTTTATTGTAAGTCTGGAACCGGAACGGTCCCGACAGTGTAGTGCCAGCTGTAGGGAGGGAAGCGCAGGGTGAGTAATGGTAGTAACTAAGATAGAAGTTAACTGTGTAATGTGTCTTAATAGGCTGAAGTGTGTTCACTGCCAAGAGGAGAGGGATTCGGGCTGGAAACTCAGTGGAGAGAGACAGAGAAGGTGAGTATGAAAGTTCCCTCTGTTTCTCGATCTGGAAGCCATGCTTGGTCACACAATGCTTAGAGTAAGAGTTCTTGACGAGTGGTGGAGGGTGGACAAGTCTCTCTGTAAGAGGGTTGTGGAGGTAGCAGCCTGGAAGAAGCCAGCTGGAATGGATCCGGTAGTTCAGCAGCAAAGAAACGTCTTGTAGTTGGTCTATCCTCAGTAGTCAGGAACGAGGAGCTCATAGAGATTAGTCTGCCGAAGGCCGGCCTGGGCACCATCCAGGTAGTCTCCGGCACGGTTCACTGGAAGAGGACACAGGTTGGTTAAACTAAGTCGAAGTAAGGAATACTTAAGTGAGACTTGATGTCGGCTTGAGCAAATACCAGGGTGGGCTAACACTCGAGCAATGAGATGTTTGCTGCCTCCTGCTTAAATACTCCAGGGCTCATCACCGGGGATGGAAAACACCTGTCTCCACCACCCATAGTCTTCAGCGCCCACTAGGAACCAAGCACAGTCAGATACATTAATCAAGAATCCCCCAACCCCGACAATTACTTGTGGTTTTTATTAAAAAAGTGCATTATCAAAAAAGTGTATTGCAATAATATAATGCATATATAGTTATGAGTAATTTAGCCGATATTTATTTGTACTGATAAGGACCAGGATTGTTTTTAAATATTGAAAGATTTATGATGCCCTGTGTAGCTGTGTCCACTTTTTTACACATAACTGAATTTCTGGAGTAATTTGTTTTGATTATTTTTTTTGTGTCTGAAACACTTGGGTCTTTACCAACAAATGACATAAATCGAATGTGAATATTCCCATCAGAAATTTACTGAGCAAAATGTTATGTTCAATAGTAATTTTTGCTTAGGTTGTTCATCTTTTCTTACTGCAATTGATCGACAGACTGTTGTCTGTCTGTTTCTGCCCAGAAATGTATACTTTCTTCTATTATGGCATTTACATTGATGTAGACAATGACTGGCAAGCTTTTATATAGCAGAACACCACACTGTCAGTAGGGAGACCATACGAAGAAACAAATGTCAAAACAAGGGGACATTTGATTGTTCTTTTTTGTTTCACTCTTCAGTTCTGTCAATTTTACCATATCAACTGCTGACATTTAGTCTGTAGAGAGAAAAATAATTAAACGCCACACAGATCAAATAAAAATGTCTGTTTAAATCTGTCTGCTCTTGTGTGGCTCATCTCTTTTTCCTGGTCATTCTGACGCCCAGCCTGAGCTGTGAGCTCTGCAGGAGAGCTGGCTCCAGCTGACAGTTTCACAAAATGCTTTCATCCCAGTTTAACTCTGATGGCTTCATTTGAAGGTGATATAAATAAATATTCAGAATTTGGCAAAAATATTAAAATCAGGTCCCTGTTTAAAAAGCTTTGAAAAACAGAGACTTATTACGCCTACTAGGTTTCTAATTACATTTATTCAAACTAACAAGAGAGCTAACTATAATGTAACTGTGGATGGAGATATCTGCCACACTCTTTTTGTTTTTTATGTACTTATTCATGCAGACTCACCAACAAAAAAAAAGTTTAAACAAAGCACAAATTTACTTTGAAAACCACACTGCATAAGATCTGTATGTAAACCTTACAATTTAAAGGTAAGACAAGGCAAGTTAGGTTTTGTCATCGCTTTAGGTAAATGTCTTACCCACATGCAAAAGCTCACTCAGGAGCAAAATAGTTCTTTTAGAAAAAGGTTTATTTTCACAGCACAAACTAAGTTTAGGTCTTTCTCAGGTTAGTCAACCATGGGAGGGCACAAAGGCTTCTTGGCTTCTCTGGGGAGAGAGAGAGAAGTAACTCCGGGAAGGTCTTTAGAAACTGTGTAAAAAGCCTCTTGCTTACTGGGTTCCAGGCAGGTAGACAGTTCACAGAGGTTACAGTGAAGGTTGGGAATAAATAAAAATGTCTGTTTAAATCTGTTTGTTCTCGTGTGGCTCATGGGTAAGAGAAGATATGTTCAAATAAGGTTTTTTCTGAAAGCTGCTATCATAGCACAGCCTAATTTCAATTAACATATCTAATACGGTGACTCATAAAATAGAAGACAGTATCATTACAAATAATTAATGTACTACTATCCTAGTGCAGACTATTAGTATTATAGAAATTCTGTCACAGAGAAACTCTTGCAAAACCTTACTGAATTGTCTGCTACTATTTCATTTCATTTAATGGTCATCTAAATCTAGACATATACCTAAAAATCACTTACTTTCAACAATGAGGAAACCAGTAAAAATGAAATTCGTACTTTCATGTCTGCCTTTAAGAGCCAGTCCAGTCTGCAGATTGGTATCTTGAATTTGCACCAACATTGGACAAGAAGGGGGAAGTCCAAGCTGTAAATAGATACAATATGAAGGAAAGAAAATGTGTAGATATGTTTAAACCTACACTTACACAATTTCAGTTGAATAAACCATCCACAATTGATCTATATAAAAAACCTTTATGCCTTAATCAGTACTTTGCCATTCGTTGTTCCTTGTATGTCTGACATTTAATTAGCTATTACAGACCTCCTTTATTCGGCATAGTGACCAAATACCTGGGATCTTTTGTTTCACTATATTGATTTTTACATGATGTTGAGTTTAAAAACGTTTACATCTAAAAATCAAACAAATCAATGGAACAGAGCCTTTGCTGAAAACAAATGTCGTCAGGGCTTTCAGAAAGAGCAGCCTATGCTGGCATCATGTGTAGAAATCAGCTTTTAGCAGACCATCATTTTTTATTGGTGTAACACAAGGTTTTATTGTTCTTGTCAGGAAATGTCACTGTCACTTCCCAGCAGCTGCAGTCATGCCTGGAATAACCAGTGAAATCTGAACAACTCTATCTAAACATGGTTGTCATGTTGTAGACAAGAAAATGAGACTCTGTACACCATAGCACAGTAACAGCACCCTTTTAAGAGTTTTAATTACTAGCTTGTAGCTGTGGATTCAGGTAACTTTGCTGCCCAATCTAACTACACCCTTTGGAAAAATCACAGAGTGTCTAATCAGACTTGTAGTTTTAGATGAAGTGTTAATGCTGTTTGACACATTGCTGAACTTGAAAGCATTAAAAATGTTTTCAAAAAGCAAAATAGCAACAATCGTGATGTAACTAGGGCAATCCTATTTTTTGCACATGACGTGAGGCAAATCCAGCCATCTGATCTAATACACTTGTAATTGAGACATACCTACTCATTCCTACTAAAACAGACTGGATTTTATTCAATATGTTTTTAAAGATTTATCTTAAAAGATGTGGTGTGATGGATTACTGGGCATTTTACAGAAGCAGTACAAAGGTATTGTGATGCAATATTTCTTTTACCCTGCTATGCTCAGTAGTTTGAGGCCAATCCTCTGTGAAACTCACAAGACGCATTTCCAAAATGCAGAGCAAAATCGAGGTCTTTTGCTGTTATGGCTATCAGATGTTGGAGATATGCTTTTGACAGCGTTGCTTGAGCTATTATATTCAGTGTAAATGGCTCTCAGCACATCCTAAAGCAGAATTTCTAATCAGAATATCACTTAAGGTATGATTCGTTCAATGTGGTCTGAACCCATTACTGTGTATAATGACCATAGCGAGTGAACAAACACTATTTACATATACATTATAAAGTAAGTTCAACCTCTCTTCTTCAGCATCTGACAGTAGTAGTGATCTTGCTACCTAGATGGTTCACCTATTTCCTATAGTGTCCTAGACTGTCCATAAAATCCTCTGATGGAACAAATATGTCTCAAATATTAAGAAAAGTTGAAGCGCGCGACCCATGCACTAAGTCCTCGACGCAGCCTGTCGCGGGATCAAATACCAGCCCGTTCATGCTTTCTGTGCTCCCTTACACCACTCTTTCTACACCGTTTCCTGTCTGACCACTGTCAAAAAATACTTAATAATAATAAATACTTAATAAAAATAATAAAGACCACTAGAGCCTAAAAATAACTTCAAAAAATTATCTTTAGAGCCATCATGGAAATCAGAGTGTACTTAAGATTGTAGGAAGCCAAAGATCAAGTCAAAAAAAGGCATAATTATCTTGCAGTGTGAACTAGAGGCTGACATTTTTTCGGGAATCCCACGGGTCACGGGATTCCCATGGGAATCCCGCGGGACGGGAGACAACATTAGTAAAGATCACGTCATTGGGACGGTACAGGATAAAAAATGAACGGGAGCAGACGGGAGCGGGAGCTAACCAATAGGAGGGAAAATAAATTTGGATCAATTGTCTTTGGAAATGTAAAACTGAGACTTTGTTATAAACTTTAAGAAAAAAAAAACTTGGCTCGACGCTGCCATTGTGTAGTTTTTTTACCAAGAAGCATATACTATAATGCGAGTCAAACGAACTACACGACCCACAAGCCAACAGTGCTTCTGATCGATGTTTTCCACCTGCGTTCAGAATGGAGGGAGCAAACGCAGGTGCAGAACTGGACGTGGTAAAACTGGATTTGCAACGTAAAGTCAGAAGTAAGGACTTATCCATTAAACTCATAGAGCTGACAGGAAAGTTGCAAATATTACCGAACTTCAGGAGAGTTGAATGCAGCGTTGTTAACACACAGTATGCTGCTTGTAAAACGTACTCGTACTCGTACTCGTCATCTTCCGCTTATCCGGAACCAGGTCGCGGGGGCAGTTGACTCAGCAGAGACACCCAGACGTCCCTCTCCCCAGACACCTCCTCCAGCTCCTCCGGGGGGAGGCCAAGGCATTCCCAGCCCAGCCGAGAGACATAGTCCCTCCAGCGTGTCCTGGGCTGTCCCCTGGGCCTCCTCCCGGTGGGACGTGCCTGGAACACCTCCCGAGGAAGGCGTCCAGGAGGCATCCGGTATAGATGCCCGAGCCACCTCAACTGGCTCCTCTCGATGTGGAGGAGCAGCGGCTCTACTCCGAGCCCCTCCTGAATGGCCGAGCTCCTCACCCTATCTCTAAGGGAGTGCCCGGCCACCCTACGGAGGAAGCTCATTTCAGCCGCTTGTATCCGGGATCTCGTTCTTTCGGTCATGACCCAAAGTTCATGGCCATAGGTGAGGGTAGGAACGTAGACCGACCGGTAAATCGAGAGCTTCGCTTTTCGGCTCACCTCTCTCTTCACCACAACGGACCGGCACAGCACCCCCATTACTGCGGCAGCCGCACCGACCCGTCTGTCGATCTCCCGCTCCATTCTTCCCTCACTCGTGAACAAGACCCCGAGATACTTGAACTCCTCCACTTGAGGCAGGAACTCCCCTCCAACCTGAAGAGGACAAGCCACCCTTTTCCGGTTGAGTACCATGGCCTCTAAATTGGAGGAGCTGATCTTCATCCCAGCCGCTTCACACTCGGCTGCGAACCGCCCCAGTGCATGCTGTAGGTCTTGGCTAGAGGGGGCCAGCAGGACCACGTCATCTGCAAAAAGAAGAGACGAAATCCACTGGTCCCCGAACCAGACCCCTTCCGGCCCATGGCTGCGTCTAGAAATCCTGTCCATGAAAGTTATGAACAGGACCGGTGACAAAGGGCAGCCCTGCCGGAGTCCAACATGCAACGGGAACAGGTCCAACTTAGTGCCAGCAATGCGGACCAAACTCCTGCTCCGCTCTTACAGGGACCGGATGGCCCCTAATAAAGGGCCCCTGATTCCATACTCCTGGAGCACCCCCCACAAGGCATCACGAGGGACACAGTCGATCGCCTTCTCCAGGTCCACAAAACACATGTGAACTGGTTGGGCAAACTCCCATGAGCCCTCGAGTACCCTGTAGAGGGTACAGAGCTGGTCCAGTGTTCCACGGCCAGGACGAAAACCACACTGCTCCTCCTGAAGCCGAGGTTCGACTATTGGCCAGACTCTCCTCTCCAATACCCTGGCGTAGGCCTTACCAGGGAAGCTGAGGAGTGTGATCCCTCTGTAGTTGGAACACACCCTTCGGTCCCCCTTCTTATGAAGGGGGACCACCACCCCGGTCTGCCAGTCCAGAGGCACTGTCCCCGACCGCCATGCAATGTTGAAGAGGCGTGCCAACCATGACAGCCCCACAACATCCAGAGATTTGAGGTACTCAGGGCGGATCTCATCCACCCCCGAAGCCTTGCCTCCTCGGAGCCTTTTTAACTACCTCGGTGACTTCAGCCTGGGTGATGAAAGAGTCCAACCCGAGTCCCCAGCCTCTGTTTCCACCAGGGAATGCGTGATGGCAGGATTGAGGAGATCCTCGAAGTACTCCTTCCACCGCCTGATAATGTCCCCAGTCGAGGTCAGCAGCCTCCCACCCCCACTATAAACAGTGTTGGCGAAGCACTGCTTCCCCCTCCTGGGGCGCCGGACGGTTTGCCAGAATCGCTTCGAGGCCGACCGGTAGTCCTTCTCCATGGCCTCACCGAACTCCTCCCAGGCCCGTGTTTTTGCCTCTGCCACAGCCCGGGCCGCAGCACGCTTGGCCTCATGGTACCCGTCAGCCGCCTCAGGAGTCCCACAAGCCAACCACAGCCGATAGGACTTGTTCTTCAGCTTCACCATCCCTTGCTGCTGGTGTCCACCACCGGGTTTGGGGATTGCTGCCGTGACAGGCAATGTAGACCATACGGCCACAGCTGCGGGCAGCAGCATCAACAATAGATGCGGAGAACATGGTCCACTCGGACTCTATGTCTCCAACATCCCCCGGAATCTGGTCAAAGCTCTCCCAGAGGTGGGAGTTGAATACATCCCTGGCCGAGGGCTCCGCCAGGCATTCCCAGCAGACCCTCACTAAGCGCTTAGGCCTGCCAAGTCTGTCCGGCTTTCTCCTCCTCCAGCGGATCCAACTAACCACCAGGTGGTGATCAGTGGACAGCTCAGCCCCTCTCTTCACCCGAGTGTCCAAAATATACGGCCAAAGGTCTGATGATACGACAACAAAGTCGATCATTGACCTCCTGCCTAGGGTGTCCTGGTGCCAAGTGCACTGATGGACACCCTTAGGCTTGAACATGATGTTCATTATGGACAATCCGTGACTAGCACAGAAGTCCAATAACAAAACACTACTCGGATTCAGATCGGGGAGGCCATTCCTCCCGATCACGCCTCTCCAGGTGTCACTGTCGTTTCTCACGTGGGAGTTGAAGTCCCCCAGCAGAATAATGGAGTCCTCGGGAGGGGCACTATCCAGCACCCCCGACAGAGACACCAAGAAGACCGGGTACTCCGCACTACCGCTCGGCCCGTAGGCCGAAATGACAGTCAGAGACCTATCCCCAACCCGAAGGCGCAGGAATGCGACCCTCTCATCCACCGGGGTAAACCCCAACACGAGGCAGCTGAGCTGGGGGGCAACAAGCAAACCCACCCCAGCCCGCCGCCTCTCCCCGTGGGCCACTCCAGAGTAGAAGAGACTCCAGCCCCTCTCAAGGAGATGGGTTCCTGAGCCCACGCTGTGCGTGGAGGCGAGCCCGACTATTTCTAGTCAATATCTCTTGACCTCCCGCACAAGCTCAGGCTCCTTCCCCCCCAGCGAGGTAACATTCCACATCCCTAGAGTCAGCCTAAGCATCCGGGGATCGGGCCGCTGAGGTCTCCACCTTCGTCCGCCACCCAATCCTCTTTGCACCGGTCCCTAACGGTTCCCCCTGCAGGCGGTGGGACCACTGGGGGACGGCCTCGCGTCTCTCGTTCGGGCTTGGCCCGGCCGGGTCCCGCGAGGAGCAACCCGGCCACCAGACGCTCTCTGGCGAGTCCCGACCCCAGGCCTGGCTCCAGGGTGGGACCCCGGCTCCGCCGTACCGGGCGACGTCATGTGCCTCGATTTAATAGTCCTCATGAAGGATTCTTGAATCCTTGTAAAACGTGTTTAGTCGTAATCAAGTACAGCAGTGATTAAGGCACACTTGTAAGGCAAATTCTGGATTGAATCAGCTGCATCTCTTCACTCGTCAAACGAAAAGTACCATAAACGTGTCAAGTCTCATCTGACTAACAAAGTTGCTGCATTTGGACTAAAGATTTAAGAGCTTTTGCCACAGTAGAGGGGAAACGTACGGAGCAAGCGAGGGGACATGGGGGATTTATTTTTTTTTGCGTCCCCACGCAATACTTTTGCGTTCGCTCGCAAAAGTTGTTAATCGCCTTGAGAAAGCTGTGCATTTTGGAACAGCAGCACAGATGACAAACTGCTCACAAAACAAACAACACTGATATGGCATTGATATGGTTTATTTGTCATATGCAGGTTAAGATGTAGTCAACAATGTGATTAAATGCTTAGGATCAGAAGAACCGTTCAAATCACTATAAAAACAAACGCACTTTTGGCGTCCAAAAAAAAGTACACATCATGCAGCAGCAATAAGCAAATAAGGTGTCACAGATGTGGTTTAGTGCAGTATTATTGTCCAGAGTTCAGTAGTTTGACAGCTTGTGGATAATAACTGTCTTTAAGTCTGATTGAAGATCATTTTATTTAAGGCCGATTTCAAAATAAAACTCAATAAATCTAAAAAACGGGTGTAGTGTTTGTTCCATTTTTCCAGTTATCTGATTTGGAAACTATCCCACAAAGTATTGCGAGATAACGCAAAGACTGTTGCGTGAGAATGCAAAAAGTATTGCGCAAAAGAAAAGAAAATTCCCCAATGTCCCCTCGCGGGCTCCGTAGAAAGGCTTCATCAGGGGAAGATATTAAATAAACACATTGTGAAATAGAAAAAAATCGAATGTACCATTAAATGTACAATTTATTTTAATACATCATTAAATATTAAGCGTACCACTAATTACGTCATGTCGTCTTTAAAATTATGCTTATTAATTGCATAATAGTCCATTTCATGATATAATGGTACATTTATTGTTTCTAATGATGTATTAAATAAATAAATGATACCTTTAATTTTATGGCACATTTAATGTTACATTTCTTTCAGGTTACATTTACTTCACTCAAGGGACATTCTCAACATTTATTTATTTAATGATGACTTTATTGTATTAATTTTGTCCAGTTTGACCCTCCATTCTTGATGCCTGTATAGGAGGTCATGTCAGAATTTAAATCAGGTGTGCTGGAGCAGACACACATCTAAAACTTGCAGGGAAGGGGTCCCTGAGGACCAGGGCTGTGAACCATTGAGGTACAGTTCCTAAATTGTGAAGGTAATGCCTTTTTGCCCTTTTGTTCACCAAGTACAGTTCTCTTGCTAGGTGCATTTTTCTTTCGTTTCAGCAACTTCAAACATGAAATCAATGTCATTGTTCAAAGGAAACAATCACTTAGTAAATGAGTAAAATCTAACTATGTACATTTTGTTTATTCAGCTAAGATAGGCATTGTCTGTTTCCTTGTTTGATATTTTATTATTTCTTCATTATTATTCTTTTTACTTTAACTGGCCTTAACTACAGCTAAAAACAGGGACCTAACTGGTCCTTCAAACAAAGAAATTGCCAAAAGACTAAATGAAGAAAACAAAAATGGGAGTGGCACAGGAGTGGGAGTCGTTCTAAATGGGAGCAGGATGGGAGTGGGAGTCTGTGTCTACCTGTGACACCTTTCTGGAGAGGGGCATCGTCCGAACTTCTGCTGGCAACAACTTAATGCTCACCCTCTACCGATGATCCACATGGCTGTGTCTTTTAGTGTTTAATCCTTTCTCTCTCCTAGACATGGCGATTGACTGAGCTTTTACCGTAACTAATTATATGTGCTCTCTTTCAGACTCTAACCTTGAAAACTGACTCAGAGTTTATATGTTCTTTCTTTCTAGGTGAAACGACTAAAGGAGCTACATCCATTAACATTTACTTTTCCTTCCCATAGAAAGTACTCCTGGATCAGTGCTTCTTTGTTCTCTTTGTGTCTCTGCTCTGTTCTCTCTAACCCCCAGTCGGTCATGGCAGATGGCCGCTCACACTGAGCCTGGTTCTGCTGGAGGTTTCTTCCTGTTAAAAGGGAGTTTTTCCTCTCCACTGTCGCCACATGCATGCTCAGTATGAGGGATTGCTGCAAAGTCAACGCCAGTGACTGTCCACTGTCTCTACATGCTCATCCGAGAGGAGGGAATGCTGCAAGTCACTGACTGGATGCAATCTGCTGGGTTTCCTTAGACAGAAAAACTTTTTATCCAATTTGAATAAATAACTAACTCTGACTGCACTGTTCCATGGTTAGGACTAATTGGAATGTATGTACCTGACTTTTGTGAAGTGCCTTGAGACAACATGGCACTATATAAATAAAACTGAATTGAATTGAATTGAATTGAAAATTGAATTAAACAGCACCAAACTCAACTCAAGGGGAATGCAGGGTATTTACAGCTGTGGCCCTCTCCAGTGGATGTAGATACTGTGGTTTACATCCACGGTGTTCAATTCCAATTCATTGATGTGAGAAAAATGGTGCATCGTCCCTGGAGTCTGGAAAACCACTCTAGAGTTGACTGGGTTTGAATGAACAGCAAAGATTGGCCATCATAAACCAAGGTAGGTAATGCAATACTAATACAAAGGGAAAAAAAAACACAACAAGGTAACTAGGTGTAACACAGCAAAACACAGGTTGCATCCTACCCAGAAACTTACCAACTTTATATTTACATACAAATGTAAAGCTGTGCCATTAGCAGACATATATGAGATATGTCATAGTCTGAAGTAAGAAAACACATAAATATAAAAAAAATAAAATTGGAGCCTTAAGGAACCCTACATGCAATCTTTGTTCACTAAGATTTGTAATTGCCAAAAAACAGAAAATGATTCAGGTCTACAAAGCAAGATCTGAACCAATCTAGCACAGTAACACAGTATCAGAAACACCCACTCACTTTTTCAGTCAATCAATCAGTATGTTACTATCAATTACACTAAACACACTATCCAGTAAGCAATAAGACAGAGGCTTTAGATTTGCTGTTTATAGATGTATGCTACTAAATTTGTGGCTTAGATTAACCAATATTGAGAGTAAATGATGTGTTTTGTGGCATGATAAGGATTATGTAGTGAAGCATCTTTTTCTGGCAAATTTTCAATTTTTCAGTTTCCCAATCGCAGCACCAGCGTTGTCACAGAGCAGTTGATGAGTAAGAAAAAGACTCAAGTATTTCAAAATTTTATTTATCAATATATAAAAAAAGAGGAACTAAACTATGTACATATCAACTCACTGTATATTATTTCTCATATTTTCCTGGAAAAAATGCTTTACTGTTACACTTTTCCGTTGTAAAATCCATGACAACCCAATTAAGTCCTGTCAAGTAGCTCACCTCTGTCGTGGTGCGACATTTTGGTCTTTGTGGTTTTGTGTTTTGTTTACTTTAGATAGAGGTTTCTCGTTTTTGGTTTGTATTCATGTTTGGTTATTGTTTTTGTTTTCCTGACTGTTCTGGTTTCCTTCTCCCTCCCAGTGTGTTCTCCTCTCGCCCCTTTTCCTTCAGTGTTGCTTGCCTATTTACTTAGAATGGTTTCCTTATTATTATTATTATTATTATTATTATTATAGTTCTCTGGTTCCTTAGCTTTGCTCTCGTTTTATATTCACGTTTTGGTATTGGTTCCTTTGCACTCTTATTTTATTAGTTTCTGTTCTGTTACTCCTCTCGTCATCAGTTTTCCTCTTCTAGTTATTTCTTACTCGACTTTAGTTCCTTTTACATTCTTTGTCCCTCTTAGCTTTGTTTATCTTCATTTTCTAGTCCCTCCTTTTATAGGTTAGCTTTAATTATTGTTTACTTTTATTCCAGTCCTCGTTTCCTCTGCTCCATTCTCAGACCGTTCCTTTAGAGTTGGTTTAGGTTTGTTTACTTTTTTATTCAGGGTTTCCTCCAGTTTCTCTGTTACCTTTAGTTCTTTGTTGTTCTAGATTTCTTATGCTTCTTGATTATTTCATCTTGGTCTATAGTTTGGCTTAGGTCTGTGTTTCTGTTTATTAGTTACTTTGCTCAGTCTTTGTATTTGTTTCACCTGCCTCCCTGTCTCCTTGTCACACCTGTTCTTAGTTCCCTTGATTACCTGCCTTTGTCTCCCTCTGTATATTAGTTTGTTTTTGTTCCATTGTACTTTGTTGGTTCCTTCGTTTACACTCCGTTCTCTACCCACGTTTATGTGCTATGCCTGCAGAGTCAGCTTGTATAAGTTTTGGATCTTCGTCTATGTTTTGTACCTGCAGTGCTTTGCTACTTTTGGAAGAACCTTTTGAATAAAGTCAAAGCCTTCCTTAAATCATGTGGCTGCCCAGCACTTGTCTGCATTTTGGTCCGACCCAAACTCAGAGTGTAACAACCACCTTTACCAGTGTTATCGCCCTCTTTATTCCTGCCAATAGAGTCACCTCCTGGCTGTAAAAACTGTCTTAGATCTTTTCAGAAAAGAAACAAAATATGGAATATATATGTAGTGTCAAAATAATCACCTTTTTGAATTTTCTCAGTTCTCTGTGTCTCTATTTAGGGGCTGAATTCCACTTCCAGAAAGCCAGATTTCAAGGTTATAGCTCAAAGAAAAATCATTTATTTTCCAAAAGAAAGAAACTGACAGATCTCGTACTCGTCGTCTTCTGCTTTATCCGGGACCGGGTCACGGGGGCAGCAGACTCAGCAGAGACACCCAGACGTCCCTCTCCCTAGACACCTCCTCCAGCTCCTCCGGGGGGAGCCCAAGGCGTTCCCAGGCCAGCCGAGAGACATAGTCCCTCCAGGGTGTCCTGGGCCGTCCCCTGGGCCTCCTCCTGGTGGGACGTGCCTGGCACACCTCCCGAGGAAGGTGTCCAGGAGGCATCCGGTATAGATGCCCGAGCCACCTCAACTGGCTCCTCTCAATGTGGAGGAGCAGCGGCTCTACTCCGAGCCCCTCCTGGATGGCCGAGCTCCTCACCCTATCTCTAAGGGAGTGCCCAGCCGCCCTATGGAGGAAGCTCATTTCAGCCCATTGTATCCGGGATCTCGTTCTTTCGGTCATGACCCAAAGTTCATGGCTATAGGTGAGGGTAGGAACGTAGACCGACCGGTAAATCGAGAGCTTCGCTTTTCGGCTCAGCTCTCTCTTCACCACAACGGACCGGCACAGCACCCCCATTACTGCGGCAGCCGCACCGATCCGTCTGTCGATCTCCCGGTCCATTCTTCCCTCACACATGAACAAGACCCCGAGATACTTAAACTCCTCCACTTGAGGCAGGAACATTTAGTTAATGTTAGGAGAAAGCATTTTCCTACTCCAACCATTGTGTTCCTCTTGTCCATGTTTGGGTGGCAGAGAAAAAAGGTTTAGGATGGAAACCCAAATATCCCCACTCTAGGTGACACTGCCCTGCTCATTCTGAGGGATCCATGACCTCCCTTTGCCAATACGAATAGATTGTCCCTCCAGCAAGTTCTGATTCTGCCACAGGGTCTCCTCCCAGTGGGACATATCTGGAAAACTCATAAGGTAGACGCCAAGGAGGCTACCTGATGAGATGCCCGAACCAACTTAACTGGCTTTTTTCAAAGAAGCATCGTCTCTTGTGTGAGCTCACCCCTATATGACAGGACTCCTCACCTTTTCCCTAGGACTGAATTCAGACAAAACTAATATTAGCCACTTGTATCCAGGATGGCATTTTTGACCAACTGATAATATCTAATACATTTAATCCAGTTAATGGCAATGTTATTAAGAAACATAACAAATGTATTTCTGACAAAAGTGGCTGAAATGATGATGATTTTATTGCACAGCTCTTGTTATCCTGGGGCAGTTGGGTTGAGTCTTTGTTTTGCTCCCTCTCTCTTTCTGTGCTGCTGATCTCCTCTGAGGTAGGACCTGTTTCTTTTGTGCTGCTCATCCACCTTTGAAAGAGGACCAGAGGAGCTTTTAACTGTTACCAGATTGCCTATCTGTGGCTACAGTAATCTACATCCCCTTCTGATAAAGTTTCAAGTAAAAATCCCAAGTATTACCTTGGGCTCACATTGAAAGCATTTCTTTAATGAATCGTATCAGTGTCACTGACTGCTGTCAGCTCTCAATACCTGTTGTTTATGTCAGTCACTTCTCAAAAGCCATCAGGTGCCATAAACTATTGTGATGGACCATGCCAAACAGTTTTGTAAACATTTCTGTGGAACAATTTTAAAACAGAAAATGAAAGTATTTCAATTGCCATGCTGTCGGCAAGAGATTGAGACAGTTTCTTGCCCACAGCTAAATCAAATAAATTAAAAACTCATCTAAAAAGGAGCAAGTCATGAAAATCTCATAAAATTAAATATGGCTCCAAGTGAACAAAAAATAAAACAAATGTGGTTTATTGAACATTAGATATCTCTCTTCAAAGACTTTGTTAACTAATAACCTGATTTGTGATAATCAGACTGATTTATTTTGTCTTACAGGAAAATAGCTGCCACAAGACTATTTTGTTAGTGCATAATTATACATGAGTCAACTCTTGAAACCCTATCCCTAACCCTAACCCACAAGTGCCCTTCTGGTCAAATTACGTATTTATTTCTTCTTATTTTTCTTTAGGCCTAACCCTAAGCCCTTCTCTGAGACCTAATAAAAATGTCTATTAATAATGTTACTTATTATGTTATTTCATAAGAGAAATGACATGACAACACCCCACCAGTCACATGGTTAGTTTTGACCTTTTGCCCCTGTGACGCTATAATTGCCTCTGGAAAATGTTGCTTTGGTCCAGATCTAAGACAGTTGTTGGTCAATAAACCGCTAACTGAGTGACATAAAATATGCGTACTGGTCAGACAACATGACAACTTTATATTGTTTCTGCTTCATCACCAACGGAGGAGCAGTCTGAGCAGAGGGCAGCTGAGATACAACACACACACACACACACACACACACACGCAGGGGGATAAAAGAAGACCACTAAATCAGTCAATCAATCAAACTTTATTTATAAAGCACGTCACAAACCTAAATGACCAAAGTGCTGTGTTCCATAAAACAAAGCAAGTGAAACATAAAATAAGCAATAAAATACAACATGTACAATAAAACTAACAGTAATAGTTTAAAACAATAAAATAAAATAAAAATGATGTATAAAACTAGCCTGATGCATCTGCTCAACTAGAATAAAAAGCCAAGTTAAACAGATGAGTCTTTAAAAGAGATTTAAAATCATTCACGGCATGGGCCATCCTTTCAGTGAGTGGAGGACCATTCCACAGTTTGGGGGCTGCTACGGAATAAGCTCTGTCTCGTCAGCTTTCAAGACGAATCCCAGGATCATCTGAAAGCAGCAGTTTACCTGACCTCAGATTTCTGCTGGGAACATGTTTGTGTAAAAGCTCAAAAAAGAAGGTGCTCGACCATTTAAAAAAGTAAAATCTTTAAAATACTTAAACGTACAGGCAGCTAATGCAGGGAGGACAATATAGGAGTAATATGCTCATGTCTTCTTTTACCGGTCAGCAAACTGGCAGCAGCGTTCCGGACCTGCTGCAGACGACGCAGAAGACAGTTGTCAATCCTAGTATAGAGAGAGTTCAGGTTATCACTCAGACTGTGCAAAACTTTTAGGCAGGTGTGAAAAAATGTTGTAAACAAAGAATGCTTTCAGAAATATAAATGATGATTGTTTATTTTTAACAATTTACAAAATGCTAAGTGAGCGAACCCAAACAACAGCCAGTCATTAAGAACTATCTTCAGCGTAAAGAAGAACAAGAATTACTGGAAGTAATGGTATGGCCCCCACAGAGCCCTGATCTCAGTATCATAGAGTGTGTCTGGGATTACATGAAGAGACAGAAGGATGTGAGAAAACCTACATCCACAGAAGATCTATGGTTAGTTCTTCAAGATGTTTGAAACAACCTACCAGCCGAGTTCCTTCAAAAACTGTGTGCAAGTGTACCTAGAATTGATCCTGTTATATTGATTTGATTTAGATTTCTCTTTTGATTATTATCTGTATTTTGTTGGGCCTCCCTCGATCCCAGAAGTCTGAATCACATCCGGCAACATTCCCAGCTGCGCACGGAGAGTGTAACTGTCAAAATCACTCTTGTAGAGATCCATTATTAGAGAAGGGAAAGATGGAGTCTCTTTTTTAGCGGCGGAAATAATCATGTGCTCCAGAACAGCTGCGACATGCAAGTCTCTCTGTTCAAAACACCATCACCATCAAGTAGATCCAGGACCTCAAAGTATATTTTTTTATAATAATCCACGGGGTTCTGGAATGTGTGTGCAGACTCTCTTCCTGAATCTAGTCTAGCATGGCGTTTCTGTTGCCGGGGCAATACTGGGGCGTCTGTGAGATCTCGCGAGTGTTCAAAAACGTTTTTGTAAAACTCCTTAAAAAATGTGATCTTTTGTGCATCCTGTAAGGATATGTTTACAGTTTGTAAGGTTCTAGTCAGTTGCTCAGTCGGAGAAAAACACATGAGCGCCAGATGCAAACCAAAAAATGTGCTAAATTTGTCCAGCGCAGCCAAAATTCCCCCAGCTTCCCTACCAGCATCGCTATATGATTCTTCATTTATTTCAGTCATCAGCGTGGAAAGTAAAGTGTTGTTGTCAAGGGCAGATTTCACTGCACCTGTGCGCACTGTCCATCTCGTTGAGCAAAGAGTGCGCAGGTTACTATTACCAGGGGCCATTTCATGTTTTAAGAGTTGAACCTTGTGACTCTGTTTGGGGGATTGTTTCACAATATGTGCAACTTCTTGCACAAAATCCAGCGAATCTCTCATGACTTTATATTTTTTCCCAATTTCTTGCAAACATAAATTAAGACAATGCGCAAAGCACTGCACATAAACAGCTGCCAGATGTCCCGTTTGAAGCTTGCTGCAACTCCATTCAAATGTCCAGACATACTTGCTGCCCCATCATATGCCTGTCCACGGCACACACTGGGCAAAATGTTGCAGTGGACAAGAATGTCTTTTAGTGCAGTGAGGATGGTGGAGGTGTCAGCCTGCGGCAAGTCGAATAGGCCAATAAAGTCCTCGTGAGGGACATAACTGTTGTCAACCCAGCGGAAAAGAACCACTAACTGCTCTTTGTTTGAAATGTCTCTAGTTTCATCTGCTAATATTGCATAAAACTCCCCACGAATAGGTGAAATAATATGGGACAATATTGAATGAGAAACTGAATTAATCAGTTAATTTATTATGTCATGGCTCATAACGTTTCTGTCTGCCAACCACTGGAAAATTTCAGGACAATCCTGTGCGCGTAATTCCAACAGCTTGTAAAGGTTGCTGTTTGTTGGATTATTACTATCTAGTGCCATGCCCTGACCCATGAGATACATGATGGAAGTTATCTCCTTAACTAGCATGTCGCGTCTGTGCTGTTTAACTTTGACCTGGGCGTCAAGCTGGGACAAAATAGTCTGCTCTTGGGATGAATACATGTTGTAATAAGCTACAGCATCTCTATGATATTTGCTGCTTTCATGTTTTCGAAAAGAGCACACAGCATTTTTCCAGTTTTGGAATCCAAGCACAGAGAAAGCGGTTTCATTAGTTTTGCTTAATCCCGAACCCAGTCCTTTAATGGTCCAAAGGTGACACGGAGTGCAGAATATTTTTGCCTGCGTTTGACACAGCGTTAGCCACTTGACATCTTTAAACCACTGTGGTTGAACAGACCGGCTTTTCTGTGTTAAACCTTGTACCCATCTTGTCCCAGAGAGAATTGCTGGGTCGTCTGGTTGGTGAGACTTTGTCAGATCCCTGCAACAGTCGCTGGTGCAGTGAACTTCCGCCTGGCTTGTAGAAGAAGATGTGGAATCAAAACACACACAAAACCAAAACAAAGTCCAAAATGGCAGATCCTGACAATTTGCTGTTACTTCAGCTTCTAATGTTATGTTCTCTCTCTGTTTTCCTCTCCTTATAAAAGCTACATCTGGCCTGGCTTTGTGTTTATGTGTGACACCTTCCTGGAGGGAGGCATCGGCTGAGCTACTAGTGCCAACAACTTCATGTTCCCCTTTCTACTGTCTCTACATGCATGCTCAGTGTGAGGGATTGCTGTAAAGTCACCAACACAATGCTAGGGACTGTCCTATCAATCTGTCCTAGCAATCAAACCTATCAATCTGCTCTCGTTCTCATCACCTGGATCTGAAAGCATATTTGGAAAGACTTCAACTGTAAACTAACCATTACTCACCTGACCATCACCAAACTCAGCTACCCCTAGATCTATGGTACCATCTCTGCACTACAGTTATTCACCCTGCAACTAAGACTCACAAAACATAATTCACCTCTCACCATTTTCCCGGGTCTCAGCTACTCAGCCTCTATTCTTTCCTGGGCCACTGATTAAACACAGAGGCTGCTGCTTCATCCGTCCAATACTTAAATACTTTAATAAGTATCTTTGTTTCACTTACAAGTGTGGTTCATGGTTTATTGATGGTCTAGAGTCCAGTTTTTCATTGAACAAACATGCTCAGTCTTTCTTTCTTTCTTTGTCTTTGTTTTCTTTTGTTCTGTTACAAGGCCTACATAAATACGTCCTTTCCAAGTCTATAATTATTAAAAAATCACACACAACAGACCTAAATGCAGTTCCTTTCACATTGTGTGCTTCCCAATTGTTCTCAAGAAAAGAAATGAAATTCAATTAAATGTCAAGCAGGGACCGTACAATGTTTTCGTTGCTTCATACTCATTAACAAAAGACAAGTGTTTGCAACATCTTGTATGGATTTAAAAATTTGGCAGTTAGGTCATTTGAGGGATCCTTTTTGACCTTTATTGGATAAATTTAATAAGCTGAGGCATATTTTACATCTTTCGCAATGCAAAGCCTGATCAGGAATAGGAATTTTTTAAAAATCTTATTTATTTTAGATGGATCTTGGTTTGATACAGAAAAGGAAGTTTTAAATCTGTTGAAAAAAAAACACATGCAATGACTACTCTTCCTTCCTTTTTCCTGTCAAGCTGCCTTTGAATGTCAAATTTCCTGCCAAATGAGGTATTTCCCAAAATAATCATTGTTAACTTGATAAGAGTATACACATTTTAGACCTGTTTGAGTTCAGACTTCTATGAGCTATTTTTCCTCCTTTTTCTCTTCTAATCATCCTTGAAGTCGTCATTCATGTCAGTCTCCGTTGGCAACAACAACACTCTTACACAGTTCATGCTAACCTGCAATTAAATCCACATTTTTAACAAGATATGAGTAAGCCAGATACATAGAGCTGAGCTCCATCTTTAATTTAAGAGGTCTTTTGTAAATTGCCCTCTGGCATGAGAGCAAAATGTGACATGTCTCTGCTTCTGTTTTTTGCTCCAAGCTTTTTTTCAGAGCAGCTGTAAATATGAAGAAATAGACGGGGAATTATGAAGGCTAAAACTTGGTCTTGGTTTTATATATGAGTGCCATAGTGCCTCCATGGTTAGATTTTGAACAAATACTCTATTTTTTATCGACTTTGTGACAAGAACAGAGATTCTTTTGGAGGCTGAATCTGCAGATGACAGATCGCCAAACCTAAATGCCAATATGACCACCGCAGAATGTCAGTAACACTGAATCATCTCAAATGTACAACTTGATAAATGCCTTTTTAAAAGCTTTTTTTAAGCTGGATGCACAATAGCTCATTCTGAAGCAACAATCTGTGGGCATATCGGCTGTGTCACCCAGACAAATGCGGTCCAGAGAGAGTTGTTGTTTCGTTTCCTTCTTCTTGTGTCTGTGGTATCGAGGATGTTGCACAAAGCATTTCATCTTTTCTGCCCTTAAATGGGATATTGCAGTGTATCAGTGTATTCCAGGCACCAAGTCATTGCAGACTCTTTTCCTAAATAATAGGCTTGTCAAGTATATCTCTTTTCCCACCCTCTCCTCAGTGTTTTTTTTCCTCGTTGGTGGCTTGTAAGCAAACAACACAAGTTTGCAAGTGGATATAGGTGCTTGAGGTTAATGTACTTCATTAGAGGCTTAGTTTTGCATGTATGGCTTAATTCAATGGGTCGAAAAGCCTCGGGACAATTCTTCTGACATTTTAAGAATGCCAAGGCCTGACAGAGGTGGCTGTTGTTTGTTTGAAACTACAAACATAAGAGATAGGAAGGGTTTAGGGGTGGCTGCAGCTCTAGCACTGCCTGTTAATATTAATGTAAAGCCTTGGGACTCAGTGAACAGACAGCCAAGCAGCACCCAGTAAGAATGAGGAGACCAACTATTGGAAGGAAAGTACAGCCAGGAGGATGGGTGAGATATTCACTCTACTTGACAGCACTAGTCATTCACACTCTCCTGAGGTTCTCCAGTTTTCTTTGTTCTTTTTTGGCTCTGTTCACTCCTTAACAATGGATTATATTAAACATGTCCATCCACAGGTGCACTTCAATACCTTAGAATATCATTGAAAACTTAATTTACTTCACTAATTAATTAAAAAGGCAAAACTAATTGTAGGACCAATGAAACACATCTTTTTGGCCTACACAATAACTGGAAGGACTTATAACTTGACTGTTGTCCAGCATACAGCCAATGACACTATCCACAAGGATGGTGAGTTACACAAGCCCTTGATGAATAGGCTCGCTGTTGATCCACGTCTAATAATGGAAAGTTGAAGATTTATAAGGTGTGGGCCGCAGCTGGAGTCAGTGGTTCAAGAGCCACCACAGACAGATTTATCCAGGACAATCGGCACATCCCTTGTAAGTCACGCCTGGACTGCAGATAATGTCCAAAGTCCTCAGATGAAAGTACTTTTTTCATTTATTTTGGAACTCAAGTTCCATAAGTCTAGAGGAAGAGTTGGGAGGTACAGAATCCAAGCTGCTTGAGGTCCAGTGTGAGGTTTCTATAGTCAGTGATGATTTGTGGAACCATGTCATCTGCTATGATTTTTCCACTGTGTTTTATCGAGTCCAAAGTCAGTGTAGCCATATACCAGCACATCTTACAGCACTTCATGTGTCCCTCTGCTGACAAACATTTTTAAAACTATTTTCCAGTAGACCATGGCTCCTACCCACACTGCTAAATGTACCAATACCCGTTTAAAGTCACAAGTGCCATTATGTTCCACCACTATGTTTGATGGGCCAGCAGACTGACCTGATCTAAAGTCAACAGAGATTCTATGGATTATTGTCATGAGAAATATGAGAGACATTAGAGCCAACAATGCAGATAAGCTGAAGGCAACCCAGACTTCCTTATCACCTCAAGAGACTTACATCCTGATCCTCTGCATTCCATGTTGCACTGATGCAGTAATTCATGCCTAAAATAGTCCAGGCCATTTTCCGAGTGCGTATATTGTACATGGACATACTTTTCAGTTGACAGACAGTTCTGTACTAAATATAATTTTTATCGGTATTTTGTTTTTCACCCTCAGAGTCAGGTAGGCATTAAGCTTAAGTGCCCCTTGGCAAGGATACTTCTGGGGCCCAATTTTAATAAAATTTACGTTCTACGGTTAACCATTACATATAAAATCAAATAACCAGTTTAACTGATAAGGAAAATTAACTATGTTAGACCACTGATAAAGAAGGAGTGCGGTAGTGCAGAGTATCTGGCCTTCTTGGTGTCCCTGTCAAGGGTGCTGCATAATGCCCCTCCCGGGGACTCTGTTATTCTGCTAGGTGACTTCAACACCCACATAGGAAATGACAGTGACACCTGGAGAGGGGAGGAATGGCATCCCCGATCTGAATCCGAGTGGTGTTTCATTACTAGACATCAGTTCTAGTCACGGATTGCCCAGAATGAACACCATGTTCAAGCATAAGGGTGTTCATCAGTGCACTTGGCATCAGGACACCTTAGGCAGGAGGTCGATGATCGACTTTGTTGTCATGTCTTCAGAGCTCTGGCCGCATGTTTTGGACACTCGGGTGAAGAGAGGGGCTGAGCTGTCCACTGATCACCACCTGGTGGTGAGTTGGATCTGCTGGAAGAGGAGAATGCCGGACAGACTTGGCAGGCTCAAGCCCATAGTGAGGGTCTGCTGGGAACGTTTGGTGGAGCCCTCGGCCAGGGATGTACTCCCACCTCCGGGAGAGCTTTGACTAGACTCCGGGGGATCCCGGATACAAGCGGCTGAAATGAGCTTCCTCTGTAGGGTGGCCAGGCACTCCCTTAGAGATAGGGTGAGGAGCTCGTCCATCCGGGAGGAGCTCGGAGTAGAGCTGCTGCTCCTCCACATCGAGAGGAGCCAGTTGAGGTGGCTTGGGCATCTATACCTGATGCCTCCTGGGTGCCTCCCTCGGGAGGCGTTGCAGGTGCGTCCTTCCGGGAGGAGGCCCAAGGGACGGCCAAAGGGGTCGCTGGACTGTGACCCGGTCCCGGTTGAAGCGGAAGATGATGACAATTTTCATTTTAATCTGAGTTTCATCTTTGTTTAATAAACAGTAATGAAATGAACAGTATCTGTTGATTCAGCACTAGTGAACATTTCCGAAGCCATTAAACATCCAATGGAGGATTAATTTATTCAAATACAGACTAAAAACAGCTTTATTAGATTCCAATTGGTTACATCTTTACATTGCATCTCCTTTTTTTGGTGCATCACAAAGGCCCCTCAGTCAGAGGGGCCACTGGGCAAATGCCCACTATGCACTTAGGATGGATCCAGGCTTGAAAATACAAATTTATACAATTAACTAATGATGATAATCTAACTTATTGAGATACAAATGTATATGTAAGGATAATGTATACGAAATTAAATTCAACATTTTATAATTTCCATACATTCAGCAGAGATTGAAAATCGAATGACTATCCAGTATTTTCATGAGATTTGTTTAAATGTGGCTTATGCAGCTCTAAAATATATGCAGCATTAAATGGTGCATGGGCTGCTTTTGTTAGTTTTCCTTCTTTGTTGAAAACAGGCTAAAATAAAGGGATTTTATTTTCCAGATAGTGCCGCACAATGTGCTGGAAAAGCTTTACACATAAATGTCTACAGCTATAAAAGCAATATTTTTTTTTGTCTGTGCTGGGATAATTATGGTGATTTTTTTATATGTTCCGAATATATTTATGATGCAGATGACACAGAAGCATAGTCAGAACCACTGAAAACTTGTTTAAATCAATAGAAAGCCTTCATTTTGTAGCCTAATGCCTGGTTCACATGACTTTAAAATTGTTGGTTGATTTTCAAAACCTGAGACCCTACACATGACGATAACAATGTGCAGCCACACAGCAAACAAAACACACTGCACATTTACAGATTTCACTCATGAACATTTAAATGTCACGTGAGAAATCTCACAAAACCTCTGGAGATCAAAAATGGGTTCAGAGAGGAGGACATGGCAGACGAGGAAAGAGTAAGGGTAATAGTTTGTGGACTAAAAAACAAACAAAAGGTGTTTGGCTACATGTCACATTCAACAGGCCATGTGTTTGTTTTTCCTTGGGGAACACCCTACATGCTAAGATATCCAGTCAAGACAATCCAACATGTTAAATATTCCTGATCTGAGGTCGGAACAGTCCCGATGTGCTTCTGAGCCGACTAGATCACTCTCAACACACCACACACAGCAGAGATTGTCATGATAATTATCAAGATAATCAGGGCATCCTTAAGATTGTCGGAAGGTGAAAATTGGGTCAAAAATCTGCATAATTATCATGTAGTGTGAACCAGGCATTATCTGGCTGAAGAGACCACAGACTACAAAAAATGGAAAGAAAAATAGCAAATAAAAGGAGAACCCAGGTATCATGGAATGATACTAATGTAATACAGAAAATGTTTTTCTGTTTTCATACAGATGACATTCAGGTTTATCCTCCATTAAAATCCAGAGGATCCCAGTCGGTAAATAGTCTGCCCAAGTGTTTGGCAGACACGGATGGTGCTGAGCTTTCTTTATTTAAAAGATAAAATGACCTACTGACAGGATGCAGGAGTGATGATGGGTCACTGGACTCTTCTGGATCCAGTGATTTAAAATTCAATAGTATTTCAGTCTGCACAGCAAATTTTGGGTTTTGGAAAAAAACTCCCTGGAATTAAAAAACAACTTAGTTTTAGTGGACATGTGTGACCATGGAAAAAACTTCAGAGCTGAGTAAAAAGTAATATTTTCTGTTCATCTTTGAACCCCTTTTGCTGAGTTAAAGTCTTACTCCTCAGGTGTTAATCAGAATTAGAATCAGCTTTAATGGCCAAGTTTGTGAGTACAAACAAGGAATTTGACTTCCGTTTCCATCACTCACATAGCCTAAACAGTTTGTGCCCAGGATGTGTGGGTCTGCAGAGATGTTAGCTGCCATTTTACTCACTCTAGATCTGTACAAGTCCTGGATGGAGGGAAAGTCAGCCCTGATGATCATCTCTGCAGATCTAATTGTTTTGTTGCAGTTTGGACCTGTCCTGCTTTGTAAATGTGGCACACCACACAGTGATGGATGAGCAGAAAACAGACTGAATGAAAGCAGTTTAGAATATGACCAGCAGCTTCTGTGGGAGATTGTACGTCTTGAGTTGCCATAGGAAGTACAGTCTCTGCTGGGCCTTCTTCCGAACAGTGTCTATGTGTGAGGACCACCTCAGGTCTTGAGAAAGGGTGGTTCCTAGGAATCGGAAGTGGTCCACAGCAGTGTTGTTGAGGATGGTGATGGGAGGCCATTTAGGGGGTGTTTTCCAGAAGTCCACTGTCATCCCCACTGTCTTTTACAGGTCTAGTCCCAGGTGGTTTTGAGCATAACAGTGGACCAGCCAATCCACCTCCTATCTGTATGTAGACCTATCACTGTCCTGGATCAGTCTTTACGTCTCACTTTTTATAACCAAGATATTCCTTATTATGTTTTTACTTACTTGAAAAGCAAGGGAATAGTTATAGAAAAAAGTGTCACACTCAATCAAAACAAAAAGAACTTGAGCGTTGTGTAAAATGAATGAGGCTATGGTAGAGCAGGCGCACCATGTGTAGAGGCTATAGTCCTTAACGCAGTTGTCCTGGGTTCAATGCCTGCTCTTGGGACGTTTGCTGCAAGTCTTCCCTTTTCTTTCCTCCCTCCCTCCTGTCAAACTGCTGTTCAATAAAGGCCACTAGTGGCAAAAAAATATTGATGCTATTTTGCTGAAAGTGGTGAATTTTCCTCAGTGCCTATGCAAACAAAGAGTCCAACAAAATATTCAGCTCCAGAACATTTTACCCACTTATAAATAAAAAAACAAATGATCCTCAGCATGTCTAAATCAACAGTTGACAGACCTAAATCCATGAAGGCCTGTCTTCCTGAAGGGAAGAGAGTAAAAGGTCTCTGGATGATTAGAGTTTGCACTTTTATTTTTTCTTTTGGGACATTAACAAAAATAAAATATATATATTATACTATATATATATATATATATATAATATAACTTTAAAGATAATATAAAAGGGGGTTTTTGGACAAAGAACTGAAACACCTGGTTTTAGACCACAATATTTATTAGTATGGTGTAGGGCCCCCTTTTGCGGCCCAATACAGCGTCAGTTCGTCTTGGGAATGACATATACAAGTCCTGCACAGTGTCAGGGGATTTAACCATTCGTCTTGCAGGATAGTGGCCAGGTCACTACGTGATACTGGGGGAGGAAAAACGTTTCCCTGACTCACTCCTCCAAAAAACCCCAAAGTGGCTCAATAATATTTAGATCTGGTGACTGGAGGCCCAAAGGGGAGATATTCAAATTCACTTTCATGTTTTTCAAACCAATCTTTCACCAGTCTTGCTGTGTGTATTGGTGCATTGTCATCCTGATACACGGCACCGCCTTCAGGATACAATGTTTGAACCATTGGATGCACATGGTCCTCAAGAATGGTTCGGTAGTCCTTGGCAGTGATGCGCCCATCTAGCACAAGTATTGGGCCAAGGGAATGCCATGATATGGCAGCCCAAACCATCACTGATCCAGCCCCAGGCTTCACTCTGGGCATGCAACAGTCTGGGTGGTATGCTTCTTTGGGGATTCTCCGCAATGTAACTCTCCCGGATGTGGAGAAGACAGTAATCAGAGAACAATACATGTTTCACATTGTCCACAGCCCAATATTTGCGCTCCTTGCACCATTGAAACCGACGTTTGGCATTGGCATGAGTGACCAAAGGTTTGGTTATAGCAGCCCGGCTGTGTATATTGACCCTGTGGAGCTCCCGACGGACAGTTCTGGTGGAAACAGGATAGTTGAGGTGCACATTTAATTCTGCCGTGATTTGGGCAGCCGTGGTTTTATGTTTTTTGGATACAATCCGGGTTAGCACCCGAACATCCCTTTCAGACAGCTTCCTCTTGCGTCCACAGTTAATCCTGTTGGATGTGGTTCGTCCTTCTTGGTGGTATGCTGACATTACCCTGGATACCGTGGCTCTTGATACATCACAAAGACTTGCTGTCTTGGTCACAGATGCGCCAGCAAGACATGCACCAACAATTTGTCCTCTTTTGAACTCTGGTATGTCACCCATAATGTTGTGTGCATTTCAATATTTTGAGCAAAACTGTGCTCTTACCCTGCTAATTGGACCTTCACACTCTGCTCTTACTGGTGCAAGGTGCAATCAATGAAGACTGGCTACCACGCTGGTCCAATTTAACCATGAAACCTCCCACACTAAAATGACAGGTGTTTCAGTTTCATTGTCCAACCCCTGTAGATATATAGATTTATTTTTCCTGGAAAAATATAAGTTTGCATCTTATCTCTCTTTTCTGTGAAAAAGCAGATAATGGCAATCCAAACAAAGAAGAAGAATACCTCAAGACCTAATCCAGACATTAACGTGTTATGCAAGCAACACAAGGTTAATAGTATAAAGAACTTCACTACTGAGCTGGAGCTACTTTCAACTTGTTTATATTAGAAATGCATCACAACTATGAAACTGGATGGTGTATTATATTACATCCATCATATTGTGCATCAGAGTGATTTAATACTATTCACATCATAATTACATCTAAACTGCTGAGACACTGCTATGATTAAGCTGCAACTTTAATCAAGTGCAGTTATTTTCAGCCTAAAGTCACACTGATGGTCATCTGCCTTGGAGGAGAAAATCTGATCACTGCACGAATTTTGTTCATATCATGAGTTGCTGTGGGTTTGATAATGTTTAACGCTACTTAAATGACATACATTACAAATCTGATAACATCTGATACTCTTCTTGGTTTTAATTTACGCAGTTTAGGAAGCACATGTTGCAAAGTAGGTATACTGATATGAAAAGGTATACGGATGTTTTCTATCCATTTGGAAGTGTTGGTAGAGACTCATTATTTTACAGCTCAGGGAGCTGATTATTTGACAAAGAGGGTAAATGAAAAACAGAAGAAGGAAGGATGCAGGCATATTTTCTTGTGCCTACAGTCTTTTAAGTATGGCTGCTGTGAAACAATGTTGATGACTACCGCAGCCATTTATATAACTAATGCAAGAAAATCTAAAATAAATGCTATTACTCCTGCATTAATTATACAGGAGTAATTAAATAGAAAAACTGCTTCATGAAGTTTAGCTTATTTTTCTTTTGGTGTATTTTTTTATATTACATAACTCTCTAGACTAATAAATCAAAAAAGCAAAATAAATCATAGGTAGTTGATATCAGTTTGTAGATAATCTGCATTAGCCACTGAACATTAGTCACTGACCTTTTTTTTTTTTTAAACACTCAGAGACCATGCAGACACATGATAATTTTTTTACCTTCCAGGATTTTATTCTGTTAAACACTATTACAGAGTCGAACAGCAAATAAAAGAAAACAGTTTCACTGATTAAGAAACAGACACTTTTATTCTTTACTGAAATCAAATTTTGGTATACATTAAATTGCCTTTGGGTGGAATGTGTGTTGCAGGGTAATTACTTGCAGGGTGTGTCTCTCTGTTGTCCTGTGATGGCCTAGGTGACCTGTCCAGGACATACTCTTACCTATTGACCGCTTGAGATAGGCATCAAACTCCCCAGGAGACAAAATGGAAGATTAGTTCTCAAAACTGGAAAAGGATTTTTCTAAACCAGATTTTTAGTCGAAACAAGAGGTTTTAGGGAGAGGAAGACCAACTCCAGAGCTGAAAAATCTTCTTCAAACAAGTGGGAGAAAGGTAACCCGCCTAACCGGAGTGGTACACCCGAAAACAGTGCACAGTACACTGATCTAACTTGGCATTGAATTGGCAGCACAGACTCAAAATTAGCGTCCACAAGGGGAAGGTGAGGGAGAACCTGGACATTTTAAGACTTAGATTAATGCAACCTGTTTCCATGGACTTAATATACAAATAAAGGTAAGATCATACACAATTTCCAATTTTAATAAAAAAAGAAACATCAACCAAAATGAAAAAAATATTTTAAATAATCAAATTTGACCTTATATAAAAGTTTATTTTGTTTTTCTTGCTGTGGGATTGTTAAACAGTGTGCAACTGATTAAAGCACAATTAAAAGCTTTTAAAACGATTAAATGTTTCAGTTAAAATCAAAATTAAAATATAAGCCTCTATTTGGGTTCATATATTTGTACGTGTGACTCAAGAGGAGTCTGTGCCTCACCAGTCATGAACCACATCACATTTTACTGAGACAAACCAGTTAACCCTCTCTCTTATGAACAAAGACCAGACCTCATGAGATATCTTAATATCTCACTTTTCCCAAGATCCATTGTTCCCTTTCAGTACAATGTAGGCTCAAACACCAACGGGCTCCACACACTTTCAGTCCTTTTTCTAGTCAAGGCAGACATTTTAGTACATGTTAGGACTGAGCACACGGTATCAGCAGCCAATTTGGGGAACCCTTTGATTTGCAATTATTGTTTCACACTCACTCAACACACACACACTTACATAAAAATAATAACCACTGTTGTATATCTTGTTGTATAACAAAATAGAAGCTAGTTAAAGTCTAGTACAACTGATTTTAATCTGTGTTGGTTTGTTGTCCTAAAGCATATTGTACTTTTTAAGGAATAAGGGGTTTGTTATCATTTTTGTAGGTGTGCTTTGACAGACGCTGGTTGAAAAGCCTGTGGTCAAACCTTCATAAATTGGCCTTGTAGGTGTTGTTTCTGTGCTGGCTTACACATTCAGCCTGAAAAAATTTTCAGATTAATAGAAAGGGCTAAGTTGTTAGTTCCCGGTCCACAGGCGGTGTGCTATAATATTACTAATCTTACTAATGATTCTGTTACTATTTAATGACTAACTTCACGTGAATTTATATTTGCTAAAAGCTAAACCAGTTCATAAGTTGCATGACACTATTTTCCTAAACAACAGAATAAGAAAACCTATTAAACAACTCTTTTCTCTCTAAGGTTACATTTGTGGTCTTTGTTTTTGCGCTGGTATATTTTGTTGCCTTTTTCTCCATTACTGAATGGGAGTCAAACTCCCACAGAACACAAAGTCGAAAGGTAAACGCTGGAGAGCCAACTCCTTCTGAGAAAAACAAAAAATGCAGAATGTGTCATCAGGGGTGAAAGAGCTCACAGACTTCAAGGTGAGCTGGAATCAAACTGATGGAAGGCTGGACAGAACCGATGGGCTGGACATGTTTTCCAGCAGGTTCTGCTCAGGAGGAATCTCACCATTTTCCCTCAAAGTTTCCAACCACACAGACCTCCCATTTCCTCCCTAGACCCACATAATTCCTGTCACATTTTCACGGCTTCATCAATTTCCTCAACATCAAGAAACTCTGAAATCCCTACTGTGTCTCCCCTTCTATGTGTCTATCTTCTGCAGCCTGTTTAAGAGGCAGCTGAAGACTCTGACACAGAACAAGGCTGCGATGCTATGTCATTTCTCAGTGCTTCACCGATTTAGCCTGATTCTCTCATGTTCTTTTTGGTACCCAAAAATGTGTTATCTATCTATAGTAAGGGATTATTTGACCAGCTGCAACATCTCACATTAGGTCATTGCATTTTGTATTTCTCCACATAAATAAACAAATATGCACCCTTCACTGTAGTGCAATGTTCATAACCTTAGGGTTGGAACTCATTCAACAACCCCATTTCACATGGACAGTACTGTGAGGATCAAAGTCTGTAATTTAACTTGATTAATCCTGCATCCACTGCAGGTTTAACGGCATGCTTCAGGTAATAGCTTGCTTTTTAATAATAGTGCAAAGCACTACACAATTCACTATAGAGTAGTGGAGCATTTGAACACAGGAATTAACACGTGTTAACAATACTATTGCCACAAGTTTCCAAATCATTGACTGCTGCACAACTTGAAGATGTTGAAATAAAAACTCGCAGATGTCTCCACTGCTTTCAAGAGTCTTTGCCTCCCTTCGTCTTCTGCGTCTTCTTTGCAGTTGGCAATTTTTTATAAGTTTTTAAAGTTTAGTTTTAAATATTCATAAAAACATTCGTTTTAGGGCTGCACGGTGGCGCAGTTGGTAGCACTGTTGCCTTGCAGCAAGAAGGTCCTGGGTTTAATTCCCGGCCGGGGGTCTTTCTGCATGGAGTTTGCATGTTCTCCCCGTGCATGCGTGGGTTCTCACCGGGTACTCCAGCTTCCTCCCACAGTCCAAAGACACGCTTGTTAGGTTAATTTGTCACTCTACAATTGCCCTTAGGTGTATGAATGAGTGTGTGCATGGTTGTTTGTGAGTTGCCCTGCGATAGACTGGCGACCTGTCCAGGGTGTACCCCGCCTCT
Source organism: Crenichthys baileyi (assembly GCA_036173005.1). Classification (NCBI taxonomy): domain Eukaryota; kingdom Metazoa; phylum Chordata; class Actinopteri; order Cyprinodontiformes; family Goodeidae; genus Crenichthys; species Crenichthys baileyi. Next base: position 702,885 of record JAHHUM010002325.1, read on the forward strand.
CGCCCATAGACTGCTGGAGATAGGCACCAGCTTCCCCGCGACCCACTATGGTAGAAAATGACTGACTGACTGACATTAGTTTTAAATGTCCATGTGTTAAATTAGTCCAAGGGATAAAAAAAATGACATGATTTGAAATCATAAGCTACAGCAAAGCAAAGTTATAGGCAGACTAGATCCCATGCATCTATTGAGAGGTTGTTTCCGTATTTTAGTCATGACACTTGATTTTGTCTTGGAGAAAATTATTTGTGAACAAATGTTACCCAATCAGACTAGAAGAACAGGTGGAGGTTGTCAATATCCACATAACAAGGTGTTCACTTAGAACACAGAGAGATTCAACACCAAAGATGTTGGCAAGTACGTAAACAGCAGACACCATTTCTTGAGGAAGCTCTCATCCATTAAAAATTTACCATACAATGATGGATAAGCACGTTAAAACACATACTTTCTGTTGCTGTATTTAACGTTTGGGGACTCTCCGTGTTTTACACGTTTTTTTCTAGTAGTGGTAAGGGGTCGCTAGCTTAGCGTTAGCTCCACCATGGCTACCCGTTCTGCTGTTTCTCTCTCTGAGTCTCCTCTCTCCTGCTCTCTGTGTCAGATGTTCAGTTACTCTGCCTCCTTTAGTGATAATGGTACGTGTAATAAATGTAGCATTTTTGTAGCTTTGGAGGCAAGGGTGTCGGATTTGGAGGCCCGGCTCCGCGCGCTGTGAAAAAAACCAGCAGATAGCCGAGGCCCCTTAGCCAGCGCGGAGCCACCGAGGGTAGCTCCCCATAGCAGTCCTCCGGCAGAGCCTGTGCAGCCGGGTTCTCAGGCCGGCTGGGTGACGGAACGTAGGAAGCATAGTCCTAGATCTCAGCCCACAGGTCACCACCAACCTGTCTGCGTTTATAATAGATTTTCCCCGCTCAGCGACACACCCGCTGAGAAGCCAACTCTAGTAATTGGAAGCTCCATAGTCAGAAACCTGGCACTAGAGACAACCAGCGACCATAGTCAAATGTCGGGCCAGGGGCCAAAAACGGGCGACATCAAATCCTACCTGAAACTGCTGGCTAAGGAAAAAACGTAAAAACAGTAAGATTGTAATTCATGCTGGCGGCAATGACCCCCGGTTACGTCAATCGGAGGTCACTAAAGTTAGTGTTGCTTCGGTGTGTAAGTTTCCCAAAAAACAATGTCGGACTCTGTAATTTTCTCTGGTCCCCTCCCCGATCTGACCAGTGATGACATGTTTAGGCCGCATGCTGTCATTCAACCGCTGGCTGTCTAGGTGGTGTCCAGAAAAACGATGTGGGGCTACATTGATAAAATTGGCGAACATTTGGGGAAAAACCTGGTCTGATCCGGGGAGACGGCATCCGTCCCACTTGGATGGAGCAGCTCTTCTTTCTAGGAATCTGGCCGAATTTATTAAGTTCTCCAACCTCTGAAAACCCAGGGTTCAGACCAGGAAGCAGGGTCGTAGTTTAACACTCCTCTCTGCAGCTTCTGTACTGCTACCCACCCATTACCTATTAAGACAGTGTCTCGCCCACGGCCAAAATTGAATAGGTTAAAAATTATCTAAAAAGAGGGGAAATCAGGAAAATCCAATAAAAATAAACACAACTCAGACTAAAAATAAAAATAAAACAATTAAATGTGGCTTACTGAACATAAGATCTCTCTCTTCAAAGACTTTGCTAGTTAGTGACCTGATTTGTGACAATCAGATTGATTTATTTTGCCTCACAGAAAACAGGCTGCAGCAAGAGGATTATGTTACTATAAATGAGTCAAAATCTCCTACTAATTATTTAATTTTCACATTCCCGAAATTACTGGGCGAGGAGGAGGAGTAGCAACCATCTTTCAGTCCGATTTATTGGACTAGTCCCAGACCAATCAATAGCTATAAACTCTTTTGAATATTTAATCCTTAGTTTTCCTCATCCAAATTGCAAAGCACTAAAACCACTTCTGTTTTTTGGGTTTTTTACCGTCCCCCAGGCCTTACTCTCAATTTTAGATCATTTTTAAGACCTTTTTTCTGATTTAGTGTTAAATACAGATAAAGTTATTATAGTGGGGGTTTTTAACATTCATGTTGACACTGAAAGTGATAGCTTAAATATAGCCTTTAATGGTATCTTAGACTCAATTGGCTTTACTCAAAAACATTAACAAAAACCTACCCATGTTTGTCTTCATTCTCTGGACCTTGTGCTGACATATGGCATTGAGTGTACAGACATAAAAAATATTTTCTCACAACCCTGTGCTGTCTGACCATTTTTTAATAACCTTGAGTTTTAATTTAACCGAGTACTCCACACCTGAAAGAAAAATTTCATTATAGTAGATCATTATCAGGACGATGGTGTAACAACCTTTAAAGAATCTGTTCCACTTTTATTTGCTCATTATCACAGAAAAAACACAGTGGAGGGCAATAATTTTGTTTCTTCCCTTCACAAATTTGATTCTCTTGTTCATAGTGTTACTTCATCATTGCGTGTGCATTAGACAATGCAGCCCCTTGAAAAAGGGAAGGTAATTATTCATAGGAGGCTAGTTCCCTGGTTTAATTCAGAGCTGCGTACTTTAAAGCACAATGTTAGAAAATTGGAGAGAAAAATGGCGCTCTACACACCTAGAAAGATTCCTACTTATCTGGAAAAATAGCCTAGTTGTGTATAAAAAAGGACACTTCGCCAAGCAGAACAGCTTATTTCTCATCATTAATAAGAGAACAAGAATAATCCTAGGTTTCTCTTTAATACAGTTGCTAAACTTACACAGAGTCATAGCTCTGTTGAGCCATCCATTCCCTTAGCTCTCAGCAGTCATGTTTTTATGGGATTCTTCCAAAACTAAAATTGATTCTATTAAGAAGAAAATCTTTGACACAAACTCCCTGAGATGATTACTTCATCCTCAACAAGTGAGACAACATTGGAAATAATTTGTAAAAACCTGATCTGTATTTGGACTGTTTTGATCCTGTGGAGCTTCCTGAGTTATCAGAAATATTAACTTCATCTAAAACCTTCAACTTGTATGGTAGACCCAATCCCAACCAATTATTTAAGGAAGTGTTCCCTCTCAATTACCAGCCCCATTTTAGATATGATTAATTTATCTTTAGTAAATGGGTTTGTACCACAAGCTTTTTAAGGTAGCTGTAATTAAAACCTTTGCTTAAGAAACCTTCGCTTGATCGAGATGACTTAATAAATTACAGACCGATATCCAATCTTCCATTCTTATCTAAAATTTCTAAGAAAAAATAGTTGCTTAATCAAATGTGTGAGCATTTACACAGCAATGACCTGTTTGAAGAGTTTCAGTCAGGTTTCAGAGCTCATCATAGCACTGAAAAACAGCTTTTGCTGAAAGTCCACTAATGATATTCTTATTGCCTCAGATAATGGACTTGTTTTCTTTACTGGTTCTGTTAGATCTCAGTGCTGGCAATTTGATACAAGTCGATCATAATATTCTCTTAGAAAAGGCTGGAATATGCTGCTATGTTGGTGTTATTTTTGACCAGGACATGTCATTTAAATCCCATATTAAACAGGTTTCCAGGGATTTCCTTCTTTCATCTCCGGAACATTGCCAAAATTAGAAATATCCTGTCCAGGAGTGACGCTGAAAAAAACTAGTCCAATGCATTTGTTACTTCAAAGGCTGGACTATTGTAATTCTTTACTATCAGGATGTCCCAAAATGCAGTTAAAAGCCTTCAGCTGATTCAAAATGCTGCAGCGAGAGTTTCTGATGAAAATTAAAAAAGGAGAGATCATTATTTCCCTACTTTAGCTTCCCTTCATGGCTCCCTGTTAAATTCAGAACAGAATTTAAAATTCTCCTCCTCACATATAAAGCCCTTAATGATTTAGCTCCATCATACATCAGAGATCTGATTGTTCCATATGTTCCTAACAGACCACTTCGTTCTCAGACTGCAGGTTTACTGGTGGTTCCTAGAGTCTCTAGAAGTAGAATGGGAGGGCAGATCCCTTTAGTTATCAGGCTCCTCTCCTGTGGACCCTTCCCAGTTTTAGTCCGTGAGGCGAACACCCTGTCTACTTTTAAGGCCAGGTTTAAAACTTTCCTTTTTGATAAAGTTTATAGTTAGAGGCTTAGGTTATCCTGAGCTATCTTGCTTATTTTACCTCCATCTTCTTCTCCCCTTGTTGGAAGGAGTAAGGGGGAGTCAGGTTTAGCCTAAACCGGCTCAGTTATGGTTGAGGTGCAAACACACCCTCCATTTCTGCTACCTGTATGACCCCCTCTCTTTTCCAATGGTTATGGTCAATCTGACAGAGAGAGGTATCCCAATCGTTGTGGTTTTTAGTATAACAATGGCCATCAGTGGGCTCTAGATGGACAAACTGTCTACTTTTAAGGCTAGGCTTAAAACTTTCCTTTTGATAAAACTTATAGTTAGAGTGGCTTAGGTTATCCTGAGCTATCTCTATAGTTATGCTGCTATAGGCTTAGGCTGCTGGAGGACATAATGACCACTTTCACCCTCTTCGCTACATTCTCACACTACTCTTCAATTTTGCATTATTTGCTGTTATTTCAGCTTTTAACTTTGTTCTCTCTCTTTTCTCTTCCTAGAGGCTACACCTGGCCTGACTCTGTGTCTACCTGTAACACCTTTCTGGAGAGGGGCATCGTCCGAGCTTCTGCTGGCAACAACTTAATGCTCACCCTCTACCGATGATCCACATGGCCCTGTCTTTTAGTGTTTAACCCTTTCTCTCTCCTAGACATAGCTACTGACTGAGCTTTTACTGTAACTAACTCTATGTGCTCTCTTTCAGACTCTAACATTGAAAACTGGCTCAGAGTTTATCTGTTCTATCTTTCTAGGTGAAACAACTATTAACATTTACCTTTTCCTTCCCATAGAAAGTACTCCTGGATCAGTGCTTCTTTGTTCTCTTTGTGTCTCTGCTCTGTTCTCTCTAACCCCCAGTCGGTCGTGGCAGATGGCCGCTCACACTGAGCCTGGTTCTGCTGGAGGTTTCTTCCTGTTAAAAGGGAGTTTTTCCTCTCCACTGTCGCTACATGCATGCTCAGTATGAGGGATTGCTGCAAAGTCAACGCCAGTGACTGTCCACTGTCTCTACATGCTCATCCGGGAGGAGTCAATGCTTTAAGTCACTGACTGGATGCAATCTGCTGGGTTTCCTTAGATAGACAAACTTTTTATCCAATTTGAATAAATAACAGAATCTGACTGCACTGTTCAATGATTCGGATTAATTGGAATGTATGTACCTGACTTTTGTGAAGTGCCTTGAGACGACATGTGTTGTGAATTGGCGCTATATAAATAAACTGAATTGAAATAAACTGAATTCTATAAATGTCGGTAGAGGAGGGTCCAGTTTGGTTTGCAGCCATCTGTTGGAGCCTTCCTTCGCTGCACGGCAGCGAAGGTGAGTTCTGGAGATCATAACTTTCTTTATAATAAAAATGCTTGATCTAACTACTTTCTGAATTGACCTTAGCTATGAGTATGTACATGCATGGTTGTTTGTCCTGTGTATATCTGTGTTGCCCTTTAACTGGCGACCCAGGTGTACCCCGCCTCCCGTTCAATGACCGCTGGACATAGGCACCAGCCCTCCACAACCCTGCAAGGACAAGTGGGTATGGACAATGGACGGATGGATGAATGCCTGCCTGATCCGGTATGTAGGCATGCACGTATCCATATATGTATCTTTCATTTATACAGTCATGTCCCTATTCATTATTTGTGGGGCTTACGTCACACAGAAACATGCGTAACTATGACCTAAGAGGGCCTTGACTGTGTATTTGCACATTCTTTCTCTATAAAGCCCAGTTTTTTTAGGATATAAAAGGTGCAATCCAAAAATGTGTTATGGAGTTAAAATAAAAATTCAGAATGAAAGACTCACCTTCACCGCCTCCACCTTCCAATGACTCTTCTGTGCGTCTCCCGGGCTTCCAATCAGCATCCTGTCCGTCTGATTCTCCATCCAATCCCCTTCCGACGCCTTGTTTTTAAAAGACCTTCAGCTGTGTTCATCCTCGCTTGTCAGCTGAGCTCATCCCGCCTCCACCCCACCTCCACCATCTTCCTTCACATCTACTCCTGGCTCCCTCGATCCCTGGCCGCTAATCCAGCACCAGTGTCGGATAGGGGGAAGACATCTCTAAATCTAAGCCTTACAAATGATCATCTTAGCTCATGTCATTCTCAGCATTCATGTCTTCCTCCCAGGTCCGAGCGCCAAAGAAATAACCATGTAATTTCTCATCATTAAAACTTTTCTAATTGCCATCCCTTTCTTTGTGAGTCTTTTCAGATTGAATTGATTATTCATCGTTTTTGAATCCACTGCCTGGACTTTGATTCACTCACCATTTAAACTCAGAGGTCACGACACTGAATGGTTGACTGCCCTTCTCGATTACCGTGTAAAGCATATCTAATGTTTAAAGATCAATTTTGAAATGCAACACATTCTCACTTCCTGTCTACCAAGGTTAAAAAATAACTTCTAGCCTTCTGTTTATGAATATAGATATATTGCATGTATGAAGATTAAGCTTAATTGAAGTTTTAGTTTAGTGTGGATATATTTCTGAATAAAATGCCACAAAGAGCATTCCAAATTATAGGATCACAAAATATTTGTGAAAGAAAAATAATTGTCTAACATAGAATCTGGCAGCCATGGAAAAAATGCCTTTTTTATTTCAAATTTTAAGTTTACAGTGTCTCTGTGCTTTTCCTAATATTAGGAACAATAAAGGCTTAAGTTTCACTGCTTATGACACATGGCAGGAGTACAGTTTTAAAACAAACCAAACAAATATGGCTGACCAAATTATTTAAGTGAAAAGTGAATAAACAATTACTGAGGCAAGTATTAGTGCTTCATTTCATAAATGCTGCTTCACTAGCAGAACAGGACTTGTGCTATAGCCAGTTTTTATATGGTTTTACAAAAAAAATGCATACAAACTTATTGTGGTTTTACCTGAGAATTGATGTTTCCAGATCAGTATTCTATTGTAGTATGAAATCTGTTTTTTAACAAATCTTTTAGTGTTTCTCTTTATAATGTCAATTGGTATTCCCAACCTCAGATTGGTATTTATAAATAGCATTGCAAACTCGCATTAAACGTGACATTTTAAGCTGGATTTCAAAACACCACACATTAAAGGACCTGTCAGAGGTTATATAGGAACTCACAAACAACTTTTATATATTCAGCTGAAAACAGCAATTATGAATAAAGCTTAAATGCAGCTATGAAAATATGAACACTATGATTGGTGCATCATCCTAGCATTGGTGCTAGGCCAGATCTAACTCCAGTAAAGCACTGGAAATTGTTTGGTGGGAAAAAGAACCCGTGATCAACAGCTGATCCATTGATCAGTCCACCTTACTGAAAATAATACTATTTCACCTTCCTTGCATCTCTCTGGAAAGTCATTGACATACAGAGACAAGGGAGACTGGTAAAAATCAATGCAATAGTACAATAAATCAAATTTAGTTTAGAACTATTAATTATAATAATGTTTTGGCATATTTATTGTGTACAGAAACTGTAGGTGTTTAGGTTTTAGGATGCCAGCTTAGTTTCTGTTAGTAGTGGGTAATTTTAAGTCTCATAATATTTGCTCAAATAAGTGGTTATATATCATAATCATTATGAAAACTAATGTTGCAATTTACACCATTTTGTTGAGTATGTAATTAAAGTATGTATTAAACTTCCAGGAAAAATGAATGTAATTTCTACAAAGAATTGCAGACCAGTCATCTAAGACATTTTGTGCTTAACAACTTAGCTGCCCTTGCTGTTCATGTTTGCCAAATAAAAAGCAATGACCTTCAGTATTTAAAGTAGCACTGAACATTTTTTTCAACTTTTTTACTTCATTTCTAAAATTTCCTTCTAGATTTTAGTTCTACAGCTTCTTGTCATGATTTTTTTTCTTTATATTTCTGCAAACACTGAATTGTATTGGAACAAGGTCAATCCTGATTTCCATTTTGCCATCCACTGTAGTTCTTTATAAATAATGTTGCCAGGTAACAATTACCAAACCAAGCATGTAAATGTAACTAGATTTGTTAATTTTCTTCAAAGTTAGAAGTAGAATTTTAAGGAAATATTAGCTTTTCAGACCACTGCATCTTATTTTGCTGAACAACTAGTGTTTATATTTATTGGAAGCAAAGACATATCCATGACTATTATCTCATGCATATAAATAACTGTTTGATTTGTCTGTCTGTGAGGATGTGGTGTTACCTGCTCTGCAGTTTCAGCATGCCTCTGTGTGAAACCTTAGGCTTCATCTCTTTAAATTGCAAAGTCAACACTGAAGAAAACAGACAGCTTATTCCTACAGTAAAACAATGGAATATATATTACCCTCAGGGTGTACTGTCTTGTTTAGTTTGGTTCAGTCTCCATAATGTGCCCATTATGAGAGTTTATCATTATGAATTGTAACTTAACTGTAAGGAAAGTCACCTCTATTATAATGCAGAGCGATGGAAATCATGTTTTCTGCGCTTCCTTGAATTAGTTAGGCAGAGTAATGCATTATTGAAGAATGTAGGACAAGACTTACCATTATGACTTTGTTAGACAATCTGGTCATAAGTTAGACTTGTGCAGCTTCTGTTGAATCTGCAAAATCATCATGTGGGAAATTTGTTTTCCCACTGCCTTTGGAGGTTTGCTGTGGTCCTGCTCCCAGTCTGTGTTTATAGATGCTGTTTGTTCTGACTTATGTAGACATAAAGCTTGTCAGCAGAGGGAGACAAGAAGTACTCTTACATTTCCTGGCCGATGACTGCATTGACTTTGAACTTAATAAAACACAGTGGGCCATCACTAGCAGATGAAACGGCTCCCCCAATTATTACAGACTGCAGAAACTTCCAACTGGATTTCAACCAACTTGGATGCTGTATCTCTCCAATCTTCCTCCAGGTCTGGTCCTTGATGTTCAAATTAAAGCCTAAATCATGGACTACTGAGCAATATCACTTTTTTCCTTGGTAAGACACGTCTGATGTTGTCTCTGGTTCAGGAGTGTTTTACCACATAGATTGCAACACTTGTAGTTTATGACCAGGATAGGTGTAGGTTCTTGAAGCACCGATTCCTGCTTCGGGAATAGCTTGTGAATCTCTGCACATTCTTAAATAGGTCTAGCTTCAATATCCAGTCAAAGTTAATTCTGTTGCTTATGCACCTTTTTACCACACTTTTTCCTTCCACTTAACTTTGCATTGGTTTGCAAAAAAAAATAAAAATGTGTATATATATATCTATATATATATGTCTATATATATAGATATATATATAGATATATATATCCCTCTCCCCAGACACCTCCACCAGCTCCTCTGGAGGGAGCCCAAGGAGTTCCCAGGCCAGCCGAGAGACATAGTCCAGCATATACATATATATAAATATATATATATATATAATATATATATATATATATATATTTGTATGGGCCATAACATTTCTATACTAAAACTTCTCTTTTATTGGGCGTTCTTCTGATTTCCTGAGAAACATAATTGATGGTTTTCAGTAGTTGTAAGCGAAAATCTTCAAACTTGACAGAAATAATGCTTGAAATGTAAGATGATGGTTTTGTAATTTATTAAAATGCACTTGTATGTGATTTTGGGATAGACTGGTGATGTTTCACAGGCTAAAGTCTTCATTAAAAAAAAGGAAAAAAAAAACATTTGCAGCCATTAGCTTCACACCAATAAAGTACAGTTCTTACTTATGAAACCAGATTTTTAGACTAACCAAACAAAAAGAAAAAACATGTTTTTCTTAGTGAATTTGACAATAAATAGGATTAAACATTTCCTGATTTAGGTCTGGTAGGATTAACAAAGTTATTTTTTTTTAATGTTTGCTAAATGCCAGAAAAATGAGACCTTTTTTATGATTTTGTGGTGCTATGGACCTTTATTAATTAGTAGCATGACAGAAAAAAAGGCAGACATAGCGGGGAAGACATCCAGTTGTGAATCAAACCCAGGACAGATGTGCCTGAGGCTCTATGCTCTATGTATGGTGCACCTGCTGTATACATGAGCTATGTTACATCCCAGGAATTGTTTTTAACTTTTATTTAAATTCAAAAGTTTACATTCATTTACCTAGTATTTGGTAGAATTGTGTTTTATTGTGTACGACTTGGGTCAAATGTTTTCTGTATCCTTTCAAAGACTTCTCAAAATATTTTGCCGGAATGTTGGTCCATTCCTCTTGACAGAGCAGATGCAGGCATAGGTGCCTGGAAAATGGAGCAAGTGGAGCTGCTGCTCCCACCATTTTAAAAAGAGAGGGTTTCTCCTGCTCCTTTTTTTACCCAAAGAAATCTGATCATTCTCTGCAGTCCAAAATGCACATAGTTTCTGTTAATTCTAATGTTACCTTTTTTTTAAACTACAAAGCAAAAATAATGCTGAGGAATAATAAATTACATGCTAGATCTACGTTCCGGTCTTTCTGCATGGAGTTTGCATGTTCTCCCCGTCCATGCGTGGGTTCTCACCGGGTACTCCGGCTTCCTCCCATAGTCCAAAGACATGCCTGTTAGGTTAATGGTCACTCTAAATTGCCCTTAGGTGTATGAATGAGTGTGTGCATGGTTGGTTTGTGTGTTGCCCTGCGATGGACTGGCGACCTGTCCAGGGTGTACCCTGCCTCTCGCCCATAGACTGCTGGAGATAGGCACCAGCTCCCCCGTGACCCACTATGGAATAAGCGGTAGAAAATGACTGACTGACTGACTGACTGACTGATCTACGTTCCATGCTTCTTCAACTCAGAGTTGGTCCATTCACCTCAAAAATGTAACACTTGAACTTAACTCAAAATAGTTTACTTGAACAGCTAACAGTAATTGTAAAATTAACCCAATCTCAATCAGCTTTTTAGGTATAATAACAGTTTTTTGTTTCTCTGTTTGACTGCTACACCAGCAATTGCATGCAGAATATTAATGGCCGGGGCTATATTAAAAGATTAGTCTATTGACTTACATTGTTTCATATGCTGTAAGAGTAGTGTTTATATACCCAATGCACAAGTTTTACCGCTGATCAGGGGGAGCAAACTGACTGGCAGACTGTCTGTTTGACTTGCAGAGTTGACCAACACCCCAAACGGTGTTGGTCACTCCAAAACATTAATCTTTTTGTCCTTCAGTCACTTTGTAACTAATTTAGGATTAGGGTCATTGTTCATTTGGACGACCTATTTGAACCCAAGCTTTAACTTCCTAGCTGATGTCTTGAGATGTTGCTTCCATACTGCAAAATTACACTATCTGTTTTGTAAAATGGATCAGTCTCTCCTGCAGCAAAACACAAACCTGCCATCCCCATACTTCACAGTTGAGATTGTATTCTCAGGTTTGCAAACTTATCTTTTTTTTCTCCAAATTTGTAATGATGGTCATATGAGCTAAACATTTCAACTTTAGTTTTACCAGACTCTCACAAATTAAAATCTTTGTCACTGAATGCATTTGCAATGTGTGATCCATTTTATATTGATTAAATAATCGCTCATTCCTCTCTGAGTGCCCTTTCAGCTCATGTCCGTGTGGATAATGGCACTCTCTTGCCAGTTTGACCCAGCATTTTTAAAGGGTCTTGTTCTGGTGTTGAAACACACATTTGGCACCAAAACATGTTCATCTCTGGTATACAGAACATGTCTCTCTTCTAAACAGTAATATGACTTGACTTTCCTGTACTGTTCAAAGTTGTGAATTGTTGAACATAATAATGTGGGACCTTTAGGCATCTGTAATTTGTAACCAATAATACCTCAGACTTTTGGAGATTCACAGTTCTCTTCCTAATGTCTGGCCAGATTTCCTTTAATTTTCTCATGATGTCACACAAGGAAGCGATGTGTTTGAATTACCCTAAAATACATCCACAGGTGTGGATCCAAATCAATCAAACGTCGTTATCTAACCCAGTGATTACCAACCAGGGGTAATGGTACCCCTAGTGTTATGTAAGCACATTGCAGGGGGTACGTGGAAACCTGCCTTTTATCAACCCAAAGAGCAAAAAAGGCACAATCAAACAACTACAAGTGGAAAGGACTAAAGCAGGGGTGTCTCTCCACTATCGAGTAAGAGAGAGAGAGAGAGAAAAGTAAGCTGTTTCCACTCTGCTGATCTATCAAAGTTTATTAAGGACAAGCAAGCTCAGGTGTCATATTAAAGTTCAGTTCAATGATGAAAACAAACTGATATAGGTAGCCTGAATATTATTTTTGTTAAGTGTTCTGTTGTTGATTATGTTTTTAAATGTCTGTTTATTGAGGACTTATCCAAGTGCCTCCCCCCCGCCCAGCCTACAAGGTAGTAATACTAAGTTTTCACAGTTGATGTAATTAATTCATTAGATCATGTCGTGAGCGATTTCTGTCCCTGCATCGTCGCTGCTCTACTTTGTATGTCCAAACTTGACAAAAGCTGTAAGAAAACACACTCATACTCTGTGTCGACGCTGACACGCTGAGTTACGTGGGCTCACAAGCAGGTGAACACATGCTCCCAACAGCGGAGAGAGAGGGGACAGGAAAGCATGCCGCTAAAACCTGGAAAGCAGGCAAGGATATCTGCGGTTTTTAAAGGAAGCGAATCTCGTTTTGATGCCTGCACTTTCTCTCCTGCGAGTAGCAGCAGGGCTAACTCTCTTACTCCTGGTACATATGGCGAAGGTACAAGTACACAAAATAGCCCTAGCGTTTCATTCCCTGCCTCTGACATGCAGCTAAAGTCCAGTAACCAGAAAATAAAGATTCTGACCTGGCTTGTTGCTTCGCTATTGAACTCACTGTTTAAAGCACTGTGAAGCTGCGGGAATGAGTGAGAGGAAAGCCGCTTCGTTACCAGTGATAAGAAGCTGATTCTGAACAAACGTTGAGCGCGTTGTAGCGCATATTTAGTCAATGACATGTACACACAACAGTATATATTTGATCACTTATTTTTTGACATTTCAGGGGAAGCTGAGCTTCCCTTGCAGTCTTAGAGCAAATATCTCAGTGGCGTTTGCTCTAAGACTGCAAGGCTTCCCCTAAAAATGGTTGATGAACCACTAACCTTTCAGAAGCTTAAAGAGCCATGACATGTTCAGCTGGGCTTTCCAAAATTGTTTAAAAGAATAGTACTATTAGTGTATGCAAATTTGTGAATTTGAAGAAAAGTTCTGTAATGTATTTGCTTGAAATGTCTTTTATCTCTCACTTTTCTAAATGAATAATGACCATCATATCAATAGCATGGTGTTGTAAAATAAGTGAATCTTGCAAATTTCATTATATTTTGCTAATATTGCTTTATTATATATCAATCATGTTATCAATATTCCATGTTCAGGATTAATTTAAGACACCATTGATCTCTGGAGCAGTACAATAAAGCCGGATGAACTTATTGACAACTTTGGGTTCAGTTCATGATTTTGAGTTTTGTGAAGCGGGTTCACTTATTACCTGAATTTGTCAGCAATGTAACTGATGCTGGACACCTTACCTGCTCTGTAACAGGTTACATTTAGCAGTGTTTCTTAAGAAAACTAAAATGTTTAAAATGAATGAAAAGAAATTAATAAATTATGAGAATTACAAAGCCATAGCCAAATTATTAAAGGAAAAATGTTCGAAGTAACTATCACATCTAATCCTTAATAATATTTGCAAACAATCATTGGAAACTTGCCCACAGCTATCAGTTAGTAATATGTATTAAATGAAATCAAATGAATTAGACCTCAGGCAGCTTAACATCTAACATCTGCAGAATAAAAATCCTCTCCAGAGATACGTTGGTCATGAGTTATTTTGTTTAAACTTTTAAAGGAGTACTTTTATTCAGAAATAAAAGAAAATAATCTGGCATAGTTTGGACTCAGCTGAGAATCAAACAAAATCAGTCGCGTTAAGAATTACCAACAAGAGTGAATGTACAAATGCACAATCTGTCCATTTTTGTTATGGTTTGCAAATTTAAATCTTGTCTTGAAATACCAAATTATTTCAAGAAACAAAATACAAAACATCACTTTGAACCAGGTAAATCCTAATGACACAGTTTCAGTCAGCAATGAAAGAATGGAAAGAAAACAAATGTCATTTATCCCAGTGAAACTAATTTTGTTAATGTTAATGTTTTGCTGCTTATCTCCCCTAATAAATGTCACTGTTGCAGTTGAAATGCTGCTATTACTTCTACTTTATCCTTGTCAATGAACATTTTCAGTCAGACATTTACAGAGACCTAACATAGGCATGCATAGCCTATTAGTTTGGAATAATAAATAATATTTTGCACGGATAATACAAGGGATAACCTTTTTAAACAAGGCTAAGATATACAGTATTGATATTGAAAATTGATTTTTTTCATGATGCACACAAGGTCAAAATTATACGTTCGTCCATCTATCTATCCGTCCATTGTTTTCTGCTTATCCAATATCAAGTCACGGGAGCAACATGTTCAGGAGGGAACCTCCGACACTCTTCTCCCCAGTTCATTCTGGAAGATCCCCAGGCATTCCATGGCAGACAGGATACATAATCCATCCAGCAAGTTGCAAACCACCTCAACTGACTCCTTTCAGAGTGCGGAGAAGCAGTGGCTCTAGTTCGAGCTCCCCCCAGATGACCGAGCTGCTCACCCTGCCTGTAAGGCTGAGTCCCACCACCCTCCGGAGGAAGCTTAGTTCGACCATATGTATAAACTTATACAAATACTTATACACATAATATACACATGCACCCGCACTAATATTTGGATACATTTTTCTTAACAAGATGTCAAACGTTATTTGCCACCATCAACAACACTGTGTAATATGATTGCAGCTGGATATTTAACTACCTTTCTTGGCTTCTTGGTTTTCTGGTATAGACCTTTTTATTTAATCATTATCCACAAATTCAGGTCAGGGCAAGCCCAATATTAGCCTGCTTTGTTTATTGCAAGTGTAGTTTCTATCCGTGAATTAGATCAAGAGGAAAAAACTGCAGGTAGTTCAGCTTCTTAATTATTCTGTCTTCTGTGCAACAGTACCAATGGCAGTAAGATTCCCCACACCATGATGCTACCACTGCCGTGCTTCGCATTGTGTACAACGTTCATTGGTTTCATCCTGACTCCACAAAACATAGTTCTCTTGTTGTTTAGAAATGGCTCAAAAACCCTTTCCCAACGTGTGTATCTAAAATTCAGTCAGTCATCATCACTATTGAGAGGTTAATAGACTCTGGTCTCGTCCAGACATTCAAGACCCTTCAGCAGCACTTAATGAAATGTTGCTGAATAAATAAATTCAAGCTTTGGTAAATAGATGGTTTAAAATATATATTATTGATAATCCTGAATTAAGGATCTTTAAATGTAGTGCAGATAAACTTCTGACTGCAACTGTAATAGAGCAAAGTTGTGACGTAGCTCTCCTATATTTTGTTTCAAGCCTTTGTTTCAGTTGAATTAAGGGTTTGCATTTGGAGATCTTTGTAGCCAACAGAGGAGCTGAGAGATGAAACAGAATATGGTTTTGGGATGTGCCTGTGCTGGATTATAAAAAAATGTCCTGACAACTCTCTTCTCATAAAGACGTTTAGTCTGCTCTGAGAGATAAACGTCTTAATGGTTCCCTAGTCATTATTCTTCTCACATTGTAAAACCATCCAAATCATGTCATTTTCTTACATTACTTAAAAATAATTAATCATTTACAGATTTCAGCCTGTGAGAACAACAAAGCTCCATCAAATTAAGTGTGTGCAATCGTAAAGCCGCACCTGTCTTTTTAATATTTGGCTTTTATTTCACACTGAGTATACACTAAATATTTTATTGCATCTACTACCGAAAAGTCCAACCTTTCATTCGAGTACATTTATTCAGTGAAGGAAAAAATCTCATGTTAGGGAATGATTGTTATCACTCATGGCACAACTGTTGGTATTTCTGCTGATTTGAGTGCTGTTTTAAAACATCTGGATCTGTTTTTTCCATTTTTGTCACACTTAAATGTTTACAATCCTAAACAAACAACATGAGAGAACACAAACTATGTTTTTTAGGTGAAGATTTTTTTATGGAGGAAAAAATGCTGGATTTTAAAGCGCTATGGAGGAATGGCTATTTTAAGGTCAGGGCACACCATTTCAATCGGATTAAAGTCCAGACTTTGACTAGTCCACCCTTAAACTTACATTTAGTTTGTTTAGCCATTTAGTGGTGGACCTGCTGGTATGCTTTGGATCTTTTCCCTGTTTCGTAACCCAAAGGTGATTCAGCATAAAAGGTTAGTTACATTTTGCTTTTTTTCAACCATAAAGAGCCCATATTGCTATGTGTTACCTCGGTTGAGCTTGCTGGTTCCATCAGTTCACCTCATCGGCTCATTTCGCATGATAATTTTTTTCTCAAGTATCAGACCTGGAAAGCTCAGGAACATACGATTTTCAAATCTTTTGCAAAACTGACGCAAAATCCAAAGATTTATTGGTAAAGGTAGAGTGGACTGAACGTTGCAGGAGATCTGGGAGACTGATAGAGCCTGAACCAAGGTAGCTTCACATTAGTACACAAATGTTGCTCAGCTGAAAAAAACAGTAGCACACTTGACAACAGTCTGTGGTGAAATGCTAACATGTCATTTCAGATGATTTACCAGTAAAGAATTACCATCCTGCCATTGTACCATGGTACATACTAAATCATAAGGGGTTCTGGTCTGTCTCAGCCACACCCTCCAGCGAAAACTCTCAGTGTTAGAAACGAAGTGAGACAGCTGCCACAGAGACAGTTTCTTTCCCCCTGCTGTCTCTCTGATGAATAAAATGAATACATATATAATGGCTCTACATACACGTATATACTGTTCCTTTATCTTAATTTTATTTCCTCTTAAGTTTATACACTTATACTTAATGTCTGTACAATGTGAGGGCTTGAAACCAAAGTCATATTCTTTTTTTATGCACACAACCGTGGCCAATAAAGCTGATTATGATTATATCACATCTAAGCAAACATATATATTTTTTTCCTATCAAATTCTTTTGATAAGGGTGTTTTTAAGATTACTATGTATTACCTGTTTTTCAAAACCCTGTTGTAAGCGTCCTGTCACAGTGTTTAAGGCATACCATATGGAGCAGATGGTTGCCTCCCTTTTGGGGAAGGGGGAGTTTGGGTACAAAAAGGGTATCTCAAGGGCAGTACCTAATTGGGGGATAATTAAAAAATTTTTTTTTTTCCCAAAAGCAAACCACAAACAAGTAGACTGTGAAAATTCAATAATGAATGAGCTATCCTAGGTCCTGAAACTCCATGTTAAATCTTTTGGCACTTCTTCCATTTTGTTCAGAAAAGTAGATTAATTAGTCTCACAAACATTATGATAAACATTGATTAGAAATTCATAAGTGAAATAACCCTTTGAGAGAAAAAGTAATCATAAAACATCTAAATAAAGCAGACATATTATGGTTGTGTCTTTCATGAGCTCTGAAAGAAATTTCTGAATACATATTTCTACCTTTCTATATCAGGAAGCTTTAAGAGTTTACCTGTTTTCTTTTTCTACAGACAGTGGCAGTATAGCTGATAAATGTATACTTCTGTATGTCACAACATAAACTTTAAAAAAATCATATTTGTAACTTTTGCCTTGTCCTTTTGCAAAACAAATGACAATGTAATCCGCAAGCTATTGCTGCCACTAACTTTATGGATTCTCTTTGTTTTTATTATAGAAAGTAATACTTGCTCAGTTTTCTGTGTTCAGATGCGTCTCCTTTGTATATGGAGCCATTAAGAAGTGCTATTGCTGCCCTGTTTTATCTAAGATAACTTTTTAATCACAGCTCATGTTGACTGAACCTGTTGGTGGACACTGGCAGTGGGCTGGCCTCATGGTAAGTCTGTGTCGAGCACAGATGTTGAAGTATCTTTGTGCTTTGGTCAAAGCAATATAAGTATGGATTGAGAGATAGGGATATGGATTATGCCCAAGGTGCAGGTGCTGCTCTGGTCTGTTTTGCTGGTGAAAAAAACTAAGACAAAAAGTGAAGTTCTCAAACTATCAGTCCATCTATGTTCCAGTCCTCACCTTTGGTCAAGACATATTGAACAGCACCAAAGAACAAGATCTGCAAGAGGCTGAAACTAACGTTTTATGTATGTTGGCAGCACTTAGGGTAAAGAGCTCCTCAGAGTAAGACCATATTTAAGAGTTTGACTATGTGGTTTGGACTTTTGATCAGGATGTCTCCAAGACACCTTCGTTTGAGGGTTCACTGGACATATCACACTGGTTAGAGACCCAGAAACCCCTGGAAGAACTTTTATATCCCTTCTTGCCTGGGATTGGAAAAGGGTGTCACTGAGGAGGGGGATGTCCGGATTTCCCTTCTTTACCTGTTACTGCCAGAGCCCTACCTTAGATTCGTGCAAGACAATAGATGGCTGGATACATTTATTGTATTGGCTTATAATTGTGATCAAATTGTACTGTATGTATTTAAATCTTGATCAGACTATGACTCATAAGAGTGGATTGGTAATGGAATGAATTGGAGTAATTTGATTTTTTCTTTAAAATTAAATATCAACTGGACATTTATTTGTTCTGTAAACTTCCATGAGATGATATTTGTATTGAATTAATGCTATATAAATAAATTGAATTTAATTTAATCAAAAAAGGTTGCTGTGGCTTCTCTGGCTTTATCTTACTCAAAAGGTTTCCACAGTTAGCTAATTACAATACATTTCAAAAGATACATTTTTGCCTAATATAGATTATTGTATTGATGTCATGAAACACATTTTATAACTCCAGTTATTTAGTGTTTCATTACTTTATGTTAGATTTCAAACACATTAGAAAATATAATAGAATATTTTTTCATAAAAGTAGTCATCAGCACAGAGCTTGCTGCAGTATTCGCTTGGAGGTATAATGAGGACACTAATTACTTTAGTCTTAATGACCTTGTATATTCAGCATCACAATATCAGGGAGAGTTATCAATATGACACAATTAGACTTCACAGGCAAACGGGATGGTTTTTATCAGCTACATAGTAAAAAACTGTGTGTATGTGTTAAGGAACATTATGTCTATTGTCAAATGTAGCTTTGTCTTAAATTACTTTTTGTGCTTAGTTAAGTTTATTTGGTGGGTTGGGTTATTATAGATCTGTTTTTTTTAAATGTTCCTTCACTGAAGTATCTTTTTTTATTTTATTTTACAACTGTTTGGTTTATTTACAAAACCTGCCAATTGTCTTATAAGCATAAGCATGGCTAACGCAAGCAAAATTATAAAAGAAAGCAAGTATCGAAATCAGTCATCAAATGCGAAGCAGACCTTCAGCATGATACTGTGACCTCCATGCTTGATTGATGGTAAAATGTTTTTGGTTTTGAAAACTTCATATTGGCTTCTTTCAATCACACTTCTCTTCATTGTTGCCAAACAGCCTAAGCTTTCTCTTATCTGATGATGCCACTTTTCTATAAATAATAGTTGGTTGTCCAGCTTTAATTTTTAAATTCTTTCTTGGTTGGAGTCCTTTCAGTTTATTGTGATGGCTCCACTATAGAAAGTTACACTGGTGTTCTAGCAGTTTCCAGTTTATTACAGACTTGAACGTAGATGGCTCTCGGGTTGTTCTTGAACATCCTAACGAACTTACAGCTAGAATTAATGCAGAATCTTTTTAAACTGTTTAAAGCGTGTGGTAAAGGTGGACCATTCAACAAAATACACTACTAGTAAAAAGGTTGAAAATGTGTCCAAACCTTGACTGATAGTGTATACTTAACAGTTGTACTGTAAGTATATATCTGAGCCTATGTGTATAATTTGACCTTACGTGCTTTTACAAGTTATCAGCCTTACATTATTCAACAGCCAATGACCAACAACCAAATATTGACTAAATCCTTTTTAAAATGCTATTGCTTATCTATTCAGTGGCTATTTTCATGTGGTTATGTTACTTCTTGTTTATTTTTTCTTAAAAGCTGCTAACTTTAAAAGTTACTCTCTGTTTTCTACAGCCAATATTGTGACTGTTGACAACGGCTGTATTGTTTGCTTGGTTGAGAGCTATGATTAGTCAACTAATTGTATTGTCATGCTCTGATGCTGTATTTGCTCAATCTTTTTGCCCAATCTACTCACGCACTCAAAGACGTGCAACTTCCAAAGCCTTATTGGCACATGTCTTGGCAGTGTCCAAGGCATAAAAGACAATCGAAAGATCTGAGAGTCTGTGTTTTTCCCGTCACACGACACCCTGCACAAACACAAAAGCCTTTTTTTTTGCACATCTTGAAAAATGTCCTCAAGCAAATAAAAAGAATAAAACAGCAAAAATAACCAAATTAAGAAATATAGAGTTATGGGCAGTCTGCCCTTTCCAGAGCTATAGTATTATATTTGGTAATTGCTGACTGTAAAGAGCCATTCACTCTCCATTACACACTGTGGATCGTTTGACGTTTCTTCAAAACTCTTGCTGTTGTTCAAACCCACCTCCACTCCCACTCCCTTCTTTCTAGCTCTCACCCTCTTTGTTTCCAGCTGTGAGAAACTCATCACATGTTTTCATGAAGCTTTTTTTTTTCACAAATCCCAAATGTAATTTCTGGTTACTAATTAGCATTTTTTCCTCTTTTATTTGTAGCCTTTTCTCACTAAACCCTTCTCACCATCCTCTCTACAAAGAAGTAGTAGAGGGCACAGCTGCAAATGTTTAACCTTAGTGATGCATACAGTGTTTCTGCTTTGAGTTGTGTTAATTGTAGCCACAAAGAAAGATGGCTTGTAATGTGTGGCTGTGGTTGCAGGGTTTAATTTGCATGTAAAACAAGTGCATTGTGATAAAAATAAATAAAAGGACACATATTTATCAAACTAAATCGAAAAACAATGACAAGAATTTGTATTATTGAACTTTTGTTGTCTACTCTAATGTTATTGGTGGCCAGACATCTCTTCCTGAGGTCAAGAAGATGCCTTCACACACACACAAACACAAACAAAAACCTAATTGTTTAGACTCATGTCAGCTGAGCTGCAGGACAAAGCTTTTGCTTCTGATTTATCACTGAAGCATTGCCACATTTGCCAATAGGAAAATACTTTAGTGGCATCATGATGATATACTGAGATGGATGAGGACAAAAATTGAATAACATTTCTCCTGTGCTTACCTGCTGTTCTCACCAGTCCGCTCTTATTTGTGACTGGGAAAACAAAAACTGGTTTCATTTGACTGCTTCTGAATGCATGGGTGCAGGTTTTATTGGCAGATAATTTATTTTCATTGTTGTATTCCGGTCTGCTTCCCTTTCAGAATTGCTTTATCCCTCTGTCGCAGTATTTTTGCAGCTGTAACGCTCTTAGACCAGAGGTAATATCTTTGCTGAGTTCTCCCAGCCAGCTCTGTGTTTATAAGAGCAAAACATCACTTCCTCTCTCTCTCAAATAAATGTGGTCCCTCTGATGTCCAGAGTGACTCTTTTTTTTTCTATTTCATCGCAAACCCAAAGGTCTGGCAGCTCTGTATCATATATGTAGCATTGCGTGTGTGCAGGTGTGTTTGAGTGTGCGTGTGTCTGTTTGTGTGGGTGTGTGTATGTCTGTCTAACCTTGTGTGGATCAATCCCTGACGGAACACCAGCACTGTGTGGACATTCACCATTGTGTGGACATTTTGCCAGGTCCACACAAAGGGAAATGGATTATGTGAGTTAATCGTTTTAGGACTAAGGTACGAACTGAGTTTAGGTTAGGTTTACAATAAGGTATATACTGGATCAGGACATAGCATTGAATGGAAGTCAATGTAAGGTCTCTTTGAGGATAGGAAGTGTGTGTGTGTGTGTGTGTGTGTGTGTGTGTGTGTGTGTGTGTGTGTGTGTGCGTGAGCAAGAGAGAGAGAGTTTGCTTGGCTGTTATACCTGCTGTATGTATACTCTGCAAACAAAAAATCAATATATAAGACAATGAAGTTCTCAAAACAAAATGAGAGAAGATACGGTGCTTTGCCAAAATAATAAACCCTTCTGTACCTTTTCACATCTTGTCACATTACAAACACAAACCGGGGTTATTCACAAGTCACTGTTTCCAAGTCAAATCTCTTACACCTGAAATAAACATTTTCTCATCAACTTCACAACATCTAGTGCACCTTCACCCTTGCATCGCTGTAGGTTAAGATTCCAAGCCTGTACTGTTTGTCCTCCTGATTTTTCCTGTCTCACCTACATTACTTTTTTCCACAAAGACCAGATTTCTGAAGTGCATGACTTAATGCTGTCCTCACAATCATGCACTACTTTGTGTTGGTCTAACACATAGAATGACAATACAGTACATCAAAGTTTATTGTTGTAGCTTCACAAAATGAAAGAGTGGGTATGAATACATAGCTCTGCAGAACAGCTATTCTTAGATAGAAATGAATTAAACCACAAAAACATTAATTCAGAGACAACATAAAAAAACATGAAAATAAAAGGCTCATTCTCATTATTTTTAGAATTGTCAGACTAGATTTTACTTGCAGACTTTATAATACTTTGCTGTTTATTTTCAAACAGCAACCAAATAAGGTTTTTGAAGTTCTCAAAACTGTGTCTGAAAGCAGTTTATTCTCTGTAGCCGTCAGCTCTAAATTACCCAATTTTACAGCTAATACATTTTACAGCTAAATATGCATTTAATCAGATTAAACAAAAAAACATTAAAACATTTTGTGGATTTTTTCTACTTCCTGATTGTTGTACAAAGGTTTAAACTCCTTTTAGGACTCACTGTTTAATTTTCACTAAGACTTCTATTTTTGCAATATTTCCCAACGTCTTAGATCTTGTCTGTACAAATCAATTCTGGGAGCTATAACCCACAGTCACAATGGTCATGAGCTGAACCTGAGAAGATTATCCACCTGTCTGTCTGTCCATCCATCCATCTGCCCCTCTCTCTCTTTCTCTCTCTCTCTCTCTCTCTCTTACCTAATCCTGTTCAGGGTCATGGGAGGCTGAAGCCTGTCCCAGCAGTTGAGAAATGCAGTATACCCCAGATGGGCTCCCAATCCATCAAAGTGCCAGAACAGAGACACACCAGGCAAACAACTATGCCCACTCTCATTCACTCATACAGTCAATTTAGGATCCTAAACACACATGTTTGTATCCTCAAGAGAAAAAATAACTTCTTTGTTGAAAATGTCTCCTGAGGCCATACCTCCTTTTTAAAATCTCATTCAATTATTGTGTTTTCCCACAGAGTTCAGCCCACACCGAATACTCTGGTATATCCAAAAGAAGGAAGAGGTAACTGATGTTTTACAATAATTCTATGAACTCACACCTTTTGTCTTATTTCCAGGATCTCTATGAACATGCTAATTTGCACAGTCCTGGTCTGTCTCTGCTGCTCTGTGCAATAATCTGTGGGTAATTTAGAGATTAAGTTATTACTAATCAATTGTACAAAAAAACACCAAATGTACTAGTACACAGTATAATATATTTTTAAATGAGTTTATCACTGTTCTCTTAATTTAATTGAACTCAACATATTAAAACAAAATGCAGCATTATCCAAAAACACATATCTAAACAAAAAACAAATGTTTTCGTAAAAATGAGGTGAGTGGATGGTGTTTGTATTAAATCGGGAACTTTTAGCTAATAAAAGCTCTGTATGGATTGTTTGATCTACTAGAAGCTGGTCTGTTATCTATTCACTGACAAAAGTGGCATAATTTCTATGGAAATGTGGCATTTGCTTTGTTTCCCAGCATCTAATGAGCCAGTTAACATTCAGTTGTTCACCCTAATTGACTCTTGCACTAACCGGATGGAGGCACAGAACTCAAAATAATTACACTCTTTATGAGCCAGTGTCTAATGAATTTAAGAGGAAGATTTACCAGCCCGCTTCGGGTGAAATGATTTAATAAAAGTGGCCTCTGAACTTAACCTTTGTTGTTGCAGCTAAAAGGGTGGGGTTTTTAAAGGAAAATGACATACAAAGATTATAGATTTGTACAAAACCAACCAACTTCCAGCCATTTAAGGCACTGCAATGAAACCATAGTAGTCCCCTTGCCCCCTAAATTGAAAAAAGGGCACACTTTGAGTTTTTTTGGGGTGTTTTTTAAACTCTGTCTTCTGAAATTTCTCAAGTTTACAAACACAAAAATAAATAAATAAATGGACCAAAAGAGACACATTTTTATCTAACAGTGCAAATAGAACACTAAACTAAAGTGTCATCATTTACAGCTTGCAAAAATAAGGTCAGATCTTTCCATGTAATCCATGCAACATTCATTAAATGCTCACAGTTGAATCAATAAAAAGTAAAATAAGTATATTTTCACATTCTGGGACTAAAAGATTGGAGAGGCCTGTATGTAGTCATATACTAACCATTTTATCTTTTGCAGGAGTATAAACTACAAGTGTAACCAGAGACATGATGTTTGATGATTTTCTATTTTTTTACAAGTATTCAATGTAATGAGTGATCTTTGACTATCAAGTTAAAACACATATAAAAAGTAATATGATCAAAGTATGATTTGATCATACAGATGTATGATACTGAAGGTTTAAACTCCAGTATCATACATCAGAAGTATGATACTGTGATTAAAAAGCATTTAAAGGGTTTTAAAGGGTTTTTAATCAAAATATATATGAAAGAGAAAGTGATAAACATTGTGATGTATGAATAAGAAATGTGATGTTGAAGTAAAGTTTTTAAAAAGAAATGAAGTAAAGGCTGTAACAAAGTTTGAGCACACCCAAAATAAAAATTAAAACCCCCGCTTAAGAAGAAGTGTAATGTTTTGTGTCCCGAGGAAGCACCAACTCGGGAATTCCAAAGAAAAAATCACCTTATTCCGGGGGCCAAATTGAACGCCATGGCCAAAAAAAAAGGCCAATAAGCACAAAAAATTTTTTGGGGAAAATGCTCTATAAAAGGGCAAAAAAAGAGGATCTAGGTGTTGTTTCCTCGCAGAAGACCCCAAAAAGATCGAAGGAGAAAGACCCTACAGATAACAAGGGACCGGCGCCCGCTGATAACGCATTAAAAAAAAGGATCAAACCCCTTTCCCTGAAAGGACTGTGCCTCGAAATTTAGAAAACGATTATCCCATTGCCTTTTTACCCAGACAACTGAAGTGAACTTGATCGGTGAACAACTGATTGCCCTAAGTTCCAGGCTTCTGGAAGTCCTGAATCAACCTCAGTTATACTTCTAGGGTTTCCTTCAACTCTTCAGCCTCTGGAAGCTACTGTCTTCTGAGACATATGACAACAAAGTTCCTGTTTGACCATCGAAACCTTGAGCATCAGTGCCTGTCCACTTACAGGAAGAAAACTGAAGATTTAAGTTGCCTTTCTTTCAAGAAAATCCGCTCATTGTTTCCTGAAAAAAACATCCCCATTGGGTGCATGGATAAGCCTCCGTCTTCAAGGCCTCTCCAAACTCAGTAGTTTCAGAATCAGGGAAACACAGGTTAAGTTGATTGATTTATTTCTATTATTGAAATTATTATGTGTTGCTGAATTTAAGCTGTTACTGACCCCTGCAAGAGCGATAATTTAAAAAAGCATAAAAAATTCTTTGGTTCAAGAATCCTTCATGAGGACCACTAAATCGAGGCACGTGACGTCGCCCGGTATGCCGGAGCCGGGGTCCCACCCTGGAGCCAGGCCTGGGGTCGGGACTCGTCGGAGAGCGCCTGGTGGCCAGGTTGCTCCTCGCGGGACCCGGCCGGGCCAAGCCCGAACGAGAGACGCGAGGCCATCCCCGAGTGGGCCCACCACCTGCAGGGGGAACCGTGAGGGACCGGTGCAAAGAGGATTGGGTGGCGGACTAAGGTGGAGACCTTAGCGGCCCGATCCCCGGATGCTTAGGCTGGCTCTAGGGACGTGGAATGTTACCTCACTGGGGGGGAAGGAGCCTGAGCTTGTGCGGGAGGTCGAGAGATATTGACTAGAAATAGTCGGGCTCGCCTCCACGCACAGCATGGGCTCTGGAACCCATCTCTTTGAGAGGGGCTGGACTCTCTTCTACTCTGGAGTGGCCCACGGGGAGAGGCGGCGGGCTGGGGTGGGTTTGCTTGTTGCCCCCCAGCTCAGCCGTCTAGTGTTGGGGTTTACCCCGGTGGATGAGAGGGTCGCATCCCTGTGCCTTCGGGTCGGGGATAGGTCTCTGACTGTCGTTTCGGCCTACGGGCCGAGCGGTAGTGCGGAATACCCGGCCTTCTTGGTGTCCCTGTCGGGGGTGCTGGATAGTGCCCCTCCTGGGGACTCCATTATTCTGCTGGGGGACTTCAACGCCCACGTGGGAAACGACAGTGACACCTGGAGAGGCGTGATCGGGAGGAATGGTCTCCCCGATCTGAATCCGAGTGGTGTTTTGTTATTGGACTTCTGTGCTAGTCACAGATTGTCCATAATGAACACCATGTTCAAGCATAAAGGTGTTCATCAGTGCACTTGGCACCAGGACACCCTAGGCAGGAGGTCAATGATGGACTTTGTTGTCGTATCATCAGACCTTCGGGCGCATGTTGTGGACACTCGGGTGAAGAGAGGGGCTGAGCTGTCCACTGATTACCACCTGGTGGTGAGTTGGATCTGGAGGAGGAGAAAGCCAGACAGACTTGGCAGGCCCAAGCACTTAGTGAGGGTCTGCTGGGAACGCCTGGCGGAGCCCTCGGCCAGGGATGTATTCAACTCCCCCCTTCCGGGAGAGCTTTGACCAGATTCCGGGGGATGTTGGAGACATAGAGTACGAGTGGACCATGTTCTCCGCATCTATTGTCGATGCTGCTGCCCGTAGCTGCGGCCATAAGGTCTGCGGTGCCTGTCGCGGCGGCAATCCCAGAACCCAGTGGTGGACACCGGCAGTAAGGAATGCTGTCAAGCTGAAGAAGGAGTCCTATCGGCTGTGGTTGGCTTGTGGGACCTCTGAGGCGGCTGACGGGTACCGTGAGGCCAAGCGTGCTGCGGCCTGAGCTGTGGCAGAGGCAAAAACTCGGGCCTGGGAGGAGTTCGGTGAGGCCATGGAGAAGGACTAACCGGTCGGCCTCGAAGCGATTCTGGCAAACCGTCCGGCGCCTCAGGAAGGGGAAGCAGTGCTTCGCCAACAGTGTTTATAGTGGGGATGGGAGGCTGCTGACCTCGACTGGGGACATTATTGGGCGGTGGAAGGAGTACTTCGAGGATCTCCTCAATCCTGCCATCAAGCATTCCCAGGTGGAAACAGAGGCTGGGGACTCGGGGTTGGACTCTTTCATCACCCAGGCTGAAGTCACCGAGGTGGTTAAAAAGCTCCGCGGTGGCAAGGCTGGTGGCAAGGCTTCGGGGGTGGATGAGATCCACCCTGAGTACCTCAAATCTCTGGATGTTGTGGGGCTGTCATGGTTTTGACACGCCTCTTCAACACTGCTGGCGGTCGGGGACAGTACCTCTGGATGGCCCAAACCCGGGGGGGTGGTTCCCCTTCATAAGAAGGGGGACTGGAGGGTGTGTTCCAACTACAGGGGGATCACCACTCCTCAGCCTCCCTGGTAAGGCCTACGCCAGGGTATTGGAGAGGAGAGTCCGGCCGATAGTTGAACCTCGGCTTCAGGAGGAGCAGTGTGGTTTTCGTCCCGGCCGTGGAAAACACTGGACCAGCTCTATACCCTCTACAGGGTACTCGAGGCTGATGGGATTTTTCCCCAAAACCGGTTCACATGTGTTTTCTGGACCTGGAGAAGGCATTCAACTGTGCCCCTCGTGATGCCTTGTGGAGGGGTTGCTCCAGGGAGTATGGAATCGGGGGCCCTTTATTAGGGGCCATCCGGTCCCTGTACGAGCGGAGCAGGAGTTTGGTCCGCATTGCGGGGCACTAAGTCGGACCTGTTCCCGGTGCCTGTTGGACTCCGGCAGGGCTGCCCTTGTCACTGGTCCTGTTCATAACTTTTATGGACAGGATTTCTAGGGCACAGCCAAGAGCCGGAGGGGTTTTTGGTTGGGGACCCGTTGGATTTCATCTCTTCTTTTTGCAGATGACGTGGTCCCGTTGGCCCCCTCTAGCCAAGGGCCTACACCATGTGCTGGGACGGTTCGCGGTCGAGTGTGAAGCGGCTGGGGTGAAGATCAGCTCCTCCAAGTTTCCCCCGGCCATGTTTCTCGACCGGAAAAGGGTGGCTTGTCCTCTTCAGGTTGGAGGGGAGTTCCTGCCTCAAGTGGAGGAGTTCAAGTATCTCGGGGTCTTTTTCATGAGGAGGGAAGAATGGAGCGGGAGATTTGACAGACGGGTCGGTTGTGGCTGCCGCAGTAAGGGGGTGCTGTGCCGGTCCGTTGTGGTGAGGAGAGCTGAGCCGGAAAGCGAAGCTCTCAATTTAACGGTCGGTCTACGTTCCTACCATCACCTATGGCCATGAAAATTTGGGTCATGACCGAAAAGAACGAGATCCCGGATACAAGCGGCCGAAATGAGCTTCCTCCTAGGGTGGCCGGGGACTCCCTTAGAGATAGGGTGAGGAGCTCGGCCATTCGGGAGGGGGTCGGGGTAGAGCCGCGCTCCTCCACATCGAGAGGAGCCAGTTGAGGTGGCTCGGGCATCTATACCAGATGCCTCCTGGACGCCTTCCTCGGGAGGTGTTCCGGCACGTCCCACCGGGAGGAGGCCCCGGGGACGGCCCAGGACATGCTGGAGGGACTAATGTCTCTCGGCGGCCTGGGAACGCCTTGGGCTCCCCCCAGAGGAGCTGGAGGAGGTGTCTGGGGGGGGACGTTGGGTGTCTTGCTGAGTTTTTGGCCCCCGCGACCCGGTTGAAAGCGGGTGGCGAGGGTATAGTATGAGTACGGTACGATAAAAAATCTAGATAAATTGGGACATTCAATTATTTTAGTCAACCCTTTTTTTGGTTTTTTTGTTTTTGGGGGCAAAAAGTCTTGTTGCCTGGTTTTAAGAGATTTTTGGAGGTTTTACAGATTTTGGGTTAACCAAAATTGTTAAAAAAGCCCCCTTTGGGCTTGTGCCGATTTACTAAAACTAACCTAACCCATGACAAGTGCCCTTTGAAAAATTAGGGAAGACAAAATGACTGTGAGGAGGGGATGACTGCTGTGGGTACTAGCTGTCCAGACCCCCATTGAAGAAGAGTGAACTTGTGGATGTAATGTTAGAGGTGAGGGGTGCTTTCCTGACACCAGCTTAGACAGATCTTTCAGTAAACCTGCTTAGTAAGGGAACCTTTAAAGGTTTTAAGAATTCCGGACCCATTGGATGGAAAATTGGTTTGGGCCCAAAACCCCCTCAAAAAATTTGGGGGAAGTGGGGAGGGGGGGTTTTGGCCTTTGGGAAAACCCCCAAAAAAGCTTTTGTTTTTGTTTTGGTTCTCTCTTGTTTTTTTAATCGGGGACCCTTTTAGTGTTTTTTAAGTATCTCTCTATTTGTTCATTCCTTTGTATTTTTTTTTATTTTCTTTTTGGGTTGTCCCTTTCCCTTTTTCACTTTATTTATTTCAATTATGTTAATTTTTAGCCCTTTAAAGGCTTTGGTTTAATTTTTATTGGTGTGGATATGATGCCCTGGCCTTTGAAAAGCAGTTTTTATCATGCGTGTTTTAGGTTAGTGCTTGTGCGCTTTCATGGGGGACAAAAAATCTTCCCAAATATTATTTTACAGAAACATTTTTTGCATTTTTTTTTTCCTTTTTTCCTTTTATTTTTCTGTGCTGCTAAAAATTTTTTGTATTTCAGCTTTTAAAAATTAAAAACAGGGCCCAAAAACAGTTACAGGAAGTTGGTCTTTGCCCTTTAAAAGGGGGGGCGGGGTTTTTTGAAGTCCTCAGTGGGCATTTTAAAGGGGAGACGGCCCCCAGCATGAGTTGCTCCCCGCCCCACACCTCAAAAACGGGGGAAACAAGGGGGCTGTGGGCCAATAAAAAAAGGGGTTTTTTCAAACCAAATCATTGCAGTTCCATTTAATTCCCACCACAATTGAATAAACTTACAGTGTAAAAAGGAAAGTTTTTAAAAGCCTTGATTTTGGGGCCTTTAATTTTTCCCCTCCCTTTTCTCCTTTTGCTGTTGTTTTGGCTCCAGTGTGTTCCCTCGTGTTTTGAGGGGTTTTCATTTTCTTTTTTATATGATCTCCATCATTCATCGGATTTCATAGTTCTTTTTTAAAAAAAACCAAATTTGCGGGGAATGTTTTGGGGAGAGAAGAAATTTTTTGACTGAACCCCAAATTAAAAGGGTTGGGGGGAAAGTGTTTTTATGTGTTTTAAAAAGGGGGGGGAATATGTGATTGTGACTGTGGGGCACCTTTTTTTGGTTTTCAGGTTGGGTCTTGGCTGCTCCCCCCTTTTGGGACCGCTCCCCCCAAACCCATAAAAATGCGGGGCCCTTTCCTCCTCGCCACACCCCCCTGCGGGTGGTTGGATACTCTGCCCGCTGGGAAATTGGGGGGTTCCCCAGTGTCCGGGCCCCCTTTTTTGGGTGTTTGTTGTTTTCCAATCACTCAGCCTCCGCTAGGGGGGTGATGGACCCGGGGGTCTCGGGTTTCCACGGGGGTCCATGGCGGGAAATTCTGCTCTGGCTACAGGCCCTGCCGGGGGGGGCGGGGGGGTTGGGGCCCTCACTAAAGGGGGCCCTTTAAACGGGCCCAAAGGGACGGGGGTTTGGACAAAAAAATAAAAAACACCGGGTTTTTAAAACCCCCAAAAATTTTATTAGTATTGTGGCCTCCGTAAATTCGTCGTGGGAATGAAATATCCATTCCTGCAAAAGTGGTCAGGGGTTTTTTTGAGCCATTCCCTTGGGGGTAGGGGCCAGGTCACTAGGTTTTTTTTTTTAACGGGTGGAGGAAAAAAGGGTTTCCTGACTCGCTCCCCCAAAAAACACCCCAAAGGGGCCCTCAAAAATTTTATATGGATCTGGTGACTTTTGCGGGCCCCATGGGAGATCTTCAACTTCACTTTCATGTTCTTTAAAAACCAAATCTTTCCCCAGTCTTGCTCTTTGTATGGGTCCCTTTGTCCCCTGATAAAAGGAAACCGCCTTAAAAGATAAAATTTTTAAAACCATTGGATCCCACATGGTCCCCAAAAAGGGTTCGTATTCCCTTTGGGAAAGTGACGCGCCCCATCCTGGGCCACAATTTTTGGGGCCAAGGGAAAATGCCATGTTATGGCACCCAAAAACCCCATCACGGGGTCCCCCCCATGCTTCACTCTGGGCAGGGGCAACAGTTGGGTTTGGGTAGGGGCTTTTTTGGGGGGCTTTCTCCACCCCCGTAATTTCCCCCGGAAATGGGGGGAAAAAACTGAAAAGGTGGACTCATCAGAGAAAAAATTTTACATGTTTCACTTTGGTCCACGGGCCCAAGATTTGACTCCTTGCACCATTAAAAACCGACTTTTGGCTTTGGAAAATGAGTGCCCAAAAAAGGTTTGGTTTATACCCCCCCCGGCCGTGAAATATTGCCCCGTGGAGCTCCTGAGGGGCCCATTTTCTGGGGGGGAAAAACGGGTATTTGACGTGTCCCTTTTAAA
This sequence comes from Crenichthys baileyi, assembly GCA_036173005.1. Classification (NCBI taxonomy): domain Eukaryota; kingdom Metazoa; phylum Chordata; class Actinopteri; order Cyprinodontiformes; family Goodeidae; genus Crenichthys; species Crenichthys baileyi. The sequence goes on from JAHHUM010002325.1 coordinate 734,592, forward strand.
TTCTGCCGTGTTTTTGGGGCGGGCCGGGGGTTTTTATGTTTTTTGGATCCCAATCCGGGTTTTAGCACCCGCCCCATCCCTTTCAGAAAAAGCTTCCTTTTGCGTCCACATTTAACCCTTTTGGGGTTTGGGGTTCGCCCTTCTTGGGGGTTTAGGGCTGCATTACCCTGGATACCGTGGCTTTTTTTAAAAAACCCAAAAGATTGCGTTTTGGTAAACAGTGCCCAGCAAAGCCCGTGCACCAAAAATTTGTCCTTTTTTAAACCCCGGGGGTTTTGTCCCCCATAATGTTTTGTGGCATTTCCAAATTTTGAGAAAAAACTGTGCTTTTTAACCCTCCCTATTTTAAAACCTTTCCCAACCTCTGCTTTTAAGGGTTGCAATGTGCAATAAATTGAAGACTGGCTCCCCGGCCCTTTTTGGCCCCAATTTAGCCATGAAACCTCCCACACTAAAATGACAGGTGTTTCAGTTTCATTCTCCAACCCCTGTATATGTAGTCCCTCCAGTGAATTTGTTGTTTGCTGTGGCGTCCCCTCCAACCAGAACATGCCAAGTAAATTTACAAAGAGAGGCACCCAGAAGGGGCTTTTAACCCGGGGTTTCCCAAAAAAACCCCAAAAAAAACCCCTTTCAAGTGGAGGGCATTGCCTAAATATCGGGAGCAGAAAAAATATCCCCCCCCCCCCAAAAAAAACCAGCAACAGCGTTTCCCTAAAAAGGGACCATTCTCTCTTTCGCTAAAGCCTTTAAAACCCCTTTCCCGAACATCCCCCAAACAAGGTTTAAGCATAGAGGAGTCAAACCCACATTTGGGGAAAAAGTTTGAAATTTGTGTCGAGGGCCGGGGGGGCCCCCCCAAACTCTTTGGGGCCCCTTTTGGGGATTTAAAAAAACCCAAAACCCCACATTGAAAGTGACCCAGGTACCCTATGCTCTTGTAATGCCCTCCACAAAATGCTTTGGGAAAAGTTTCAGTTTTTTCCAGCTCTAAAAAACACATTTGGACTGTGCAACCAAATTCTCTTGACCCCCTCAGCAGTTTCGTGAAATTTAAAATTTTGGTTTCCCTTTTTTTTTTCGGGCCCGAATGAAAGGGCCCCAAGCAACCCCCCTGAATTTCCCTTTGGCGAGGGCTGGTTGAAGGGCAAAATTTTTTGAAAAACCCTAGCACATGACTCACTGACAGTTTTTGCTTTTGAAACTACAGAATCAGCAGTCCTTTTGACGACCTGATATTTGTCGACTGTTTCAAGAGATTCCAGCACCAACCCAACCCTGAAAGCTTCTTTCTTCAGCTTGACAGTGTTTTTGACAGTTTTAATAAAACTTATTTTACAAGATGTAGTCACATCTTGACAGCAACAGGATAGTGGGTTGTTTTAATATAAACACCGAATAGACACAGGATGTGACAAAGAATCCTTGAAATGTCAGGGTTTTAATGCCTTTTGTTGTTTTTCCTTAATTTTTGTTTTCTCTTTCTGTTCTATGTTTAAATGATTTGCTTATTTTTTTGGCATTTGTGTAATATTTATTCTTGATTTCATAGTCATTAATTCTTCAGAAAGAAGGGAAAAGAATCCTATGACAGACGTTGAATCAGGGAACGATGTCACTTTAAAACATTGACCTTTTGTGAGTGAGTCATAATTAATGTTGTGCATAAAGTTTAGAGAGGTGGTGTTATATATGAAATACAACAGCATTTATGCTGCAGTAAGTTTAGTGTTTCTTTTTATAAGGAATTTATTCAGAACAAGCTAAAAGTGTGTTATCATTTATAAACAACTGTTAACATATCCTTCTTTTGCTTAGCTGTAATCCAGAATACAGCAATGGTGTCAAAATTGCTCATTTATAATAAATGGACTGTAAAATAAGAAGCAGCCTGACATTACTGATGCCTTTCCTTCAGTGTTATTATTTTTTCACAGTAAAGTCTGTGTGAATCACAGGTTGTCCCTCTCTTTCCTGCACTGCAGCAGCTGGTCCACCTGTAATTAATGCATGCGAATCACACTCCTGCAGTGACGAATGAAGAAACTGCAAGATTTTCCTTCAGTGAACACTCCATGTTCGCTAGCCAAGAAACAACCCCACAAAGCAAAGGATAAGAGGTCCACCGCTTAGCTTTTCATGACATAAAATAACATATCTATGAGCTGCTTGAAGAGCTCCATGTTTAGTTTGTGTTTGACTCTGGTTGTTCTGGATCAAGATTAGGTAAAGCTAATGTTGAATATTGAACCAAACATCTGTCTACCACAGATAAATTGTACTGTGTCAAAATAAGATGAGATCTTTCCATGTAATCCATGCAACATTCATTAACTACTCACAGTTAAATCCAGCTAAATTACAATAAATATATTTCTGTGTATTCCATGCAACAATTATAAATACACAGCTGAAGCACTGGAGAGTGAAACGGGCATGTTCTCATATACTGGGACCGAGAGACTGAGAGGCCTGTATGGAGCCACATTTTAACTGTCTTACCTTTTGCAGAAGTATAAACAAGTATCCAATGATGTATGATGATTTTCCATTTTTTTACAAGTATTAAATGAAATTAATAATCTTTGATTATGAATCTAAAAGATATATGATTGAAATAATAAAGAACTGGTAATTAAAACAAAAAACATTAAGGTTTAAAAAGTATTAAATGAAATTAATAATCTTTGATTATGAATCTAAAAGATATATGATTGAAATAATAAAGAACTGATAATTAAAACAAAAAACATTAAGGTTTAAAAATTCTCAATCAGCTATATAAAAGACATATAATGTTGATTATTTGTGAAGTATGAAAAAAAGAAAAAGTGAGGTTTTTTGTAACTTTGTCTTAAAAGAAAAATGTAAAGCTGAGTTTGAATGGGTAATACTGTATAAATTTTAAAGACTGAGCAGATTAGGGAAAAAAACTATGTGAGGACAAGAGGGGTGACGAGGGCCAGCTGCATGCGGGGAAAACGAACTCTTTGAAAGCCAACAAGGAAGATGATCCCCCGCAGCCAGCTGCGTGGGTTTTTACTGGCATTTCCAAAGCCGAAGAACAAAAACCCCAGGGTCCCCGATTACCGTGACTAAAGTATTGGGCCCAAAAACTAAGAAAGCTGGTTCCCAAAAACTGAAAAAGCCTTAAAAAGGGGTTTTACAGGGTTAGATCATTCCCCTATAAAAAGGGAATGCTGAAGGAAGAAAAAGGAAGGGTTTTTTTTTTCCCGCAGAAGACCCGCGAAAAAATTGGACAGAGGAAAACACTCAGATGGGGAAAAAAACCAGAGAAAAAACAGCCCCCGCTGCCCCCTTTTCTTAAAAAAAGGAATCAACCCGTGGGGGGCCCTAGAAAGGGCTGTGCCTCAAAAATCCCGATTTTTATCTACAGCCTTTTTACCGACAAAAGAAATGAACTTGAAACGGTGGAACAGCTGATTGCTTTTAAATTTCAGGAAGCTTCTGGAAGGGCCTGAATCAACCTCAAAATTTTGTCCCCGGGGTTTTTCCCTTTAACTCTTCAACCCCTGGAAACGATTGTCCCTTTTGAACTTGACAAAAAAAGTTTCTTTTTAAACCATCGACCCTGGCATCGTCCCTGTCACTTAAAGGAAGAAACTAAAGATTAAGTCGTTTTCCCCTCAAAAAACCATTCGTTTTTACCCAAGGGAACACTCCATTGGGTGATGGACGAGCCTCCTCTTAAAACCCTCCCCAACTCCTATTTTTCAGCTCAGGAAAGCGTTGATTATTGATTTATTCTATTATTAATTTTTTGGGTTTCTGAATTTAACTGTTACTGCCCCCGCAAACGTTACTATTAAAGAAACTATAAAATTCAGTTAAATCGGGACATTAAATTATTTGAGTCCCGTATTTTTTTTTTTCATTGGGTGGTAAAAAGTCTTGTTGCCTGGTTCTAAAAAATTATGGATTTTTTATGGGTTTTTGCATGAGCCAATTTGTTAAAAACGCCCTTGGGGCTCGTGCCGAGTCCTAAATTAATCTGCCCATTCCCAAGACCCTTTTGTAAATTAGGGAATAGCAGCCTTTTCCCAGAAGTGACTGTCGGACTGTGAATGCTGCGGTAGGCACTCGTCTCCAGACCTCCTTTTGAAAAAGGGCAACTTCTGGTGTAGGCTGTAAAGGGGCAGGCGGCCCTTTTCCCCGACCCCCTTTAAAACAGAACTTTCAGTAAAACCGCTTAGAAAGACTTTTAGATTTGGGGAATCCGGACCCATTGGATGGAGAGCGGGATTGAGGCACCCCCTTAACAAGGAATAGGGGGGGGGGTTAGCTCATCGGACAACGAAAACTGACTCATTCTTTTTACTGATAAAGTGAATTAGTTCTTAGGGATGTTTCCCACTTTATTTTTCTTTTGAAAGATTTTCATTTATCTAAATGTCCTTTTTTTTTAAAATTATTAGAAAATAGCAAAAATTGGTATAAACCCTAAAAAGATGGATTATAATTTGTCAAAATCTTAACAATAGACTTTATTACTCATAAAAAGTTATGTGCTTAGGTGTTCTGCTGCTGTATCTTAGCACAGTACATAATACTTTTATGTTACATTGTTCATTCTGTGTCATTTTTATTTATTTGTTTAAAACCATCAAAGGTGAACTATTTTATCAGTGTTACCAGAGGATTGTCTACCATTGAAAGAATTCAACAAATTGACAAAGTTGTCTTCTTTAAAACAATATTGATTTTTGCTTTATTAACACAGTCCTAATTACAGTGGTAAGAAGATCATAGTAAGAACAAAGTTATTGTCAAAAACAAACCATAAGAAGTTCCTTTTGCCATTGGACTCCGGCCACAATCCATTTAAGGGACACAGCATGTATCTTCTTCTACCGTAATTAGACTCTTCTGTCTTTACGCAGAACACTGAAGTGGAAAACTAACACTGCACAACACACTGTAATACATTAAAGTATCTGTGATAAACTGCGAAAAAGGTTCAAGAGTCATGATATGTTGCAGGATACTTTACTAATTGGAATAATGAATCATTTCTACTATTTGTGTCTGAAATCAGATTTTATACCATACCTGTGTATTTTCTTTGATAACAATAAAACTTGACCCTCCTTCCCAACACCACCGTGCTGAGACAGTAAACTGTTCACGGGACGTAACTGCAGGTTGAAATGAGTGGGTCAGAAAAAAAACTGTTAATTCACTACTTTGAAAATACAGTCTGTTTTTAATTATTATTAAATTAAAAATTATTATTATTAATTATTAATTATTCAACTCTTTTACCAAGCAGCTCAATACAACTGTTAAAGCAGCCTTATATCTTCACAGCTCACTCTACAATGTACAGGGGTTAGACAATGAAACTGAAACACCTGTCATTTTAGTGTGGGAGGTTTCATGGCTAAATTGGACCAGCCTGGTAGCCAGTCTTCATTGATTGCACATTGCACCAGTAAGAGCAGAGTGTGAAGGTTCAATTAGCAGGATAAGAGCACATTTTTTGCTCATATTTAAATGCCCCAAAAACTTATGGGGACATACCAGAGTTCAAAGAGGAAAATTGTTGATGCACGTCTTGCTGGACATCTGTGACCAAGACAGCAAGTCTTTGAGATGTATCAAGAGCCACGTATCCAGGGTAATGTCAGCATACCACAAGAAGGACGAACCACATCCAACAGGATTAACCGAGACGCAAGAGGAAGCTGTCTGAAAGGATGTTCGGGTGCTAACCCGGATTGTACCCAAAAACAAAAAACCAGGGTGCCCCAAACACGGCGAATAAAATGTGCCCTCAAACCTCCTGTTTCCACAGAACTGTCCGCGGGAGCCCCACGGGTCAATATACGGCCGGGCTGCTATACCAAAACCTTTGGTCACTCATGCCAATGCCAAACGTCGGTTTTTTCAATGGTGCAAGGAGCGCAAATCGGGCCTGGACAATGTGAAACATGTATTGTTCTCTGATGAGTCCCCCTTTACTGTTTTCCCCCACATTGGGAGAGTTACGGTGTGGAGAAGCCCCAAAGAAGCGTACCGCCCAGACTGTTGCATGCCTAGAGTGAAGCATGGGGGTGGATCAGTGATGGTTTGGGGCTGCCATAGCATGGCATTCCCCTTGGCCCCAATACTTGTGCTAGATGGGCGCGTACTGCCAAGGGGCACCCGAACCATTCTTGGGACCATGTGCTCCAATGGTTCAAACATTGTATCCTGAAGGCGGTGCCGTGTATCAGGATGACAATGCACCAATACACACAGCAAGACTGGTGAAAGATTGGTTTGATGAACATGAAAGTGAAGTTGAACATCTCCCATGGCCTGCACAGTCACCAGATCTAAATATTATTGAGCCACTTTGGGGTGTTTTGGAGGAGCGAGTCAGGAAACGTTTTCCTCCACCAGTATCACGTAGTGACCTGGCCACTATACTGCAAGAAGAATGGCTTAAAATCCCTCTGACCACTGTGCAGGACTTGTATCTGTCATTCCCAAGAAGAATTGATGCTGTATTGGCCACAAAAGGAGGCCCTACACCATACTAATAAATTATTGTGGTCTAAAACCAGGTGTTTCAGTTTCATTGTCCAACCCCTGTATCTACCTGATATGTATATATGAAAGCTAAATGTCGTAAGACATTATTAACTTTTTTGCATTTATCCTATATGCTATTTAATATATAAATAATGTGACATGACTCATGTGACTGTCTAACAAAGTACAATTGGTCAGCATTTTGTCAGAGGAAAATAGGCTCATAAGTTAACAATAAAACATGTCCTAAATCTATAATACAAAACAATCAAACTTAGACAATATAAAAGTGATGTTAGAGATGATGTGGTGGCTTGTGGGTCGTGGGGAAGCTGGTGCTTATCTCCAGCAGTCTATGGGGGGGAGGGGGGGTAAACCCTGGACAGGTTACCAGTCCATCGCAGGGCAAGAATCATTGTTGCGTGTAAAACTATCATGGTCCCTTTAAATGATAGATTCAACCAGTAATCTACATGCGCTCTGCATATATACACCAAAACAAGTAAAGGACATTTTGTAGCCCAGGGATTTTCCCTGTCTCTTCTTCAACACACCAAAATCAAAAAATTAAGTCATTTTGTAATTAAGTTATTTTGAAGTTGCATCTGAAAAACAGTTCTAAGTACAAAACTACATAATATTTTTCTAATGGTACTATGATGTAAAACATTTTAAATTTAAAACCATTTTGAATTTTTTTTTTTTCACAAAGCTTATCACATTTTTTTAAATGGCCTAAAACTAAACTTCTAGCTTTTACTGTTTGAAGTTAGAATAAAACCTTTAAAGGGAGAAATAAAAGTGTCTTGAGTAGACATTATATAAACATTACTTGAGAAAAACCTACTTTCTTTCTGGCATTTAACCAGCTTGAGTGGGTGGAGCAGACATGAGGACAGGTTAGATGAATATATTTCATCTGGCCTGTATATTTCACATATTTCACAAATATCATTGCTGTGGCTTTTCAAAACATCACTGCACTCCTATCATTGCTGAGAGGGTGAAATGTTGGATGAGCCTCTTTAAGCATATCAGAGTATTCTGTAAAGACTCAGCAAAATGCTGAACAGAGAGGTGCTGCTTTTTCTGGACCTGTGTCAGCCTGGTTTAGATGTACAGCAGCTTATCTTTAGTGAGGTATCTGGTTGCTACTTTAAAAAGTTGAAGGTTGCTGCAGAGCTAAGCATTTTATTTCCTTCATTTATTATTATTTCATCCTTTGGAAACCCAATAAGGAAGAACCCCCAATTTCAGTGGTGCAGGAAGACATACTGTACATTGCAATTATAAACAATACCATAAGAGATGTTCACAAGTAATTCTTTCCAAGCTCAACTCAAGTCTCAAGACTTTGAGGGGCAAGTTCTAGTCAAGTCTCAAGTCGGAGTATCCGTCACAAGTCAAAAAATGTGTTCATTAGGTTTAATTCTATGATGCTCTGCTTGAAACTTACCTTTATCTGTTTTCTAGATTGAAAAAGCCCTGTAAAATATATGCACCTCATTGCAGCATTTTCAAAAAAGGGTAAAAAATATGTTTATTTTTTTACTGGTACATCCCGATTCAGACTGCTGTAAAGCCCTGTTAGATGTCATTTTATCTCACTCTTCACAGCCTCATGAAAGCCTTTTCTTCAGTTTGTAAAAAAAACTTAGATGCAGACTTATGTTTTGTTCAAGCCTTTCCCTTTTTGTTGCCAAGAAGCATGCTTTTCTTTTTTGTTGTTTTTTTTTCTTGTCAAAAAGCATCTAGAATTAAATGTAACAATGTGTTTACATTCTACACCAGAACAGCCCTGCAAAAGCAAGCACCTCCTTTAACCTCCCTCACATCTGTATACTATATTACTCTGTAAACATCACAGAGACCAATTAGCTGGTATATACTGCAGCAACAGAGACCATTGAAATACTTTTACCTTAAAAGGCCCCGGTACTACCATAAGGAGCATTGCAAACTAGAAGCTAAGATCCAGAAAACAAGTAGAGAAGCCAACTGTCAGAATACACCCAGTGGAAGGGCAGTTGTGGCATGGAAATAAGGCCCAGGAAATACCATAACCTGCTGACCATAACTAGAGACTGTCAAGCAACGCCTTGCATTTCTGGCTACCTGACTAAGGAGGTACAATAGAGAAGCAGAACCCAGGATAACAAACAGTAATCTACTCTGCGACTGGATGGCAGGGTAATATCATCAGACTAGATCCAACGAGAGACTGAAAAATATTACCGACCAATAACATGCCCAACATGGAAGCTCCTGTCAGGCATCAAGCAGCTGAGATGAAAAGGCACATGAGTCCATATGATAAGTCCATCTTTGAGGTGCAGAAGGTAATGGGCAGTAACACTAAAGCAGCCAAGCTTAAGCTACTGGTGAACAGCAGTCACTCATGTAAGACCAACCAAACATATAAACCTCTGCACTGCATGGACTGACTTCAAGAAAGTCACTGACTTATTGCCACACACAAGGATCCCAGAGGGCTTGGAACTATACAACATCAGCAGGACCCTCAGAGCCACTTAGTCACCTGACATCAAGCGGAATGCCATGAATGAGCGAGACACTGACCTACTGATCCAAATAACCCGCCATAATGTGCAGTTGTGGGTAGGACCAAAGTGCAGAGAAGGAGATGCCAGGAGTCAGATGAATAAAGGTAAGTCCGATATTTATTGTTCTCACACACGGACCAGGCAGGGAAACCAGAACCAGGCCAGGACATAGGATACGTGACAAGGTACGACCAAGACACAGAGATAAGTATGACCCTGAACAAATAAGTTCGAACCAGGACACAGCGGCGAACAAAGGCAACTAAGGAACTTAGATACAAACAGGAAATGCAGGGAGAACCAATGAAAAACAAGACCAGGTAATTAGGAGAAACAAGAAACAGGTGCGAGCTAGGCTGCGGTAAACAGAAGGAAACAAGGACCAGACCGGGTAAAATAAACAAAAACACAAACTCAACATCACAGACACTGGCTGGATACGACATAACCAGGATATCCAGCAAGGACATCGGAATATTACTTGGATAGAGTAGAGAAACAGGAGAAATGATCATGGAGAGAGCAAGACAAGTGTCTACATTGTGACCATCACAGTTCGAAGGAGTGGCTAATATTGAAAAGTCCTACCAGTGGCTACAGAGGGCTGGACTTAAGGACATAACAGAGACACTAATCATGGCAGGTCAGAAACAGGCTATCAGCACAAGAGCAATAAGGACTGGGGTCTGCCGTATTTGACTCAACCCAAAATGCAGCCCATGCAAAGATGCATGCATGCAAAAAACATTAATGAACAAACACTTTGGACTGGTCAGGAAGTAAATTGTGGACAAGTTTAAAGCAGGGTTAGGCTATAAAACAATATCCCAGGCTTGAACATCTCACAGAACACTGTTCAAACAATGATCTGAAAATTGAAAGATTATGGCACAACTGGAGGAGCGGAAATAAGAAAGCCATCTAGAGGACATAAATATATGGAAAAAGATGCTCTGGTAAAATGAGACCAAAATTAAAATTTTTGGTCAACCTGCAAATTGATCTGTGGGAAAGATAGCTAACACACCACACCACAGTGAGCACAATGATACCATGGTGAAACATAGAGGTGGATGCATCATGCTGTCAGGATGGTTTTTCACAGAAGGGATAGAGCAACTCATCAGATTTCATGGAAAGGTGGCTGGAGCTAAATAAAGTGCAATCCTGGAACAAAATGTGTCAGTGGCTGCAAAATGCTTAGGGCTAGAGAGGAAGTTCAGATTTCAGAAGGACGATAACTATAAACATACAGCCATTGCTGCAGTGTGATAATTTAGATCAAAGCACATTGTGTAAGACAGGCCCAGTCAAAGTCCAGACCTAAATCCAATTCAGAGTCTCTACTTGAAAACTTATGTTCACAGACGCCTTCCACCAAATCTGACAGAACTTAGATGTGCAAAGCTGGAAAAGACAAACACTAAAAAGACTTAAAGCTGTAATTGCATTCTTTTAGGTTTTCACTTGTAAAAAAGTTAGAAAAGTGTAAATTGTTTTTCTTCCACTTCATATCAGTGCATTACTTTGAAGTTTGTGGCTGTAATGTGATACCATGTGAAAAACGTTCAAGGGGTTTGTACACTCTCGCAGTGCACTTCAATGCAAATATTCATATCAGCTTAGCGCCAATAATACCTAAGGCTTGTGATTTTTAAGTAAATACTCATGCAGAACAAATATTAAGAGTAAAGTTGGATTATAATGGGGATGTGTTCAAGACCAAAAGCCACTACATTAAAACAAGCTGATCCATGTGTAAGAACTCTATTCAAAGATGAGCTATTTGTTACTTATATATGCTTACCCAGGTTGTGTAGCATCTTAAAGAGCTAATGAGAATAGAGTTGTTGGTGCTGTTTATTCAGCAAGTGAATAAAATACCCTTAGCAATGATGTTTTTTGCCATATAAAGATCGAAAGTGAGATATATCACTGAAAACCACAACCTACTGGATTAATTAGAGCTGCTTTGGTCTTTATTAACTTGCATTCCATCTCTCCTATATCTTAAGGCAATGTAATGGTATGGAGTACCTAAATAAAAATGTTATAATGCCCCCATAAGGTAGGCTGATTGTGAAAGCTGAAATCCAGTAGCATTTAACTTCTGGGGGTGAACCGACAGAGCCAGCCGGCCTTCCTTCCTTTCCTAATTACCCAGAGAACCTGCCTAAGCCTCCGTGTCAGCACTCACCTCATGCTGATCCAGTTTGACCCCTGGCCCAAACAAGGTGGTCTCTAGAGTCACTGACAGTAAAAAGGAGGTCAAAGAGTCCCACCTTGATAGTCATCAGTTACAAACCATCACCAAGAGATGATACATAATCCTTATCATTTATTTTACACAAAAGCAATATAATGACAGCAGGGGAATCTGTCCACTGAAATGTGTTTTTCTACTGCTGGCTGTAAGTGTTATAAACTAATATAAAAGATATTTTAGGCCTAAAATATTTATTCAGCTGCTGCATTTTCTGATGTCAAGAACAATAGGTTACAAATTATTTTAGATGCCAATTAATCTGTCAATTTTAATTGTTAAGTTGTAGCAGAAAATGTATTGTGCTTTAATTAGTGAGAATGAAGAGTACTTACTTTTTTTCTGAAATGTTTCTCTCTACAAAGAGAAGCCAAACATTTGAAAATTGTATTTGTGTAAAACAGACAAAGTTAAAGTTCATTTAAGTGTCTGATAAGTTACCAAGACAACAAGAACTGACTGGTTTTTGTGTAACATACAATACTGATGGAAAAAGCACCTTTAAAAAGAGCGTAGCGCTATTGCACCTTGCAGCAAGAAGGTCCTGGGTTCGAAACCCGGCAAGAGGTCTCTCTACATGGAGTTTGCATGTTCTCCCCGTGCATGTGTGGGTCCTCTCCAGGTTCTCTGGCTTTCTCCCACAGTCCAAAAACATTGTTGCTCTAAATTGCACTCAGGTATGAATGTGTGCATGCAATGGTTCCTGTGTTGACCTGAAGTGGACTGCCTCCTGCCCAATAACTGCTGGAGATAGGCAACAACTCGCACGCAGCCCTACAAGAACATGTTGGTATAGCCAACAGATGAATGTAGTCTTTTTCAATCAATCAAACTTTATTAACAGACTTAAGTCCATGGTTACACAGATAGAAAACAACATAACCTATAAAACCATCAATGATTCCACTAAAATGATGATGATTAAGAATTTCCATTTATCCAAGCAGAAGACACTTTCCTTCCTCACTTATGAAGTATTGCACTGTGGATTCATCTATTTTCATCATGTGTTTGCAACCATGAATACATCTTCAAGTTCATGGTTATTGCTATACTTTAATCAATAGCTACAGTACATAAATCCAACCATTTATACAGTTTCTATTTGTATTTACAAGATTAAAACACAAAATAATGTGTATCTAGTTTAAAGGTATTGTAGTACTTTGCTCCGTGTAACCTCAGCAGGAGCCTCAGTGGGGGAAACGGGCATTGAAAGCTAAATTGTGTGATCTTAAACCCAAACTACAAAGTACAAACTACTTAAAGACCCAAGTCTTTGTTAAGCTTTGCATACTTCAAATTCAATCTTTAGTTTAAAGAACCATCAAAGCAACTCAGTTTAGCAAGCTACTTATTAATTCTGTGGTATTATCCAACACTAGATTGTAAATAGCAATTTGTGTTAGACACATTCTGACTATCATCTCTTGGTTTAGTAAATATGGCTGAAACCTGTTTGCTCTGTTCTTGCTATCAGCAAACAATTGTTACTTTGGTAACTACCAAGGGCCTTCCAGTAAAGGGAAGGACTTTCACCTTTGCAGGCACTTAAGAATATTTTACATGGATTTAATGAATAATTTAGGACTGCAGGTGATTTTACCCTACAGGGGCATCTCACACACTAAGAATTCAACATTACACTGTGTATAATCAAGGACATATGAGGGTTTGATGGTATCAGGGGCCCGAGCATAATTTGCTGCCTCATTTAACCTCCATCTCTCAAAAGATGTCGGCTTCAATCTCTAAAAAAACCTCATTTGAGATATAGGATTCTCACAGTGTGACTCCTGTGTGTTTGTTATTTCGTTGAAGTGTGCTACAGATTAATGGCTCTATTCCACACAGTTACTCTTGTGCATTTAGAGGATCTGTGAGTCATCTCGGAGAAGTGTTGACTGGCAAATGCAACATTTGCTCACACGATTGCTAATTTTAAATGTCACAGTATGCGTTTCTAAAATCAGAGCCGATTTTGTCTTGGAGACTTGATATATAGCAAATGAAGTGCAGTGATTTTTCTCCCTTTTTAGTTTAGCTACCATTTGTTTTTATTTTGCATCATATAAACAAAGCTTTAGATATCTAGTATATCAATAAAACTAATCATTAAACTTTCTTCGTCCTGTTTAAGATTTGATTGTCAAGCCACACAATAGGAACAACTTGGCACTCTTATCTCTATCGCAATCACATCAACTGTGATTGTTGTGAAATGGTTAAATGGAGAGATTTGAACAAATTTGAAAAAGGCCAGATTGTGATAAGTGGATAACTGGGTCAGACAAACTCAAAAACTGCAGCTCTTGAGTGGTGTTCCAGATCTGCAGTGGTCAGTATCTATCCAAAGCTGTCCAAAGAATGAACAGTGATGAACAGGCAACAGGGTCAAGGCAGCCAATAATGAACATGGGAACTGTGGTCTGATCCAGGAAAGCTCATGGAGCTTATAATTCAATAGTAGTATGTGTTTGCATTGATAGAAAGTTGTGGAAATGCACAGTACATCACTGTTTGTTGCCTATGGGGCTGCATAGCTGCAGACCGATTAGGATGTCCGTACTGACAATCGTTCACCTACAAAAACCCTAAAAACAGAGACATAATAACCTGAACTGAAACAAGGAGCATATGAAACTAGGACAGATGGTGGGAATTATTCAAGGGTGTACCCCACGTCTTGGTCAAAGACTGTTGGAGATTGGGAACAGCTCCTCACGACCCTGCGAGGACAGGTGGGTACAGACAATGGATTGATGGATGGATGGATGATTCATTTACTGGGCAAAGGCATTCAATAAATTGCACAGATTTCCATAGTTTGCTTTAAACACCATTCAGAAGTTACTCTGTGCTACAATGTTCGACCTGTTTGAAGCATTATTAAAAGAAAATAGAGTGAATGAAGTTAATTGGAGGGGTTACTGTTAGTGTGATCCTTATTAACACCAGAATGAGTTTTGCATACAATAGGTCTCAATATGAGGATGGCCGAATAGGGTCACTTCACTCAGGTAGTAATTTGGCTTTGATTAGAACAAAATTTTGTCCTTTTTATTTTTTTAGCTAAAACCATGAAGCTGACCTCTTTCTGTGAGCCTCTTTCCAAGTTGAGGAAAAGTGCAGCACTTTAGCTACAAACCAAAATTACCTGCCACTTACTCCAGTGAGAGCTTTTTAGCAGAAGCCAAAGGGTTCTCTGAAAGTGTTGGTCATTCAATTTCCCCAGACTGTTTTGAAGACCCATGACCACAAGGCAGATTATTTTCCTCTCATCTCTGCTTTCTATGTCTGTGTGGCAGGCCTTTGTATCTGAAGGATGCGTGTGAGTAGCGGTACAGAGATCACTGAACTCACCGCAAACAGAATTAGCTTGTGATTTCATTGCAGACTCGTAAAATCCTACCATCTGGCACTTTTACATTCTGATAACATCCCCTCATTCTTTTGCTCTTTAACTAACAAAGCATATTTTCAACCTCTTTTTTTACAAATTTCATTTCAGAACTGTAGAGGAGGGAAGATTTGTGATTTGGCAGATTTAAGGCTGTAAGTAAATTGTGACAGAAGCACTGTGAGCCATTTTCTCCAGTAAAACTAGTCTTGCACAGTAAAAAGGATACCGGGCATTATTGCACTGTGGATAATTTTTTTCTCCTTTTCTTTGGGTCATTAAATTAATTTAAAACGCATAACACCTAACTGGGATGCACATTGGGCAGTGGTTCAACAAGGTACTGGTACTGATAACATTCCTCAGAGAGTTTGGTCCATATTGACATGATAGCATCACACAGATGCTGCAGATTTGTCGGCTGCACATCCATGATGAGAATCTCCCGTTCAACCACATCCCAAAGGTGCTCTATTGGATTGAGATCTGGTGACTGTGGAGGCCAATTGAGTCCAGTGAACTCATTGTCATGTTCAAGAAGCCAGTCTGAGATTATTCGTACTTTATGACATGGCGCGTTATCCTGCTGGAAGTAACCATCATTGTAGTCATAAAGGGATGGACATGGTCAGCAACAATACTCAGGTAAGCTGTGGCGTTGACACGATGCTCAATTAGTACTAAGGAGCCTAAAGTATGCCAAGAAAATATCCTCCACACCTTTACACCACCACCACCAGCCTGAACCGTTGATACAAGGCAGAATAGATCCATGCTTTCATGTTGTTGACGCCAAATTCTGACCCTACCATCCGATTTGTGCAGCAGAAATCGAGACTCATCAGACCAGGCAACGTTTTTCCAATTTCTATTGTCCAATTTTGTCCTAGTAGATCAGCAGTTTCTGAAATACTCAGACCAGCCCGTCTGGCACCAACAACCATGCCATATTTAAAGTCACTTAAATCACCTTTCTTCCCCATTCTGATGCTCGGTTTGAACTGCAGCAGATCGTCTTGACAGTTGGACATGTGTACCTAATAAAGTGGCCGGTGAGTGTATGTCTATTCTTATCTTCAGGATACTTACCTAAAACTGTCTGTAATTACATTAAAAAACTGCAAACAAAGGGTTAATCATGCCTCCCAGTCCACTCAAACACAAAGCCTGTGTGGTCTACATTTTTTTGTGTACCTGCCCATCACATGCCACAAAATCCCTCTGCAGATACCTATAATTTATGGCTGCACCGGGAGAGTGCAACAGTAAAACTCTATTTATAAAGCTGATTTGAAATATACAACTAAAACAAAACATTAAAAAAAGATCGCAAGTAGCCTATAGGGTAAAAAACAAGAAAGATGCTTTAACAAAATACTGTGAAATCATGTTTTCTTTTATCCACATTTGTATCATTTTCTTCTCAAAGGCCAAAAATCTTTTCTTTTTTTATTGTCTTTTGAGCACAGCTTACAATTCAGTGTGTTATTGTCACTTATGCGGCTAGAAAGTGGCCCAAGACATCTACAAATTGAAGCCTTTATTTGTCAGCCAGGTCTTCAAGTGCATCAGCACCTGGACAAGTGTGGATAAAAAATTTTGTCTTTTGAACAGAGTCATGTGTAGAGATGTTTCTTCGCTTCTATACCTCCCAGTGTCGGCTGCTACTATACCCCCCAATATTGTCTGCTACTACACCTCCCAGCATGCATTGCAGCTAACAGGAAGGGGCATTGCAGCTCTGATGTCACAGTGGGCTATATAAGAACACGGGAGACGCCCCACCATTGCTTTTTTGCAGAGAAGACGGCCCCCCAAGTTACCCTTTTTTTTTATTTTTTTTATTTTTTTGGGCTGGGGTTTTGCCCCAAATTGTGTCTAAATGTCCCTCCAACTTTGGGGGTTTTATAACGGCGGTCTGGTGAAGGCTGCTCCCAAAGCTTTGCCCCAGAACCAATTTTTGCCATAAACCACTGGTTTGACTTTCATAGGCACTCAATGTTGTTTTATCGTTGTTTGGTTAGTTATTTTACCCCTTTTTTTGGAAAAATTTTTTGCATCTTTTTAGGTGAAAATTTTTGAAACAAAATGGGCGAGGGGGTTTTTTGGCTGTTGTTTTTAATAAACATTCTCTTAGATAAAGAGAAAGCGTTTTTTTTTTTTGAGCAAGAGTGATTTATCTGTCAAAATAAGGTCAAAAGTGTCCCACCTTCAGTAAAGCGGTTGATTAAACAGGGACATTTAGCCTGGTTTCAGGTTAATAATTATCAGTCATTAATGAGAATTTCCCAAATTTGGGTTAATTTTTAAAGGGGCCATGGACCCCAAAATTCACCAAAACAGGGGGAACACCTGTTTTTGTTTGTAATTAAGTTTTTGGTAAAAAATTTTTTTTTCTTTTAAATAATTTTTTTAAATAATTTTGATAAATATTAATTAATCAATAATCATAATCCTCACATTCTAGGTTCCTTGTCCAGGTGGTAGGATGTTTTGATAGGTCAACTGTTAGTTGTGCACTCCACAAATCTGGCCTTTTTATAGGACAGTCTGGAAGAAAGCAAAGTTGGTAGATAAACAGCCTAAGATACTTGCAAAAGAGAGTTCTACAAAGTTGTCTTACGAGGGTGAATCTAATGAGGTTCAGGAATCAGGAATCCCATTTCCTTTCATAAATACATACACACACATATATATACATATATATACAGGGGTTGGACAATGAAACTGAAACACCTGGTTTTAGGCCCAACAAAATTTTTTTTAGAAAGGTGTGGGGCCCCCTTTTTGGGGCCCAATACACCCATAAATTTCCCTTCTTTGGGAATGACGATATAATTCCTGCACAGTGGGCAGAGGGTTTTTAAGGGCCTTTCTTTCTTGCAGGATAGTGCCCGGGCCCACTATGTGATACTGGGAGGAAAACGTTTCCGGGACTCGCTCCTCCAAAACACCCCCAAAGTGGCTCAATAAAAATTAGATTGGTGACTGTGAGGCCATGGGAGATGTTCATTCACTTTCATGTTCATAAAAACCAATTTTCCCACCAGTCTTGCTGTATGTTTTGGGGGCATTTCATCCTGATACACGGCACCCCCTTCAGGATACAATTTTTGAACCATTGGTGCAAAAGGGCCCCCTCAAGAATGGTTCGGTGTTTTGGGCCATGACGCCCCCCATCAGCAAAAGTATTGGGGCCCAAAGGGGAATGCCATGAAAATGGAAAGCCCAAAACCATCACGGGGATCCCCCCCCAAATGTTTCATTTCTGGCCATGCAACAGTCGGGGTGGTACGCTTTTTTGGGCTTCTCCACACCGTAACTCCCCCGGGATGGGGGGAAAAAACATTAAAGGTGGACTCATCAGAAAAAAATCCCTTTTTTTTAAACATTGTCTACAGCCCAAAAAATTTGCGCCCCTTGCACCTTTGGGAAACCGACGTTTGGCAGGGCACGGTGACCCGATTTTGGCCCCTAAAAAGCACCCCGGGCCCGGTTTTATATTGACCCTGTGGAGCTCCAACGGAAAAGTTTTGGGGGAAAACAGGAGAGTTGAGGTCCATTTAATTCTGCCGTGTTTGGGGGCCCGGGGGTTTTTTATTTTTTTTGGGATAAAAACCCTGGGTTACACCCGAAAACCTTTTAAGACAGTTTTCCCCCTTGGGGTCCACAGTTAATCCTGTTGGTTTGTGGTTCGTCCTTATTGGTGGTATGCTGAAATTACCCTGGATACCGGGGCTCTTGTTTACATCAAAAAGATTTGGGCTGTTTTTAGTCACAGATGCGCCAGCAAGCGTCAACCAAAATTTTGGGCCCTCTTTTGAACTCGGGGATGCATCCATAATTTTGTGGTTTCAATATTTTGGGGAAAAAACCGGGGTCTTCCCTCCCAAATTTAAAAAAAACCTTCAACTCTCCCCTTTTATTTGGCGCAATGGAATCAATAAAGGCGGTTTCCCGGGCTGGTTCTTTTGGGCCATAAAACCCCCCCAAAAACTTAAAATGACAGGTGTTTCAGTTTCATTGTTCCTAACCCCTGTATTTTTATATATATTATATATAATATATATTTATATATATATATATATATAATATCCCATTTTTTTTATATATATATTTATAATATAATTTTTAATACTTTATAATAAAATTAAATATGAAACATAAAAAAATATATACATAATATACATTATGTATATATATATATAATATATATATTTATATATATATTATATATATATTATATTTTAATTATAAAAAAAATGTCCTTTTGGGAAAATTTTTTATATATTTTTTCAAAATTGAATATATGGAATAATGGAATGAAACCTGAATATAGGAATGAAAGTATAAAGGGAAATTTTTGGGTAATTAGTTTTTTTTGGTCCTAAACAGAGAAGGGAAGGGCAGAAATTTCAAGTTTTTATCCTATCATGACGTTGTCGCTAGTTTAAATTTTTTCCAGATGTTTTTAAGCAAGAAAAAAACCCTTAATATTTTATTTTTACCAGCCCATTTTTTCAAAATTAAAGCAAAATTTAAAATTTATTTCGGGGGGTTTCGAAACAGCAGAGCTGGTTCACAGATCCCTTGGCTGCTGAACTAACCGATCAGTTGGAGGGGGTTTTCCCCTCCCCACTCCTGCCCGTATGTCGGTAAGCACGCGTCATTTCCCTTTAAACCCTTTTCTCCTTAGTGGGGGTTTTTTTTCCAGTTTTGGGGGTGAATATAAGCAACAACCGAATATAGAAAAAATATGTTTTTTTCCCAGTTTTTTTTATATTTTAAATTTAATTTTCACTTTTTGTAATCTCTTAACTAAATTTAAATTTTTGTATGTCCCCAAAATAATTTTGGGTAAAATTTCATAGACATGTTGTATTTGTTGTATCCCGGTGGTGACAAAAAAATTAAACCCTTCCCTTTTACAAAAGGAAAAAAAAACTCAAGTTTTTCTTCATGTAAACCCCCCTTGTGTGAAAATCTTAATTGTTTTGATTTTTTTTTAGGAGGATAGACCACATTTCCAAATTTGAATCTTCCTCTTTTAAATTGTAAACATTTGCCCGACAAAGCAAAATAATCAATTTCAGTCTCTTCCCTCAATAGGTGATTTTGGGAGAAAACTTTGTTCTGGGGTAAAATCAATTTACAAACCTGTCAGGAGAAAGGGAATTTAATGTTTAAAAATTTTCCCAAAAATGCCTTAAAATGTCCACAAGCAGAGTTTTGGACACCCCCTTTGAAACTTACGTGGTTCACATAATCCAAACCATCCCTCCATCCATCCATCCATCCCCAACCCGTTTAAACTTTTTGGGGTCCCCAGGGTTACTGGTTGCCCATCTCCAGCAGTCTCCCGGGGGAGAGGGGAGGGGGCACCCTGGACAGGGCGCCAGTCCACCGCGGGCAAACCCCAGGACGACAGGGCAAACAACCATGCCCCACACGCTCCGTGTTTTGGGCTGTGGGAGAGGCCGGGCACCCCGAAAGAAACCCCGAAAGCACGGGGAAACAACAAAATCCGAAGAAAAACCCCAAAGGCCCGGGAAAATTGGGGAACCCGGGCCCCTTTTTTGATGTAAGGGGTAAAAATTAAAAACAAAGCAAAAATGTAATTTCCCAAACCCCTTTCCTGCACATGCCCCCTTGGCACAACAACACTTTTGAAAAACACTCAATTTTTTTTTTATTTCCTCTGGTAAAACTCATTTTTACATATATAGCACAAAATTTAGAAGAAAAGTTTTTAGTAAAAAAAAAAATTGAAATTACAGATAACCCTTGGAAAAGTCAAAAATCAGCAAAAAATTAAATGAATAACTTTAGCAAAAAGGGGGTAGAACCCAAATTTAAGACCCTGGGGGAAGATTTCCTAAAATGTTGGGAGGATAATGTGACACAAGAAAAAGTTAAAATGAGTAAAAGTAAAATTTTATAAAAACACACAATAAAGCATGGAAAAACCAGCAAAGGGGTATAAAAAGGGCCCCTCCCGGGTTTATAAAAGGGAGGGGACGTGGAGGAAATTTCCCCTTCCCGAAATGAGGATGTTTTTTTAGCACAAAAAGTTTTTAAAAATTTGGAACCCAAAATTTTGTTTTTGCACCAAATTTTTTTTATTAAATTTTTATTTGCCAGAGAGGGGTTTTTGGACATAAGTGAAACCATCTTTATTTATTGTACAAGTACAAAGATGGGGAAAAACAGTGTTTTCTGCTACTGTAAAAAAGGGAAAAAATTTTCCTTTTTTATCCTTTTAGTTTCAGCACTTACCCCAAATGATGAAGATCCTCCTGTGACAGGGACTGACATTGTGTGTTTTTGTGTAAAATTTTTTATTTTTCAAAAGTGTAAAAAGAGCACTTGTAATTAAAAAAACTTTTTTAGTTTTTAAAATTCAAGCTACACGCAAATACTTTTTATGTGAACTTGGGCAATTTTTTTAAAAATTTTTTTTCCCTCAGTGTTCTCCTTTGAAAGAGCAGCCCCTTCCCGCGTTGGGTCCCCGCCCTGTGCTTCATCTCACCCAATGGAGAGGGGGGGAGGGGGGGGGAAAAGTCCCATGGCTGGGGCCACTTCCCCTCCCATCCCAAGTCACCCAAACCCCTAACCTGACCCCCCAAGCAGTGGAAAACCGCTTCCAAACAAACGATCAAGGGAAGGGGATTTGCAAATTTGCAAAAAGGGGCACCCGCTGGAGGTCAAACTTTTTAATGCTGAACTGTGTCTGCAACCCGACAGGGGTTTTGCTTCCAAAAAGGTGCATATTGAAATACCAGCGTGTAATGGTAGTGATAGTACAAAGTTCTGTTTTTATAATAAAGTATTTTATATTATTTTTTTTTTGACTTTTTAAAAAGCCTTTTTTTAAGTGGTGTAATAGTTTCTTTTTCACCATTTTTTTGCACACATGTAAAGGTTCTATTTCAAATTTTTAAAACAAAAAATTTTATGTCCAGATTAAAAATAAGTTGAGAATGGTTTTTACACATTTCATATACCTTTTTAATGTTATTTTGGGCCTAATTTTCGCCTTTTAAAATATATATATTGTTTTGTTTTTCACGTTTTTTGCACACCCCAGAGTCCTAGACTCAAAAAAAAAGACTTGTGATTGTTCAGAACATGTGTAGGCTCACATTTCAAATGTCAAATCAAAACTTCATTTAACATTCAGAAAATTTTATTCTCATTAAAACCTTAAAAAAAAAATTCGATTTTTATTTTTTCTTTTTTAAAGAGCTGACAATGCCTTATAATTTGCAATAGTCATTAACCAGGGGTTTTGGGAAGTCAAGTTCAAGTACCCCTGGCAAGAGGGACCAAAGTTTTTTAGACTTGGGGGTTTTCCCGGCCCCCCCCTTTTTTACAGCCATAATAGCAAAATATGTCAAAATCGGCATTTTAGCTTTGGGTTTTTAAAAGGGGTTAAAAAATTGGAAGAAAATCATAATTTTTATAATTTGGTACTTGCAGTTCTTCACATTATACTTAAAAATGCGTACTATCTCACTTCAGCGGCACCAAAACAGAAAACAGGTAGCAAGAAATGACAGCGTGCCTATCCAAGATAAAGGGGGATGAGAGGTGAGATCCCATTACAAAATCCGTTTTGTAGGGGTTAGCTTCGAAGGCTGACCGGCTTGTGAACTAAGCTGTGCTGCTCCCCAAAACCCCAAAACATAATTTTAACGTTGCCCATTGTTGATGAACTGACTGGTCACATAATATTTAGTTATACTTCTATGCATAAAACATCTCAAAAGTTTCTGCAACTAATTCAGAAAAAGTATGAAAATGCCAAGTGTCCACGCGCGCCTTCTCTGTTTATGACTATTGGTGGTGCAATGCATTGTGGGATATGATGCTGGCCCAAGTCTGCAGAAGGATGGATCCTCAATACATTGGATGAAATAAGAACATATATGGGTTCTTTTAGAGTACTTCGTTTGATGCGTACTTAGGTGCTTGAGCCACTGCCGATGAAGTTTCAAAAGCACGCGAAAACACACCTACAGTCAACTATGCATGTTTTGAACCATTCATTCAATCATTTTCTAACGCTTATTCCATAGTGGGTTGCGGGGAAGCTGGTGCCTATCTCTAGCAGTCTAAGGGCGAGAGGCGGGGTACACCCTGGACAGGTCGCCAGTCCATCGCAGGGCAACACAGAAACAACCATGCACACACTCATTCACACACCTAAGGGCAATTTAGAGTGACCAATTAACCTAACAAGCATGTCTTTGGACTGTGGGAGGAAGCCGGAGTACCCAGTGAGAACCCACACATGCACGGGGAGAACATGCAAACTCCATGCAAAATGACCCCCAGTCAGGAATCGAATCCAGGACCTTCTTGCTGCAAGGCAACAGTGCTACCAACTGCGCCACCGTGCAGCCTGTTTGAACCACATGTGCGTAGCAGTAATCAAAGCAAAAGGTGGCTACTTTGAGGAACCTAGAATATAAGACATATTTTCAGTTGTTTCACATTTTTTGTTCAGTATATAATTCCACATGTGTTAATTCATAGTTTTGATGCCTTCAGTGTGAAGCTACAATATTCATATAGTCATGAAAATAAAGACAACTCTTTGAATGAGAAGGTGTGTCCAAACTTTCATGTTTCAGAAAAGATGGTTGTTTTTATTCCATGTTCATTTTAGAATATTTCCAGCATCAGAAAATAAAGAAACTACAAAAAGACTTATTTGATTTTTAGTTCCGTTTGTCTGGAGCAAAGTGTTTTATTCATCAAACGATTCTGAATCCAGTGTGACCACTTAACTGTCTAAAAGAACAGACAATACACTTTCTTTTTCCAGCCCCCAAATGTTGTGTTTAGAGAACAGAGAGATAAATGTTTTGACAGTGCAACAGATCCATACTGTATGATTTTCTTCAATCAAGGAACAATATAAAAAAGCTTAAAAAGCTTAATCTCCAGTTTTTATGCCCACTACTTTTGTTCTCTAAGCAGAGTTTCCCTCTCATTTAACCTACTTCCAGTATTCTGCTGTTTATGCTGTATTAGATTTAGCATGTAGGGTTCACTTGCTCTTCTTACACATTATCTGCCAACATGCTCCAGTCCTGGTTCTTCAGTCCTTTGGCTCCCGTCACTGACCCAGATGATGGTTGGTCAAAGCTAATTGGACAGTAAAATCCAATCTATTCAAAAGTGAGGCTAAAGATTCAAGAAATCCCATTAACATATGGTTAAGGGTGACTGCATTTCTGCTCCGTTTGAACTTGAAATGTCATCCCACTACCAATTACATTCCAAATTGCAATTTACCTCAGTTAATTAGACTAATTAATATTCAATGGAACAGCAAAAAGACTCCTACTTGATTTGTTCCAGTTTTAATTTAACATATCACGGCTGATAATCTGGTCATATACAATATGCATCTCCTTCACTGGGCTTATGCACTTCAGCCACTTCCACATTATCATGTACAGAACAAAAACCAGAGTTCAGCAAATGAACGAAAAACCATGCATGAATCGTACCTTCAAACTCATCAAGGCACTAAAAATCCTTATAATATAATCATCTCATTTGTTAGAGTAATACTGTATTTGACTTTGATTTTGTGTTAAGGGTGGGGGGGAGTTAGAATTAAAAAAAAGGGTCAGGAAAAAACTAAAGCATGCATAATGATAGCAACGAGCAACATGAAGTGGCATCTGTAAAATCGCTGCTGCCACAGCAGGTGAGTCGTTATTGTAGTCTTTTCACAAGCAATATCAGCACTCTTTGGGAAACTTTGGCACTTTGAGAAAAGTGGTTCTTTTTTGGAAATTAGCACAAATGAGCGTTACCTCCACTTCACCATTCCTATTTGTTCCCCCTGTCAGCTCTGCAGGCAGGGCTACATTTTCTCTGTTCTCTGAGCCCACGCTCCTGCAGGTCAAACCACTGACTTTTACCAGCACTCTCCATCAGACCAAAACATAGAGGAGGGATTTCACAATGCAGTTTAGTCTGCTTGATTTGTTGCAGTTATTTGGCATGAGCTATCTACTTTATTTCTGCACAGGACTGCACTAAAATATACAGACACAAGCATGCATATCGAGCATTTCTGCATGTTTTGGCCAGGTCCAGTTGTCCTTTGCTTGACCACAAACACAGAAGGTGCAGAAATGATCAAAGAAATAGAGAATAACTTCTAAAAAATGTTAACTTTATTTAATAGAGACATGCTGATCTGATGTAGCAATCCTTATAATGTTATATCCAAATTAATGAGGGATGTAGATTTCTTTAACTGATTTTAAAAGATGATTGAATGCTACATTTCTTCACTCAAAGGTTGAAAGCACTGACTGCTACACTAAAATCAGTCATCCACCCATTGACAGTGGTAAGATACATTGTAGCCACAGCTGCCCCGGGACAGACTGACAGAAGTGAGGCTGCCATACACAGGCGCCACTGAGCCCCCTGACCACCATCAGCAGGCAAGGCAGGTGAAGTGTCTTGCCCCTGGACTCAGTGACTGAGACCGACAGAGCATGGTTTCGAACCAGCAACCCACCCATTACAGGACGAACTCGAGCATACACATGGGTCAGAGTTTGCGTGAGGGACTTCACATTGACCCGTAAAGTTTGTTTTTTATAGATCAAAACCTTTTCGTGGACAGTTACATACACCAGTTTCAGGCCCCGTTTTGTGCGTTCGCCACATCTCTAAATTAGAACCCTAAACTTTGAGAATGGTAAGCCATTTGCTCTGGTTGTAATATACCGAATTATGGATGGGATTTCCCATGCCCAATATCTCATTTAAGTGTGGGCAAACTGGATTGCCGCAGAGAGTGCTATTTGCTCAAGTGGCGAAGATCTGGATTTCCATAGCTTTCCATAGCTTTAGAATTAGTCCACATGTTGCACAACAACTACGCCTCTTAATTTCTCTTTCAATTTGGCAAACAATGACACTGATCAACCTCAAGCAGAGAAGTGTAATCCACTGTCTATACAATCTTATCTGTGCGGGGTCAAAGGGGGGATGGTGCCTATCTCCGGTTGCAACCGATGCCCCGCAGCACAGCCTTTAAAACCAAACTGAGTTTGAGCTGCACTTTTTGCACCTCAAATTATTGCACCTCTTGGCCTTGTGACCAGTAAGCTTGAATCTTAGACTCTTTGTCTACCTGTGACAACTGTCTGGAGGGGGGCATCGTCCGAGCTTCTGCTGGCAACAACTTGGTGCTCACCCTCTACCGATGATCCACATGGCCCTGTCTTTCAGTGTTTAACCCTTTCTCTCTCCTAGACATAGCTACTGACGGAGCTTTTACTGTAACTAACTCTATGTGCTCTCTTCAGACTCTAACATTGAAAACTGGCTCAGAGTTTATCTGTTCTTTCTTTCTAGGTGAAAACGACTGAAGGAGCTACATCCATTAACATTTACCTTTTCCTTCCCATAGAAAGTACTCCTGGATCAGTGCTTCTTTGTTCTCTTTGTGTCTCTGCTCTGTTCTCTCTAACCCCCAGTCGGTCGTGGCAGATGGCCGCTCACACTGAGCCTGGTTCTGCTGGAGGTTTCTTCCTGTTAAAAGGGAGTTTTTCCTCTCCACTGTCGCTACATGCATGCTCAGTATGAGGATTGCTGCAAAGTCAACGCCAGTGACTGTCCACTGTCTCTACATGCTCATCCAGGAGGAGTGAATGCTGCAAGTCACTGACTGGATGCAATCTGCTGGGTTTCCTTAGATAGACAAACTTTTTATCCAATTTGAATAAATAACAGAATCTGACTGCACTGTTCAATGATTTGGATTAATTTTAATGCATGTACCTGACTTTTGTGAAGTGCCTTGAGACGACATGTGTTGTGAATTGGCGCTATATAAATAAACTGAATTGAATTGAATTGAATTGAATTGAATTGAATTGAATCTGCATGCAATTTGCATGTTACCTGTGTAATATTTTTTAATGATTTCTCTGAAGTAAAAAAAATGCAGATTTAAATTGGTTTCAAAATTAAAAGTAGACTTAAATCAATGGTTATTATCCCACCACAGATGTTGACGAATTTTAATGGAATAGTTGTTTTTGTGTATCTATTCCAGGCATAGATGGAATAGATACACTTTATCATGGTGGAGATCAACTTGAGTTCCATGTTGTTTTTGCCATGTTGAAGGCTGGCTATAAGAAAGAGAAAGAAACAAGATAAATTGGCATCTTTCATGTCAAGCTATGGATTATTTACCATAGCTTCCTAGAAACTAGTCAACATAAAAAAGTATGACAATCCCATTACTTTTATTCCACAGGAATTATTGTGTTCCAATTTTTCTAGAACCTTACGTAATTTACACTGTTTGTTCTTACTCAATAAATGAACTCAAATTAATTGTTGTGTTTCTCTAAATATTCAGTTTGAGATTATGGTACTGGACTGCGATAGACTGGCGACCTGTCCAGGGTGTACCCCGCTTCTCGCCCGTAGACTGCTGAAGATAGGCACCAGCTCCCCCGCCACCCAGTATGGAAGAAGCGGGTATAGAAAATAAATAGATGGATTATGGAACTGTAAAAACAATTTTCACTTTTACAGCATCTGTCACATCAGGGACATCACATATCAGTCAATAACTTTTTGTTGGTCTGATTTGTTCTCTTAATTTTTCTAAAGATGTCTTGATGTGTTTTACACCATTGCAATTTGATCTAAGGCATTGTTCAGAGCCGAACATCCATCTTGCTGGATGAGTGGATGAGTTCATTTCTCAACAACATTACGTACAGATGTGAAGGTATTTAAAATTGATTTAGGACAACAGCTTGGCTCAGCCCACCTCAGGAGGTTATCTGAGACCCTTTTATCTGGATTAGTCGAGCAGTCTGAAATCAAACAGTCCAGAAACACACTGAGGTACCACGCACTGGCCTGACTTTTTTCAAGAAGCATGTCTGTTTCCTGGAGCGCTTCATTTAGTAAATGGAATGAAATAACCAGCGTTATAAAAAATCTGTTACAATGGCTAGCAAATAGGATACAGTCTGCTAGTTTCAAATGATTAAACAGCTGTCTGTGGGTTTTTTTGGGGGGGGGACTGAATCTTAAATTAACTTCTTCAATTAAGAACAGTTCTGTAAGGATTTATTTCTTTGATTAGTGGATTCCGGGGGGGGGGGGTTATGGTGAGGGAGTTGTTCTGTAAAGTAACATTCATTTGGATTGTTTTTTTGGACTGATTCAATATGCTATATTGTCACCGCATCACAAAATGTCCCATGTCAGTCATAGAAATCTGAGCATTGTGAAGCAGCCACTTTTACAAAGCCCTGAGGTTTTGGGCTTGTTAAGTTGTGTAGAAACAACTGACTGCTGCAAGCAAGCTTTAGATTGTTTTACTGAATTGGAGTATTTATGGGTTGAAATCTTCAGTGTCTTTGATCTGACACTTCGCTTTATATGAGTAATACGTATTTGTTTGCTATTTCTAATATCTATTGAAAAATATACAATTAAGCCTAATTTTTCATACCCTTGGCAAATTTAGATTTCAAGTAATCTTTTAATTTTACCAACATCTGACTAGAAGTTCTGACTTGAATCTGAGTCTGTGAGGAAGCTATAGATTGGGGTGATGACAACAAGGCCTTTCTGGATCAACATCAAACTTTTGATAAATACCAATCTTTGTTTGGGTAAAAATGCATTGGACAGAAACTGCTTTCTTAAGATGTCCACTGACATCATGATGGCTGCAGACATTGAGGATTTCACTATTTAAGCCTCGTTAGACATTTTCGCAAACTCTGACACTGTTAATCACATGATGCTAACTAATTTTGCATTATTTGCTGTTATTTCAGCTTTTAACTTTGTTCTCTCTCTTTTCTCTTCCTAGAAGCTACACCTGGCCTGTCTCTGTGTCTACCTGTGACACCTTTCTGGAGAGGGGAATCGTCCGAGCTTCTGCAGGCAACGACTTAATGTTTAACCCTTTCTCTCTCCTAGACATGGCAATTGACTGAGCTTTTACTGTAACTAACTCTGCGTGCTCTCTTTCAGACTCTAACCTTGAAAACTGGCTCAATTTATCTGTTCTTTCTTTCTAGGTAAAACGACTAAAGGAGCTACATCCATTAACATTTACTTTTCCTTCCCATAGAAAGTACTTCTGGATCAGTGCTTCTTTGTTCTCTTTGTGTCTCTGCTCTGTTCTGTTAAAAGGGAGTTTTTCCTCTCCACTGTCGCTACATGCATGCTCAGTATGAGGGATTGCTGCAAAGTCAACGCCAGTGACTGTCCACTGTCTCTACATGCTCATCCGGGAGGAGTGAATGCTGCAAGTCACTGACTGGATGCAATCTGCTGGGTTTCCTCAGACAGAAAAACTTTTTATCCAATTTGAATAAATAACTGAATCTGACTGCACTGTTCAATGGTTAGGACTGATTGGAATGTATGTACCTGACTTTTGTGAAGTGCCTTGAGACAACATGTGTTGTTAATTGGTGCTATATAAATAAAACTGAATTGAATTGAACTGCATACTTTAGTGGGGATTTCTGGAACTGTTTTAGAGAGGTTTACAGCTTACCTTTCAAATGGAAGCTTCAGTGCCCATATAAACCAAATCATGTCAAACTCCACTGATCTAATATGTATGGTATCTCAAGGATCTGTTTTAGGGCCACTTCTTTTTTTGATATATAGTCACCCACTTGGATAGATCATTAGTACCTTCCACAATATCTCCTCAGACTTTTATAAAAATGACATTCAGCTGTGTTGCTCCTTAAAAAAAGAGTTCTTTAAACGCTCTGAATTACTTCAGTCACAAAAGAAAACAAACATGCTGGTTAAGAAATAAATCCATCAACTGAACTCTGAGAACACCAAGAGCTTGATAAGTGTCCCAGAGAGAATGGGTTCTATGATCAGAACTCCCTCTGCTGTCAAGCCAAACCT
This sequence comes from Crenichthys baileyi, assembly GCA_036173005.1. Lineage (NCBI taxonomy): Eukaryota > Metazoa > Chordata > Actinopteri > Cyprinodontiformes > Goodeidae > Crenichthys > Crenichthys baileyi. Next base: position 764,314 of record JAHHUM010002325.1, read on the forward strand.
AAGGACCTTTGGTGTTGTTTTCAACCAATCAGTGTCTTTTGAAGGTCACTTAATACAACTTGTCCGAAATGTTTTTTGTCACTTAAGAAATATGTCCAAACTTATAGAATCAGGCTGGCCTCTTGGCACAACTACGGAGAAAGCCACACAAACTACTGCTACCCAGCATTTTTCTCTCAAATGCCAGATCCCTCACAAATAAGATGGATGAGCAGAAGCTTCAGCTAGCAGCAAACAGTCTCATTCATGAATGTTGTATTTTGCTGGTTACGGAGACCTGGCTCCACTCATCCATTCCGGACACGGCTATCGAGCTTGCTGGACGTAAAACGTACAGATATGATAGGAGCTGTGCCTCCGGTAAGAACAGGGGAGGGGGGCTCTGCATATATTTGAACAACAGCTAGAGCACAAATACCACGATTATTGACAGGCACTGCTCAGCAGACCTGGAATTTATCACCGTCAGATGCAGGCCGTTGTACCTTCCGCGTGAGTTTACAGTTGTCATGGTGACTGCTGTATATATTCCACCTGATGCCTACGCCAGTGCAGCTCTCAGCCACTTGGACCATGCTCTCAGCCGGCTACAGAACAACCACTAAGAGGCAGTGCATGTGATTGCGGGAGATTTCAACCATGCTGATTTGAAAGTAGCGCTCCTTAAATTCCACCAGCACATTAAATGTGCCACTAGGGGAGCTAACACGCTAGATAAAGCCTACTCCAACATCAAGCATGGACACAGGGCCACTCAGCTGCCCCATTTGGGCTCCTCTGAACACATGTCGCTGCTTCTCATTCCAGCATACAAGTCTGTGCTGAAGCGAGCACCCCCCAAAATCCAGACTGTGAAATCTTGGCCGGATGGTGCCACTCAGCAGTTACAAGACTGTTTAGCAAGGACAGACTGGGATATTTTCTACCACCATGACCTGGAAGTTTTCACCTCAACAGTACTCGGCTATATTCAACGCTGTGTTAACACCGTCACAGTGGAGAGAAACATCCGGGTGTTTCCCAACCAGAAGCCCTGGATGAACAAAGAGGTCAAGAACCTGCTGAGGGAGAGAAATAGTGCTTTCAGGTCCAGAGACAGGGACCTGTACAGCTGCGCCCGAGCCTCTCTGAAAAGGGGCATCAGAGAGGCCAAGGCAAACTACAAGCAGAGGATTGAGAAAGAATTCAACAGCAACAACAGCCGGCAGGTGTGGGAAGGGGTCCAGCACATTACCAACCTCAGATCCAGCTACACCACCGCAGTATCTGGGGATGCCACACTGGCAGAGGAGCCCGTTTTGAGGCTGAATCACCAGCAGAGCCCATACTGCAGCTGTGATCCCTCAACAGCCAAACCATCACTGTAGAAGTACAGAAAGTAAGGAGAACCCTGGGGGCAGTGAACCCCAGGAAAGCTGCTGGAGCTGATGGTGTGACAGGAAGGGTGCTGAGCGACTGTGCAGATCAGCTAGCTGGGGTTTTTACCAGCATCTTTAATCAGTCCCTCACCCAGTGCTCCATCCCACCATGTTTAAAGTGCTCCACCATCATCCCACTGCCAAAAAAGAACAATATTAGCGGTCTCAATGACTATCGGCCAGTGGCACTAACCCCGATCATCATGAAGTGCTTCGAGAAACTGCTTCAGATTCATATCACTTCACGCCAGCCACCCACACTTGACCCCCACCAGTTTGCCTACAAAACCAATTGCTCTACAGAGGATGCCATCGCCACCGCTCTGCACACCACGCTGACACACGTGGAACAGTGAAGGAGCTGTGCAAGGCTACGCTTCCTGGTCTTCAGCACGGCTTTTAACACCATTATTCCGAGCAGATTGGTGAGCAAGCTGGGGGTCCTGGGTTTCCCCCACAATATCTGCTGCTGGATAAGGAATTTTTTGACAAACTGATCCCAGAGAGTGAGTGTAGGACCCCACCTGTCCTCAGCACTGAGCACCAGCACCAGCACTCCACAAGGCTGTGTCCTAAGCCTCCTACTCTACATCCTCTAAACCCATGAATGTACCCCCTGTTATGATTCTGGCCCGTCTGCCTGCTCTGCTCTCACTCATGCAATTAACTCATCTGCTTCACCTGTCTGCTGCTGCGCTGCTGCGCAATCACCGTCATGCCACACACCTGTGGAGCTGCAGCTATATACAGCCCTCTGACAGGCAGAAGGTGCCAGATTTTCGAAAACATTTGTGAGTAGTTATCCAGCGTACCTTCCTGACTGATCTCGTTCCATGACCTTGCCTTGCCTTACGGATTATTCCCTCTTGCCTGCTCCTTGTCTGACGGATTGGATTTTGGATTTAGACTCTGTTTTCTGCCTCTGGTTTATGTCTCTGCCTGCCCCTTGTCTGACGCCTCTAGTCCTGGAATTCGACCCTGTTTCTGTCCCTGGATTTACGTCTTAGCCTAGCCACTGGTTTATTCAGCCTGAGTCCGCCTGGCTCTCTAGTCTGTCTGGACTTATTGTCAAGAGGACAATCACAGCTCTCTGTGTTCCTGTCACAGCTTCAGCTCGTTCCCCGGAGGATTTGGATCAGTCGGCAATCCAACTTCAGTCTGTCAGACGCTTCCTCATTAACTGTCTGGATCTCTTCCTCCTCTGGATTCTGTGCCTCATCCCCAGACTGAGAAGGTTAGTGGCTTTATCTAACTCCTTGCAGATCCTGAGTTTTATTCAGCCACTAACTAGTCTCTCTGTTCTCACTGGTTCCTGGAAGCTGACTGCTGCTCTTCTGCTCTCTGATCCTGAGTTTCTGAATAAACCATTTTACTTATCACTTTGTGTTTGGCTGAATTTGGGTTCTCTGTCTCTGGTCGTGATACCCCCATCCACCCGAACAATTCCATCATAAAGTTTGCAGATGATACCACGGTGGTGGGGCTCATCTCTGGAGAAGATGAGACCAGGTACAGAATAGAGGTGGAACGGCTGTCTGTCTGGTGCACCACCAACAACCTCCTTTTGAACACCTCCAAGTCGAAGGAACTGATTGTCGACTTTAGGAGGTGTAAACCAGACATTCAGCCCATCATTATAAATGGGGACAGGGTTGAGATGGTGCCAAATTTCAGGTTACTGGGCACCTACATCAGTGAAGATCTGACCTGGAATGCAAACTGCACTTCCATCCTGAAGAAGGCACAGCAGAGACTGTACTTCCTGAGGATTCTCAGGAATAACAACCTGAGAACCGAGCTGCTGTTGTCCTTCTATCGCTGCTCTGTGGAGGTGGTGTTGTGCCATGGCAACTCACTGTGGTTCTCCAGTTGCATTGAGGCAGAGAGGAAGCAGCTCCAGAGGGTCATAAACACTGCCCAGAGACTGATTGGCTGCCCTCTTCCATCTTTGGAGGAGATCTACAGGACCCGCTGCCCCCAGAGAGCCCACAGCATCATCAGGGACTCCTCACACCCCGGCCACCGCCTCTTTGAACTTTTACCCTCAGGGAGGCTTTTCAGGGCAATAAGGTCAAAAATAAACAGACTGAAAAACAATTTCTACCCAAGAGCTGTTGTTGCCCTGAACACTGCAAATTCATGTAAACCCTGATTTATTCATTTATTTATTTGATTGTTTTCACCGACCTCAAAAGTTGCTATTTTTTGAATTTCGTTGTGCATTTTTTACACAATGACAATACAAAGGATTCTGATTCTGATTATTGCAACACATTCCAAAACAGCTAAGACAGGGCCCACAAAAGACTGGTAAAGTTGGGGAATGCTCAAAAACACCTGTTTGGAACATTCCACAAGTGTCAGGACTGGGTATAAAAGGAGCATCCCTGAAAGGCTCAGTCATTCACAATCAAGGATGGGGTGAGTTCCACTATTCTGTGAACAACTGTGTGAGCAAATATTCCAACAGTTTAAGAACAGCAGATAATTGCAAGGAATTTAGGGATTTCATCATCTACAGTACATAATATTATCAAAAGATTCTGAGAATCTTCATAAATCTCTATACTTCAGCAGCAAGGCAGAAAACCAAACCTTTGAACCCTCAGAATGCACCGCATTAAAAACGGTTATCATTCTGTAACGCATATTACCACATGGAACACTTCAACAAACCATTCTCAAGTAACACAGTTCGTCGCTACATCTACAAGTGCAAGTTAAAACTCCACCATGCAAAGTGAAAGCCATACATCAACAACTCCCAGAAACGCCCCTGGCATTCAGCTAACAGTACATCACTACGGACTCTTCTGCTACGCAGATGGTACAGTTATTTTCACCGAATAGTCCTGTAATTGTCCTCTTATTTAAATTTGGTCCAACAGAATGGAAGATTGCCTCTTGAAACTGGAAAAGGATTTTTCTAAACTAGATCTTCAGTTGAAACAGGAGGTTTAGAGAGAGGAAAACCAACTCTAGAGCCAGAAGATCTGCTTCAAACAAGTGGGAGAAAGGTAACGCACTCTGTTCAACCAGAGTGATACACATAAAAACAGTGCAGAGTATAGGATTTGACTCGGCATTGAATGGGCAACAGAGACCGAACATTAACAGTCACAACGCGAAGGTGAAAGAGAACTGGGTTGATTTCAAAAGACTTGATTAATGCAACCTGCTTCCATGGACTTCATATACGAATAAAAGGTAAGATCATACACAATTTTCTGTTGTAATAAAAAAAGAGAGATCAGCCAAAATAAAATAAAAAAATATAAATAATTAAAACTGACCTTATAAATAAAGGGATATTCTGTTGGATTTCTTGCTATGGTATTATTGAACAGCATGGAGTTGATTACAGCATAATTAAAAGCTTTTAAAATAATTAAAGCTTCTATTTTGGGTTCAAATATTTGTACATCTGACTCCAGAGGAGTCTGTGCCTCACCAGTCATGAACCTCATCGCACATCACTGAAGCCAAGCCACATTCTGCACATGTTACAACAGCGTGGCTTCATAAAGTGTGGGCACTAGACTGGCCTGGCTGCAGTCCAGACCTGTCTCCCATTGAAAATGTGTGGTGCATTATGAAGTGCAGAAGACAAGAGACCCTGGACTGTTGAGCAACTGAAGTTGTTCATCAAGCAAGAATGGAAAAGAATTCCACCTACAAAGCTTCAAAGATTTGTGTCCTCAGTTCCCAAATGCTTATTGAATATTGTTAAAAGCAAACATGCCCCTGGCCCAGCTTTGTTGGAATGTGTTGCAAGCACCAATCCTAAATGAGTAAATATTTGAAAAAAAAATAAAGTTTATCAGTTTAGACATTAAATATCTTGTCTTTATAGTGTATTCAATTGCATATAGGCAGAACAGGATTTGCAAATCATTGAATATGCACAGAGGGAATGTATTGGAATGAATGGCAGAACAGCAACTAAACACACAGAGACCAGTCACTAGAGGACAGAAAAACGTAAATATAGAACATAACTCAATATGAAAATGGCTAAAATGCAAAGGCAAAGGGATATGAATAAACTCAGAAACAGAGAAAAAATAAAAAAATAAAGAGAGCACAGAACAGAAATTACGTGGCCAACCAAAATAAAACAACAAAATATAAAAGAGAAGCTCATACTCATACCAAAACTAAAAGTACAAACAAAATACAAAAACAGTACAGACAGTTTTTTACATTGTTTTATCAACTTCTTGGTGAAAATAAAATGTAAAATCATCAAAAGTATCAATAATTTTTGACCTGACTGTAAAATAGAACAAAATTCTCTTGTCCAGAGAATTTCAAGTATAGTCTGTTAGATTTCAAACAGGACTTTGGAGAGGAGGTGCGCCTGTCAAATCCATTAACACAGAAGCAACAGAGGGACTTGCTAAGCAGTCTGGGAAACTAATTGGTCGATAATGTCTTTCCTCCAGCATGTGTTCAGTTTCTGTGGTAACCATTTGCTCTATGGGTCAATCTGTGTGGGCACTTACCTTCATTTGCATTACCACCTAAGGTCTTATCTCAGGGCTTTACTGATATAGCAAAGGCATCGTATGCATCTGACCTGCCATTTTGTCACCTGATACAGCAGAATTTTAGCTCCTAGCACATTGTAGCTAATACATCCAGCTTTACCCAGAGATGTTGCTATGGAGACAGTCAAAAATAAAACACAAGTGTACATAATGTGTGTATATGCATTTCTAAGTAATCAATGCTCTTCTTCAGGGAACCAACATTAGAATGGAAATGCAGTGCTGTCATATTCACTAAATTAGAATATTAATGAAAAGTTCATTCATTTCTGTAACTCAGTTTACTGAGTGAAACACGTTATATAGATTAATTACACACACATATTTTTCAATCCTTTATTTCTGTTAATTTGGATTATTTTCCACTTACAGCTAATAATAACATGACATTTAAGATTAGAAATTTACATCAGACCAATAAAGAAAACATTCTGTGGGCTTTATGAAAGGTATGTTTAATAACTGTTTAAAAGTTGTTATTTTCAAAAGTTACTTTAAACCTGACAACCAAGACTCATTAAAACACATATTCATACAGTTCTGCTACCCTGCCTCCACATTCTGCTACTCTGCCTACGCCACATTAAATTCTTCCTTTCAAATTTAGTTAGTTGCCTTGTCTTCTGTTAGCCATGCACCTTCTTCGTCACCGTCACCTAAAAGCCATTTTTACAAATGCTATCCTAACCTTCCTCCGAGCTTCCTCCTTCAAATGGAGCACCAGATTGGGAAAGAAAGTGGAAACAGGAGACTTTTGAGCAACAGTTGTGATTGAAAGCCTTGTTCTTGTCAGATAATAATAGGTTAATTGTTTTGAGATCACTGAAATGCAAAATTAGCTTAAACAACCACTCTTTACCACTTTTACCAGAAAGTTATGCAGAGAGCTATCTCTGAATGGAAGTGTCAGTTGTATTTATGTAACACCAAGGGCTTCACATCAACAACCACCATTAAATAGCAAATAGGATAAAACTGATCAATTTAAATGAAAGATGTTAAGAATTATTTAGCGTCTCATGCTCATTCAGTCCAAGGGACTTCACAACACCCCAAACCTTGAAGCAGATGGGCTACTGCCAGTGGCATGCACAGACATTTTGGGGGGCAGGTGCTCAAGTGGAAAAAAAGGGCACCTTGTGCAGCACATAGAGCTGTCAGCTGACTTTTGTGTATATTTACCATAATAAGACTACGTGACCGGAGTTAATATATTGTGCATGCGCGCAATGAGTAAACAAGGAGAAGTAATGGAGACAAGTCAGTCAGCAACACCCAGTGGAGACGCAAAAGAAAAATTTCATACATGATCTCATACAGGGATCATGTATGAAAAGGCACAAAAAAAATATTTGATGCCAAGAGAGAAAGACAGGAGTAGTGCTGGGAAAACAATATGAGCAATAATGTTTATATTGTGTGTTCACTGTTGGTGTTCAGTTCTGCAGTACTACCAGCACCAATGTTTATGTCTACTGATCAAGCCTGGTGCAAAAATGATTTTCAGGCTCCAAAAGGAAAGTAAACACTATCAGGACAAATGCTTGGCCTCTATTGTTTTATTTGAAGATGAATATATGTCTTTGTGGTGTTTTTTATAGTCACAGTACATCACTAGGCCCCTTTAAAGGTGCAGGAAGAGACTTTCTTCACCACAAAATCAGCCACAGATAATTTGGTGCCCTGGGAAAGATTATCCATTGAGCCTCCTGCACAATTTGCTAAATCTATCTGCACACTCATACAATAAAAAAAATACCTACCACTTTGATGTTATCTTTTATTTAAAAAAACAAACTGTCCAAATAAACAGATTTTAATAAATTTGATAAATTTGAAACAGAATATCAGAAGCCTAAACCATACCTGCCAATATCTATTGATATGGAGAGATATCCAGGTGGAATGTTTGTTTTCAGATTAATTTGCCAGGTTTGAATAGGGCTTTTAAGTTGGATTACCTTTAATTCTTGTTTTAATGTGTAACATTATGTTTACCTGTAAGCTGTAATGGGAATTATTAAGTGTTGTGGACTTCCTTTAACCTTTCTCCTCTGACCTAGGTGTTTGAATAGTGTTCTGTCTTCTTAGAGCAGATGGCCTTTAGCCATTTGTTGATGAATGATGGTCAGCACTTCCTGAGGGGGTGCAGATGGGGTCTTCATTTATGATTGTCTTATCTCTGTCCTGGGGAGGTTCAGGGGCCATAAAGTTAAACTCTTTAAAGCTGAGGTAACACCCTCATTCTGCTATAAATACTGTCTGTAAACTGTGTTCGGGGCCTCTGTTTCACTGACACGTCAGTGACAGGGTCTTCAAAAGCAGAAATGCCTTTGAATAAAACTTATAAAGACAAAGTCCGGATTTTCTCTTATTGTGAGTTAATTTCTCTCCCACTTTGATAAGAAAAATTCTACTACAAATCCATAATCATCAAAATTACAAGAAACAAAGGCTTGGAATATATAACTCTATGCATGATGATTCTACATCATATGAGTTTCACTGTCTGAGATGAAAGTGCAAACATTGCACTTTTACACAAATTCAATTTTTTTGGGATGTACCTGTAGTTGCATATCAGTATTCAAATCTACATATTTGGCTCATTACATCTGTCTTTTAAGAACTTACGTGGTAATCCATCGCCCCTGCTTTTACATTTATACCTTTGTTTCTATGTTTGTAGCTTCTTGTTGGTTATTTCACTCACATGAAACTGTTTTTTTTTAGTAAAGGTAGGACCATGTTACTGTATTTCATTTCATACCTACTCTCTGCTATTCAACCACAAAGCATCGAGCCGTCACATTTCATTTGTTGGATTTAGTCTTGCTTTCCGCTCTCCCTTCACACGTTGTCCTTGTGTATTATTTCCTAGCTCTGAATCTTTCCTGTCATCGTTATACATTTTCACAGTTTTTTTCTTGTTTTTTCTCAAATTTCTTTGTTTATTTTGTGCATTTTATTCCTGCTTTCATTTGTTTGCCAAGCTATTGTGGATTTATGTTTCCGGATTTCTTGCCTTGCAGCTTTTTAAAGATAAAATAACTTACTTTCACTTTGCTCCCTCCAGAACCTTGGTTGCATTTTACACAAATCCATAAGAGAATATTGTAAATGAAACACTGGATTGCATCTTTACATTGCTGAAAAGTTTAGTCTGTCAGGATGGTTCTGGACCTGGACCCAATTGCAGACAGGCAGGCAGGAGCAGCACAGTGAGTAGAAAAAATGTAATCAATGAATGGTAAATGGACAGAACTTATATACCGCTTTTCCAGTCATATTGACCACTCAAAGCACTTTACATTAGAGCCACATTCACCCAGACGCACTCACTAATGTGAACACGTTCATACACCAATACGCAGATTGGTGTATGAATGTGTGCATGAGGAGGATGAGGCATGGAGCAAGAGCAAAAACAGGCATGGACATGGGCAGGCTAGACAGTTTTATAAAGTGGAGAGCAATGAGAACTGATAAGTATACATACTGAAACACAGATGAAAACAGGGAAACTGACGGGCATGACTCAGGTGGACTAAATTAAACCAATTGCATGATGGAAGGGACTCAGAGTGGAAACTAAAACATGAATGGACCTGAACAGAGATACAAGGATATAATTTAACTAAAAGAAAAATCTTACAGATGTAACAAAACTAATATGCACCATGAACAGAATTCAAGAATAAGTAAGAAACTAAATCTAATGAAATGAACTCATAAGGTACCGTCTGGAAAACATAAACAGTAATGATTAGCCAAAACAAAACAATAATAGTAACCCAAAACGAATATTGAAGCGATGCAGAAAACCACCTCAAAAGAAAAATGAAACCCAAACATGTACAGATTGTGACCTAGTGTCACCTACAACATAATCTGGTCTTAATCTTGACATTTTGATTGGCAATACTATTAAATTGATCTCTGTCACTGTTCAATTATCTGCACTGATCCAAAAGTTTCTGGCACAACTTCACCAACATCCAAGGTGCATGAAGAGGGCAAACGAACTGATAAGATGAAAACATCAGCAACACTTGAAGTACTTGGAACATACTTTATTGAGAGAACAATGCGTTTCAGCATGTGGCCTTCTTCAGATTCATTACAAATCACCACACAATGTAGTTAAATAAAAGGTTAAATCCACAAAATATTCAAATCGACCAATCACATGTATACACTTACACCAGCTGACCAATCAGCATACAGAGGGATGGTGCTTACTAACTGGTTAAGCCAGCGTCCACTTAGGCTCTGACTTATCATACCCTGCCAGTTAGTGGAGTTTAGTGTTAGTGTTTTTGTTAACTTTTCTCTGTCTGGTGTTTTTTCTGTTTATCCAGGTTATTCGATTCCTTCTGTTTAGTTTTCAGTCCCTAAGTTCTTGTTTTTCATGTGTTTGTTATCATTGGGTTTTGTTATTTAGTTAGTTTCTTTAATTTTCTGCTCAGTTCCTCATGTTCTAGCTAGTTGGTTGTAATTAAACACAATTCCCTCAGTCTCCCTGCAGCCCTATTCCACACCTGTGTCATATTTCCCCTGATTTTCTGCCTCCCTGAACATTGTGGTCCACACTCCACTTTCCCTCAGTTTATAAGCTTTCTGGTTTTGATTATTCGCTATTGGTTCCTCTTGAATTCTTCTGCTTCTGCCTCTCAGCCTGCTCAGAAGCTTTTCTTCCCGCTCCCTGCTTGGCTGCATTCTTTTACTCTTAACTTTTTATCTCTTTGCCATAATTATGGAAAAGTTGGACTAAAATTACTTCATAAAAGTGACTCCCAAGGATTATTATTTTAATTTTTCTAACCATGTTTCTTCACTTGAACCCAAACAAAGGACAAGTTAACGTTGGCTAATCAGCACAATATGCTTTTCTTCACCTCAATGGATTTCAACAAACTTGAACAGAAATTGACTGTTTTGTAGATGAAAGTCAATCAACTACCAGTGAATATTGAGGTAAATATGGGGTACAGCAGTAATTCAACTCTGCCTGTAATCCCAAACAGTGACAGCCAGCTCAACGACTCACCCAGCAAACAAAACGCTGAGAATAAACCCACCAGCATGTTTTAGGCGCAAGGCTAAAAAATCAAGGAAGATGACTCACTGGGAGATCTCTGCAATTAAATAAATCAGAAAGGCCAGAATTGCAAAAAAATGCCCCTGTTTCCCCTGGAAAAGGAGATAATCTGCCAGCAGCCTCAACCTTCAGCAGAGAATATGGAGTACTACGCTGCCATCAACAGCTCCAGCAGAGATAGAGCAGTTGGCTGAGAGAGAGAGTTCATCACAAAAGGTCTCCCCACCTAATTCCACAGGCGAAGTGGACCCCCCTGTGAAAACCCCCTCTCCCCAAGCCCCGTCCCAGACCGATTCCCGCCCTACTAAACCAACATCTTCCAAAAGCCGCAGAGCCCCACCACCACCTAATCTATCGCCTTCAAATCCAGACCATCAAATCTCTTCTCACAGAGAAGAGATTAAAGAGATTAAAGAGCCCGGTCTGAACTAAGTTCTTGAATATTTACAGGCCAAGTCCAAAACAAACTTTTTCAGTAATTTTAATTAGCTTATATCTGTGATATGTGTTGATTATGATGTTTAATTATTGTGGGAGACTTCAACATTCATATCGACAATCCTGAAGACAGAAGTGCAATAGAACTATGGGACACTTTTGCTTTGAGTCAACATGTTAAACAGCAAACGCACAGAGTACATAAACTCACCGGCCACTTTATTAGGTACACCTTGCTAGTACCGGGTTGGACCCCGTTTTTCCTTCAGAACTGCCTTAATCCTTCGTGGCATAGATTCAACAAGGTACTGGAAACATTCCTCAGAGAGTTTTGTCCATATTGACATGATAGCATCACACAGATGCTGCAGATTTGTCGGCTGCACATCCATGGTGCGAATCTCCTGTTCCACCACATCCCAAAGGTGCTCTATTGGATTGAGATCTGGAGACTGTGGAGGCCATTTGAGTACAGTGAACTCAAGAACCAGTCTGAGATGATTCGTGCTTTATGAAATGGCGCATTATCCTGCTGGAAGTAACCATCGGAAGATGGGTACACTGTGGTCATGAAGGAATGGACATGGTCAGCAACAATACTCAGGTAGGCTGTGGCGTTGACACGATGCTCAACTGGTACTAAGGGGCCCAATATGTGCCAAGAAAATATCCCCCACATCATTACACCTCCAGCCTGAACCGTTGATACAAGGGAGGATGGATCCATGCTTTCATGTTGTTGACGCCAAATTCTGACCCTACCATCCGAATGTCGCAGCAGAAATCGAGACTCATCAGACCAGGCAACATTTTTCCAATCTTCTATTGTCCAATTTTGGTGAGCCTGTGCGAATTGTAGCCACAGTTTCCTCTTCTTATCTGACTGGAGTGGCACCTGGTGTGGTCTTCTGCTGCTGTACCCCATCCGCCTCAAGGCTCTACGTGTTGTGCATTCAGAGATGCACTTCTTCATGCCTTGGTTGTAACGAGTGGTTATTTGAGTTACTGTTGCCTTTCTATCAGCTCAGACCAGTCTGCCCATTCTTCTCTGACCTCTGGCATCAACAAGGCATTCGCGCCCACAGAACTGCCGCTCACTGGATATTTTCTCTTTTTCAGACCATTCTCTGTAAACCTTAGAGATGGTAGTGCGTGAAAATCCCAGTAGATCAGTAATTTCTGAAATACTCAGACCAGCCCGTCTGGCACCAACAACCATGCCACGTTCAAAGTCACTTAAATCATCTTTCTTCCCCATTCTGATGCTCAGTTTGAACTGCAGCAGATCGTCTTGCCCATGTCTACATGCCTAAATGAATTGATTTGCTGCCATGTGATTGGCTGATTAGAAATTTGCGTTAACGAGCAGTTGGAGCTGGTGTACCTAATAAAGTGGCCGGTGAGTGTATGTTGGACTTGATCATCACTAAGGGTCTAAACATTTCCAAGGAGTCTGTAACTGATGTTGCCCTATCTGACTACTTTTCTGTTATTTTTGAAAGCATCATCTCCAATGACTCAGTTAGCTAAAGCGACATTATAAGAAAACGCATCTTTAAGGACGGTGCTGCTGAATCTTTCACTAGATTTACTCTTCTATGTCCACTTTGCCCTGTAACACTGTAGGTAAGCTGGAAGACAACTTTCATTCTAAAATCTCGGACATCATTAATTCAGTTGCTCCAATTAAATTGAAGCTCATTTCTGGGAAGAAAAAGTCTCCGTGGAGAAGTGCTCCACCAGTCAGAAGTGAAAAAAGGGAGTGTCAAAAAGCCGAACAAAGGTGGCGAAAGACTGGACCCAAGGTTCACTACAACATCTATAAAGAGAGACTCTACAGATAAAGCTTACAACTGAAAAATGCAAGAGAACCTTTCTTTTCTGAGATCACCAGCAAAAACATTAACAATGTTCGTGCCCTATTTGCAACGGTCGACAGGTTAACAAACCCTCCTGTAACATGTTCACTGAAAAAAAACAAAAGATCAGAGGGGCAGTCAGCACATCGACATCAACTCCAGTACCAAAGTTGTCTCCAACTAGAACTGATTTTGACAAAATTGCCCAATTTCACCAAATAAACTACAAAAACTTTGAAGGAATTGTACAGCAACTAGGTTCTTCTTGCTGTCTCGATTGTTTACCCACAGCTTTCCTTAAGAAAGTCAAAATGTCTGATTTGTCTGATTTAACTCAAATAATACACATCTCAAATTATACACATCTCTTTTTCAGGTGTTTTCCCTCAGGCCCTAAAAACAGCAAAAAGAGCAACTTGGACAAGCTGCTACTGCAGAACTACAGGCCTATCTCAAACCTTTTAAATGTTTCAGCAGTTAAACAACTTCCTAGCAATGACCAGCCATTTCAATGTCTTCCAGTCAGGCTTCCTGCTCACCCCAGTACAGACTGCCCTTGTCAAGGTGTTCAATGACATCCGTATAGATGCAGACTGCGGAAGAACCACAGTGCTGGTATTATTGGACCTTAGTGCAGCATTCGACACAGTTGATCCATTTTATTAGACCGCCTGGAAAACTGGGTTGGCCTTTCTGGAACAGCACTCGATTGGTTTAAATCCTACTTGAAGGAAAAGGAACTTTTTTGTGTCAGTAGGTAACTTTACACCAGAGACCACAAAAATTAGTGGCGTTCCCCAAGGGTCCATCTTAGGCCCCCTCCTAGTTAATATATACATGCTCCCCCTAACTCAAATTATAATAAACCACAACATAAGTTATCATAACTATGCAGATGACGCACAGCTATACATTACAATGTGACCATATGACTATTAACCCATTCAAGCACTGGGTAAATGCTTAGAAGAAATCAATGCAACATTAGGTGGGATATTGAAGCAACATCTCAAGACATCAGCCAGGATGTTAAAGCTTGGGTTTTTCAAACGGTTCCTAACCATACTTAGTTGCATACATTAGCTGCAAAATGCATTAAGGCCAACAAAGTTGATGTTTTGGACATAGCCCTGATCTCAGTCCCACAGATAAACTGGGGGCAAAACCTGACTCACATACACCTGTTCTGTCAGGAGGAATTGGCCAAACATCCAGCAAACCATTGTGAGAAGCTGGTGGAAAGAAACCCAAATTATTTGATCAAAGTCATATAGTTTAAAGGCAGTCCTACCAAATATTTCGGAAAAGTATGTAAAGTATGTATGTTAAACTTAAAGAAAGTGATGAAAAAGCTATCTCTCATTTTTCTCATGCTTAGCAAATAGAAATAATGTTGGTAATCCCAAAAGAGTTCAAACTGGAAAAGCTATTTATGATTTAATGTCAAGAGAGTGAGAAACAAATGTCATGTGTCTTTCTATATAGTGTATGTAAATATCTGGCTTTAACTGTAAGAGATAAATGAAAATAAATTGGCACCTTAAAGTTATCAAAAGTAAATGGTTTAGTTTGGAGGAACGAAAATTGTAAAAGAATATTTTTTTGTTGGAAAAACTGCAATAAACCAAGTATCTAAGCACTATGAGAAGATCTTCCTTCCAGCTTAGAAATCTAAAGCAAAAAGCAGCACTTAATATTATTGAATATTCTGTACATCATATCTTTTTAGTTTCAGTAAGTCAAACACCATCTGAAACTCTAAACACCCTGCCGATGAAAACAATGATCAGAAAAAAAAACGTCCTTATCTCAAATCACTTGCAGATTAGTAAATCAAAGGTTTGAAAACATTTTTCCTTTGAAAAAATATATGTAAAAAGCTGCCATATGCATGAAGTTATCAAGCTGATCAATCAGATTATTAGCGGTTTCCTTTTCACATGATTTTGAATATTTAGTTGCTAAATTCTCCAATACAGTCAAAAAGTGTGACATTCAATGCTGAGCTGTTAATTTAAAACCTATTAAGAAAGCTCTCGTTGAAGATAGATGTCTGCTGTGGCTGCAAATTGAACTATGAAACTGAGCAAAAATAGTAAATTTGACATCTGCAACCTGCTATGGGTGATTGTGGCTCAATGGGAAGAGTAGTTGTCTTGCAATCTAAAAGTTGTGGGTTTGATTCCAGCTTCTTCCTGCCACATTACAAAGCACTTAACCCAAAGTTGCCCACCATGTATGGGTGTGTGAATGTCTGTGCATTTGTGAGTACCCCTGGGTGAATGTGGCTTTGGTGTTAAATACTTTGAGCGGTCAGTGCGACTAGAAAAGCACATTATAAATTCAGGCCATTTACCATTTAAAAATCTCTGTAACAGTGGTACATAGAGGTACATAAAGGTGGCATAGGTAGAGTTGATCATTTCTTTCTTTTTTTTTTTATTGTGTCTTCATGGTGGCTTCTAAAAGCAGAATTTGGATTCAAACTCTACACCGAGTTTGATGTTTTTCTCCCTCTGGCTCCATTTCGATACTGCTTGTTTTCCAACTGATTCCACCAACAACATAAAAACACGTTGCTCTAGTCCTCTGTCAGGGGTGAACATGGTCACTGTCACGTAATGCTGATTTAACCATATCACAATATCCGGCATGTTCCAGTTACAGGAGAGAGCTGTCACGGGGAAACATGACAATGGTTTTGTTTGGCTTGGAAACTGCCAGTAACCAGCACAAGGGACAGCAGAGAGGGACATGCTCTGCCAGGCAATATGAAATTGAATCCCGTCTCGCTCAGTGCCTTTCAAATGATGCGTCTCTTGCACTTTTGCCTGAACCTGTTTATTCTCTTAGCCTGTTTGCTTTTCAATTATTACACAGGGAATAACATCAGGTTGTCAGGCAGAATGAAGGAAGTTCCACATATGGGGAGCCTAAAGATATTGCTTAAAGCTTCAGCAGAATGTTTTTTTGAGGAAATAAAGTGTAATTTTGTTCGTTAACTGTGATCTTGTCACACTTATACAACCAATCTCACTCTTGCTTGCTAATTTTATTGGAAACTTTGTGTCAGATTGTGTGCTTTCAGCTCAAGTTCTGCTCATTCTGCTTCTTTTTAAAGCTCTTACAAAAGAAAGCACATTTCAGCTTAAAGGTTAGACCAGGTTTCAGTTTTCATTTAGAATAAAGCAATTTTAGAAGGTCACAGCTAGAAGAAACAAATGAAGATGGAGCACTTTTTCACACATTAGTGTATAAATGATGCTACTGTTTCAGAAAAATGAAATGATGCAGAGACACATTTAATTATGGTACTAATTAAATAAATTATTTTTATAGAGACCAGTTTTAAATTATTAAAGAATAGCAGTGCTAAAAAAAGGCTTTTCAAACTGATAATAGTGTGAGGACATTCAAACCTGGGACATTGATCTATTCAGTTAAATAGCACAGGGAATTGTTAATCTGTGTCAGTAACTTTGATGTTAATGAAACCAGCAACAGTTACACTAGAGGGGCAATAGTGAGACAACCCCCAAAACAGAAATGGTTTTGAAGGTGGAGGTCACTGAGATTTTTTCCCACCTTATCTTTTCTGGTCTTTTTTTTCACTCGTTTTGCTTTTAGAAAGGCTCAGTGCCACTACTGCTAGCATGAGGCAATACCTGGACCCCACAGAGTTTTCATAGATAGTCCACTTCCTCCAGTAAGGCACAGATATTATTCCATTGCTAACATTTTTGCGATTCCCCCAATAAGCATCAGGCAGATTTCAAGAGACAGGTGGTTCCTCAAGGAGAGCTGGACAGGGCTGTAGAAGGTCAGAATCCGTCCAGCGGGTCTGGTAGGTGCACTTTGGTGCATGGACGAGCCGGATGAAGCCTATCAGAGCCCTGAGAAACAACCTCCTACAGGCCACTGGTGGAGGTCTTTTTAATGTTTCTGACTTAACAATTAAACAAGCTTCATGAGGCAGGTCTGAGACAACACGCATGTGACCTTACACACATGTGACGTGGTCTGGTGAAACCATGGAGAAACAAATGCTGCCTCTATCATCGTTTATCATGGCCAGTTTGGTGATGGTCTGGGAAGGCATATGCGTGGATGGAAGCATAGACCTCTAGGCTAGGCAACAGCAGCCTGACTATAGTTAGGTATCAGTGTATGGAGGACCATACACTGGTAAATGTTTGGAGGAGTAAATCATCCTTGTTTCTAAAGGGCTTTTTTCCTTTTTTAGTCTTCTGACTTCTACATTTGTCCTTAAAGGTGTGAGCATGAAAATGTTGCAGGGCTTGAGTGTGATCACACACGATTTGGCTGGTTCTACAGTGCATTTCCCTGGACGTTCTGCAGGTAGATGTCCTGCAGTGATAGGTGTCATCATCCACTAGTCTTTGTGTTTTATTTATCACTTTGTGTTTGTATTTGGATAGTTTTGTGTTTATTGTTATTCTTTGGTTTGTGTCATTCCCAGTTTCCAGTTTCACTTCCACTACATTCCTTTTTGTTAAGATTCTTTGTTCTTTCACTGTGCTTTCTTGCATGTTGGTTTAGATTATTTTAGTGTTTTAGCTTTTGGTTTATTATGATTCTTATGTGTAAACTGAGAAAATGTGTTGGTGGCTATTTATGGTTCATCCAATTTCCCTCAGTTTTCCAATTTCAGAACTTGGATCTGGGAATAACCTTAAACCTAACTTATGTTCCAGTTGAAAGTCAGCAAACCAGTATGATTGACTGAAGAAGCACATTTATACATTCAAGATGTACAGGATACATGTACATGTGTGGCAGATTCACTGGGACTCAAGCTCCCAGAAGAGCATATAAACTGTTTATAATGGAAGCTATGACTACGTTTTAAATGCACAGCTGCCGCACTGAATTTCAAAGTCAGGGTTGTTTTGAAACATAAATCTTTCCTATTTTCAATTCCTGTTTATTATTCCAAAGTGAAACTTGGGAATTTTTATTTACAGTAAAAAATAGATCAACAAATTTTTTTTTGTGACGAAAAACAACAAGAACAAAAAATCCAACTTCAGCTGTGGAACTTTTTCAAAATAGGTTGACAATGTTGGTATTGAGAAATCTTAATTTGTAAGTTGATATTTAAGAAAATGTTTGAGAGCCACTGTCATGTATCAGCTTGTGAGCTGGAAGTATCGTTACAACCACAGAAGGAAGTACAACCTCCATGAATTTGTAATGCGAGCTTTGTGTCTCCTAACTTTGATCAGGTCAACCCTTATTCACTCGTGATATATGAAAATAGATGTTTCGTTATTGGGAGTGATAGTATGTGGACCCATTTTCATAAAAACCTTATCAGCACAATGCAGCTGTTACCCGTCTCCTAAATAACCTGCCATCTCCTGATAAACAAAGAAAACATGTTTCCAACTGACACATTTTTTTCTCTGAAAGAGCTTCTGTTCTGTTTGTGTGTCTAAACTATTACCTCCACGCAGCAAGGACAGCGATCTGTTCCAGTCTCAGTCATGATTGAGGAATCATTGTACACCTGAGTATTCCGGCTTGCAGTTGATTCCGTCACTCACTGCCTGTCGCTGTCGATTACACTTGGGTGTGGAGAAGTGTCAAAATCCAGAAGTCCCATGTGGTGCTGGTGTGCGTCTGCATGCCCTTGCCCAAAGTCAAGCGAGTCGCTGTCTTCTCCGATAAGATGGATGATAACTCGGCACTCTTGTATCTTGTGACAAATGTCATGTTCATGCTCCTAGCACACACACTTAAGGTATTTTCATTAGGTTAAAGGAGCTAAAAATCTACACTGGATACATAGATGGCTGAAAACAAGACACTTGGGTAGCAAGAACAATAAGGAAAAATAAAAAGCATTTCATCTTCATGAAGCTCATAGATGCAATTTATTCAGAGATCCTGTGCTGGTGCTCAGAAGAAATGACACGCACACAGCCACAGGGTCCACATAACTATTAAAGACAACCTTAGAAAGGTGGACTGGGTTTTTTCTTTTGTTTTTTTCTCCCGAGGCTAGAAGTATCTTCCTGCAGAACTACACGGGTCATCAGGGGCTAAAGCCAGCTTTGCATTCAGAAAGGGCCTCAGGGAAGATGGGAAACTGGGATATGTTGACACACAATTCATTGGAATTGGAAGTATTCCATGTGGAGAATACAGAAATACCATTACAGCAGATGAGAGGCACTGCTGCTTTTTTTGCTTTTCGTGGACATGAACAGATGTGTTTTTGTGCTCATCTTGTTTATATAGAATAGATTTACAACAAAGGTCTTCCCATAGCATTGTAAACAAAATCTAAAGAGCTCGTATTCACATCTCAAACTAATTCTTCAATTTCATCAAACACATTTTCATGATAATACAGTACACTTCAATCAAGGGTTTTCCAACGTTTATCTTGAGAAGGTGGCCTTAAGTAATACCTTAAGTAATTAAGTAATACCTAAATCTTATTGGCTTGAGTGAACTTGAAGGAACACTGTATTCAGAAATAAGTTTAAAAAGCTAAATTAAATTTTGGAAAAACCTTTAAATGTATAGTATGTTAGCAATACTGTTTGCAATTTTGCACAAATTCAATCCATGGCATAATAACTATTCTATTTTAAAGTGTACAGTGATATTACAAACCTGTTTAATAACAAATTGTTCTTTTTTATCAATCCATACCTAAGGCTGTCTGGAGAATGTGCAGGCATTTTGACTCTGATTTTCTGCACAGCTGTTTTTCACATACAAAGTTCACAATAAAACGTTTTCTGCTGGGAATGTGTTCTTTTAGCTGCAAATATTTGCTGATATTTGCAAAGTGTTAGGTACACAGGAGACAGGACATGATACCAAAATGCTGCTTTACAATTACTTGTGTGCCCAGAAAAATATGGCGAATGAGCCTTCAAATTAACAGTCTTCACATTCAGATACAAAAAATTCCAAATTAATCACAATAACACAATATTACTATAATTCTTTTATCACTATGCATTGTTCTATTTCAGCTGTGTCAAACCACTTCACTGTTACTACAATGTAAATGTGTTGCAGATATCAAATTTGAAGCTTTTCTACATGAAAAAAACAAATAGAATGAGCGGAGGCTGAAATTGGGCCTCATTTATCAAAACATGGGTAGATTTGGATGTAGTAATGGTTGTGGAAAAAGCTCATCCGTATGTTTGGCCAATGCCAATGTATAAACAAACATATCTGGTTGCTGGAAGCTGGTTGCTGGAATCTTCAAATAAATACCACATCCGCGTTTATTCATAGTTTTGGTAACCTGACCTACAAAACTTTTGAAAAGGATGGACAAAACGTGATAAAAAAACACATTTAAAAACATGATAGCATCCAAACATTAGTGAATCATTAAAGATGAACAAAACCTAAAGCGCAGTTCATTACACAATGTCTTTATGAATGTTGTGTATCTGATCTTATTTAATAGCTTGCTTGCAAAAACACAAATATAAGAAAAGTGATGAATAAGGTTCTGTCTTAATCTTAAAGCAATTATAACCTGTTCATCTGACTGTAAAGCATCACACTAAAACTAAATGTCCAGCGTAAAATATTGCAAAAGTGCCAAGCCGAAGATGATTATATAAAACTCTTTCCAGAGACCCTGCGCCCCTTCATAAAAGTATGCAACAGAGATCATAAATCTCCTTACATGTTGGTCCTGATCTTGCTGTGTTTAATGTTCTATTTAATTGTTCAGCAATTACCCAACACACAGTCCAGATTAAAAAAGTGTTTCAAGTAAAACAGCCATTCGCCTGAGAAATTTTTAGCTATTTCAGATGCTGACAAAAGTTGTTTTTTTTTTATCCTCCATGATTGCTGTAAGTAGGCAAGTTTGCAACTGTGTCATTTTCTGCTTAAGTCTCCCATAATATTTGCTGGCTACTGTAATGACAGGTTTTTGCACTGTTTATGGCACCTTGCTGCAGTCTTTCATTTTAAGTAAATGAAAAGAAAATCATTAATGAACATTAATGATTGTCTTCACCTGAAACCTTGTGTTGCTATACATCATTCTGTACTGGTATCGACTGATAATTCTCCAACTCAACTTAATTTCCTCTTCTTACCTCAAGACCACGGTGACCTTAACCTGCGTACAAAAGCTAAACCAGGCCTGGGATCTAAGTGCATTCGCTTCACACAACCAGTTTGACACACCTTTTCAATAAGCGTGCAAATGATCAAAGACACAAATTTTAGCTACCTCCATGTTGGATAAATTAGGGCTAATCGTTTGATAAACATTCCATTTTTGTTTACAGTACCTGCTTAAGTCTTTCTATTGAAAATGACAACATTTGAATGTAAATCTTAGCAGAGTAGCTTGAAATGTGGCTCACGCCATGGATTATCTGCTTGATATCCCCTGGGGACAAGGCTAGAGCCGGGAGGAGTGACAGTATTGTCACTCACTACATCACAGTCTTCGAGGACTATCACCACTCTGCAGGATGATCCTGATAACATCTGTGTTTGTCTCTGGCCTACCAGAGATCCTGACCTCCTATCAGATCACCAGTCTAATCATGTAGTCCCTCTGCCTTCAGCCCTGTAGCGAGAGGTCCCGCCGGCGCCCCCCCCTCCTCGCAGACCTGGAGTATAAACAGTTTAAAACATTGTTCCATGTGATGCTGTAAAGAAACAGAAGATTTGTCCTTGGAGACGTCCTCAAATATAATGGTCAATATTATCTGTAGCTTCTTCTGCAGATATTTAGCCTTTGCTATCTGCATAATAATCACACACTCGAGAGTTACATTTTCAGAAACTGCACTGCATCAAAAAAGATTTGCTGCCAAAGTTTTAACTGCAATTCATGCGACTGTTCTGATGTACCAACAAAGGCACATCATACTGAAGCATTGTGAGAGAATAGCCTTGAGTGGTGAGTGGGATGTGTCCCTATGGCTCCACTTCTACTCTCAAATACTGTTTATTATTGGACTCATATTGCCAGATATGAAGTAAAGTGACTAAAGTTTTTGAGCACGGGTCAAAGTATACAAGCTAGTAAGTTAAGTTACTTAAAACAAAGGGTAACACAATGAACAACCTATTAACCTATAAGGAAAGTGAGCTGCAGTGGAACTATCATAGTGTGGGGCAGTTTTTCAGCATTTGTTACTGAGGGACTTCATATAACTGAAGTAATGAATGAAGAAATATACAAAGACTGTTTGGATAAACGTACTGCAAACACATAAATGATGCAAACAATGGAAATGGAAAATGCAGCAAATACTAATAACAGCAGCAAATAAAAAAAGATGCTAGCTCCTTAAACCGGAACGCTACTATTACTTACGTAAATATGCTGCTGTTCTTTAATAATTTAGAAGATTACGGCAATGTGTTTAATAAAAGACATGAAGGAAAACTTACCTTTTCTTTCTTCGCCCCAACTTTCTTTTGGGCAATCCGTTAATGTCTTAACTGAGGGTCTGGTCCCATATGACGTGGCAGTCGACTCCTCTTAGTGGTCTGGTGCACTTCCGTTTTGTAGACCAAGCTCGCACCTTTTCTTAACTTACTGTTGTTTTTGGTTATTGCAGTTTTTATTTTTATTTTGCTTCTGTCTATTTTCTGTAATTGTTGCATTTTTCTTTTGCAGTGATTTCCTGTTGCATTTGTTTTTTATGTTTGTGTGTTTTTGGAGTTTGCATCATCCGTGTGTTTGCAGCACGTTTTGTCATTTCTGGCGGATTTAGCCATTTGCTGTGCTTTTGCACCTGTCCGCCACCGTACAAGGGGGAGCCAGAACCTTCAATATTTAAAGGAAGTTTGTTAGGAAGAATTGGTCAAAATTACAGCTGAGCAATGCATGCTACTAGATTTTTTACGTACAGGAGAGATTATGATGCTATCTGTGTCGTTCCAGTTTATTAATCATATTTTGTGGACTAAATTGTGTTGGTTTCCTTGCATGTTTGGCTTACTTGAGTTGTTACTGACATCTGGTGTAAATTTCATGCCCAAAGCCTCCTTATAACAATATTTATCATCATCTTCATATTCTGTATTTCGAACCATTTCTACGGTAGTTCTCTGTATTTATACATTTATAACCTAAGAGGTTAAATACTTTTTTCAGCTGTACTCTTCATCTGTTCTACAGTATATAGGTGATCCAGCAAGGGCTTGTAGGACATGTTGTAGAAATTTTGTAATTCTTTGCAATATAATTTCTGAAAGGCCTTTAGTATGCCGGTAAAAAGGATTGAGAGAAATTAGTAGTTGAAGAAGTAACAATGCCCCTCTCAAAAAATCTAGTCAAGGACTTGTCATCCATCAATAGATTTTTGACTTCCAAGGAGAAGTAGAAAAAGGTCAGAAAAATTTTCTGTTTTTACTATTTTTCCTTGAGAAGATAACACCCGTTGACTTCACTGAAAAAACCAAAATGTAATGGAGGCAAGACATTTTTCTAAAAGCTTAGTTTTAGTGTAACAGGAATATGAAAGGAAAAAATAAAGTTACTAGTGATAGGAAATAGTTGCTCACCTAACACCTCAATGAAAGTACGAGTTAGTCTTTTCCGCCGTGAATTAAAGCTGTAAAACTTGGTGAAGAGTTAGAAAATACAGATGCTCTTTGTATATGAAGGGTGTTTCACCTCATCTTGTTGGATGCTGACAAGAACAGACTATGAGAAAAGTTGCATTAGCAGCTTTGGAAACTCTTTGTGTCACTCTTAAATAACAGTGTTGACTGTTGGCTTCAAACGTCAGAGGAGAATAGTGGAAAAAACATGTGATTTAGCTGTCTCAAGCAAGTGATGAATGTGGTTGCATTTCTTCTAATGGCTACCAGAAGCTCATGCCAGCAAGAATTCACTGATGTCAAACGAAAGCTTCTCAATTTCCTTCTCTAAATTGTTTAACTTTTTTCAGTGAAAAACGTTTAGCCTGTCAGCTTTTATTGCTACCTGAGAATTTGAGGGATAATTTTATGATACCATAGATGGACAGCAGCTTAGAAAGAAATATTGTTTTAGTAATTAGCTTTAGTGACAGATGTCTCAGTGTATGTTTCCTTTGATTAAAATATTAATCTGATTTTCCTACTGTGTGAGGTCAAACATAGAGGATTTCATCCTTCTATGGATAATGGATGCCAGAGGACAACTTTTACATTCATATTGTGACCGTTTTACCGTACAGGTCAGATTTTTAAATGCATCCATCATGATAATTAATGCCATGTAAATTTTGGGCTTCTATTGACTCATCTTGGTCATAATGTTTGGTTAACTGTCAGTTAGGGATTTGTGCTATATGTTTTTGTAGCATTCAGTGAAATTTGTGGTTTAATTCTGTCTGTACAGCAGTCTCATTGACAGAGCAGGGTTTATTTAAGTCAGTTGGCACAAATCAGTTATTTATCCAATACAGTTGAGGTAGGGACTTCAGGAGATGATCAATCTAACTGAGATCCGAGCATTCAAGAAAACATGTTGGCCTATTTTATTCATTCCAAAACCCATTTTGCAGCTTCTCTGGGTTCATTGTTAAAACATCTAATCTGTTACCCTTAGATGAAAGATGACTTATAGGGATGTTAATGAAAATGAAAGATGAAATGTTGAATGAAAGATGCTGGAACATTAGTGTAAATGTCCACAATGTAGTGGTTTTTACATCACTTTAGACTGAGACGATGCTGAACAAAAAATACACCCCTTCTCAAGATTTAAAACCTTCAAGCTCAACTGAAATTGCAGCTGCCCTCTTGGCTCAAGCCAGATGTCTTCTGGAGAAAGCTTTTCAGGTCAGAGTAGACAAAGATGGAGCTGTTTGGCCAGGAGTCAGTGTGAAGTATTCAAACCTAACTGTATCAAACATTAAACACGATGGTGGCAGCATCATGCTATAGGACTGTTTTGCTGCCAGTGGAATTGGTGCATTGCACCAGGTAGGTAAGATAATGAAGAAACCTTGTTGGCAGGCAAACACTGGGCTTCTGTGACTCCCATTTTAAAGCCCTTGTCTCAACCAATTTGAAAATTATTGGGCCATGCTTAAAAGCTTGGTCTATGCCAGGAAACCAATCAATTTAAAGAATCTCTACACATTATACTAGAAAGATGGGTAAAATATCCAGCCAGGATAATGCCAGAAGCCTCTTGGTAGTAACAACAAGCATGTGGTTGACATGCAACTTGATGTGGAACATTTATCCACATATTAGGCAGGGGTGTATATGTTTGAGCCTATTTGTATGTTCCTGACCCTGTGTGTTCACTATAGTTAATCTATTGGATCCTTTTTTGGTTTTAAAAAAATATTTAAGTTCTTTGTTGTAAGATCAAATCAAACAGTCTTAGAAAAATACACCATTAAAAAGCCAAAAATTGACATGAGAAACATGTAACCATTTCCGCTTCACTTTTAAATCAGTAATTTTATGCTTCAACATAAACTTCACCATAAAAACAAATCTAAACCCAAAGCAAAGTTTTATTTCAATTTATTCTCCTAGGACTGATTAATAATAATAATATTTTATGTAAATTAAAATAAAGTCCCAAGCAGTGAAAACTGATTACGAGTTTGACAGCAAACTACGTCTGCAAATCTCCGCCAATTTTCCTATTTGGGTTGTTTTGTTCAATTATCCAAGCAGCACTTGAACACATAGCTGGAAGCTAATTTTTTAAGCTGTCCATCGTGAATCACATTTCTTTACCACCATGTAATGCGTTACTGATTAATGCAGCTAACTGTTTAAAACAGTGGAAATTATGAAAACAAAAGTCCATTTAGTAAAAATCACCAATGGAATAAAGGCATGTTCTAAAAATAAGTGACACCCTTTTTCAATAATGTGGTTTAATGCATCAATTCGATGTTTTGATATTTACCATTCGTCCAATGTCTGTACCTGTTTATCCTTGTAGGGTCGCAGTTTGTGCCTATCTCCAGTGGTAATTGGGGCGAGGGGGAGCGGTCAGTCAGGGGTCATCCAACACAGAGACACACAGAACAAACAGCCATGCACACACAAATACATAAGGGCAATTTAGAGAGAAGTCATGTTTTGGACTGTGGGAGGAAGCTGGAATATCCAGAGAGAACCCATGCATGGACGGGAGAACATGCCTACTACATGCAGAAAGACCCCAGGCCGGGATTCGAACCCAGGACCTTAATGGTGCAATCAACCACCGTCCCTCACAGTTATCATGAGGACTTTGAGCTGATATGTTGCATTTGTTTTTCATGAAATATTCAGTTGTGCATTGGGGCTAAACACCCGTAAAGCAGCCTTACCCATCCAGGACGTTGCGCTCTTTTTTTTTGCTCTCTTTTTGTACTTTTTTCTTTAGCTTAACAATAGTTTCAATTCGATTCAGTTTTATTTATATAGCGCCAATTCACAATACATGTTGTCTCAAGGCACTTCACAAAAGTCAGGTACATACATTCCAATTAATCCTAACCATTGAACAGTGCAGTCAGATTCAGTTATTTATTCAAATTATTTATACAAAGTTTGTCTATCTAAGGAAACCCAGCAGATTGCATCCAGTCAGTGACTTGCAGCATTCACTCCTCCTAGATGATAATTTAGAGACAGTGGACAGTCACTGGCGTTGACTTTGCAGCAATCCCTCATACTGAGCATGCATGTAGCGACAGTGGAGAGGAAAAACTCCCTTTTAACAGGAAGAAACCTCCAGCAGAACCAGGCTCGGTGTAAGCGGCCATCTGCCACGACCGACTGGGGGTTTGAGAGAACAGAGCAGAGACACAAAGAGAACAAAGAAGCACTGATCCAGGAGTACTTTCTATGGGAAGGAAAAGTAAATGTTAATGGATGTAGCTCCTTTAATCGTTTCATCTAGAAAGAAGGAACAGATAAACTCTGAGCCAGTTTTCAAGGTTAGAGTCTGAAAGAGAGCACATATAATTAGTTACAGTAAAAGCTCAGTCAATCGCCATGTCTAGGAGAGAGAAAAGGGTTTTAAACACTGAAAAAACAGGGCCATGTGGATCATCGGTAGAGGGTGAGCATTAAGTTGTTGCCAGCAGAAGCTCGGACGATGCCCCTCTCCAGAAAGGGTTACAGGTAGACACAGAGTCAGGCCAGGTGTAGCTTCTAGGAAAGAAAAGAGAGAGAACAAAGTTAAAAGCTGAAATAACAGTAAATAATGCAAAATTGAAGAGTAGTGTGAGAATTTAGCGAAGAGGGTGAAGGTGGTCATTATGTCCTCCAGCAGCCTAAGCCTATAGCAGCATAACTACACAGAAAGTTTCAGTTCAGATTATTTAGTTAAACGGCGCTTATTTACAACAATGTCGTTTCAAGGCACCCCACAAAGGGTCCCACTGATGGCCATTGTTATACTAAAAACCACAAGGATTGGGATACCTCTCTCTGTCAGACTGATTATAACCATTGGAAAAGAGAAGTGGTCATACAGGTAGCAGAAATGGAGGGTTTGTTTGCACCTCAACCATAACTGAGCCGGTTTAGGCTAAACCTGACTCCCCCTTACTCCATCCAACAGGGAGGGAGGAAGGCTCCCTACTAAGCAGAATGAAAGAATAAAGAAGACCAACTATCTAAAATATATACAAGTGCATTACTTTAATATTACCATGCAATGTTATTTATTTTTGAAAACCATGGATTATCTGGAAATGAAGTTAAGTGAGTCTTGAAACTAACTTAGGCAATATTGGTATACTTTCAAACAAGCATTCACAATGCAAGATCAGATAAAGCATCATTTTAATAAAATAATATTTTAAAGAATGATTTGCTGAATAAAACCAACCTCCTAGATGCCTAATTCTCAATGGTGTTGAATTAGCTGCCATTATTTATTACAATAATATTTAGGAAAATGTTATCTTGAATAAGAACCAAACCTCTTTGGATAAATGGGTCTTAACGGTGTTTAATTAGCTGGCTTTGTCTAGTACAGATAATATTTAAGGAAATATTATTAAGGAAATGTTAAAATAATATTTGAGAAAATATTATTTTGAATGAGGACCAACAACTTTTCTGGGTAAATGATCTTTAGTGGTGTTTAGTTAGTTATCACGTTTAGTAAAATAATATTTAGGGAAATATTATTTCTTAAATTGGAAACTAACAGCCTTTCTGGGTAAATGATCTGTAGCTGGCTCATAAGGTGGGCAAGCACGTGTTCTGAGCCATTAGCAGTTGGAGTTAACAGAAAAGCTTACAGTTGTTATCAGAAAACAAAACACCCTTTAAATAACACAGAACACAGAACACATCATTAGCTGAGTTTATCAACACAAACAAACATTAAAAGAACATTATTTAAATTATTTAACTCTAAACTAACGTTCTCTGCCCAAACATTACCTCTTACGTGTACCGTGCTGAAGATAAGTTGTCCTGGGCATTGAGGAAAACATCCACGTGTGGGTAAACAAAGGGTTAACTTGCAGCTAATCTCTGTAGCTGTGGGGTGGGTTGGCTCGTTCTGCCGGCACGGCCAAACTGCACGTTACTGCTGTAACCACGGTGATGCGGTCCCATTGTCCTTCCTTCAGGCTGGGAAAACTGCTCCACTCTGTGTTGTAGAGACTCTGCTGGGGACTGTCTGGAACACAGTTTGCTTCTGTAGACCTCAGAAAAAAAGTCAAGCCACGCTTGTAACTTAGTTACCGCATTCATAAATGAATACCAGATACACAAAGAGCAATTAATTTCTACTTAACTTTGTGCATATGATCGCGTGACCGTATGACATTCTTGGATCCAGTTTGAAGAGTTATGTCTGCTTGCCAGCAAGGAGACAGTAGCGCGCTGTGTCCCTCCTGTCCGGTTCCACATGGGGATCTGCATGGAAAGAGATCTGTTTGTTGGAACGTGGGGTTTTTGTTCAAACAGTGACGTCACGGGAAATCCACTGTTACTCCTCCTGGCTGAGTGAGGAGTAGGTTACTGTAATTTAATTTGAAAATTCCAGGAAAGATCAAACTGGCCTTTAAATGTTGTAATCCATGGCTGGACACAACACTGTTTTAGTGACATGAAAAAAGATGAAAATTAAAATGTTAAACAAAAACAGCATTTTGTCCAAAGTGCTTCATACTAATAACATAATTTGAAGCGGGGGATGTCATTAATAAACTCATTGCATTTTTTATACAGCTGACTATATTACACAGTGGAAAATGATCAAACATGAAGTACATAAAAGACAAGTTAGTGACATGGTGGTGTATGGTGGGTGATGTGCTCCATCGGAAGTGGGCCCCCAAATAAAATTCTGCTCAAGACCCCACAAAAACCTCAGACTGGCTCTGAAACAACATGAAAGAATGGTTGACAACTTTATGAAAAATATATTATTAGCAGTGATACTCACTTTGATTTAGAAACTGAAGCTTGTTTCAAGCTATGTTTTCATTACAGTGTTGAGAAAGAACAAGAAACAGCTGAAGCATTTGTAAAATGGAAAAAAAAACTCATTAAGTCTGACAATTTGTCTCATGCATACAAACACACATGATCAAAGTGGTTTCACTGGTTTGTAATTGTATTTTTTTACAAAAGCTTTGCAGGATGTGCAGAGAAGCATTAAAGCCCTGATGTTCAAAGGCAGAATTTCAGTCAGTATCAGCAACACCTGTGCAAAAAGGCTGTTCAGCTTGTGGGGAGATTTTTTCGGAAGGATTGAAATGGATGTCAAAACAAAGTTTTTCTAAAGTAGCTTGTTTATTCAGGAAGTGGGAAACTACAAAATAACAGAAGTAGCTTAACTCATATCAACTCACGTACAATCTCACCTGATTTATTGCAGAGACAGTGCTTTATAAATTGGGGCTTCTTGAAAAGGTTTTATTTCTGACATGTGCTGTCCACACTAACCTATTATGAGCACTGTGAATTGAAATAACGTATATTTATTTCACCTCTCCACTATGTTTCCAAGGCCAAAACATGTCCTTGTGGAATCAAGAAAGAGCTGTAAGATGCATTATTTAAGTGCCTCCTGCTAAAAAGCAGATTTCTCAATGTTAGTTCAACATAGTGCAGATTTATCTCAAGGAACCAAGCTGACAGGGACTGCTAGAGTTTATTCCAATTGTATAAGCCACAGGTTTTATATCATATAGCCCTGAGAAGCTGTGGTGAAGGTTTCTGTTATTACACACAGCAGTGCACTTAAGGGCAATGTCACGTCAGAGGAAGGTATAAGAGAGAATGACAAGAACCGTGGAGATGGAATCCAAATAATGGCTGGCCAGTGATGTTTTCAAATTTCAGGATTTTTTAATTAGGATGTCTTACTCTGTATTGTGTTTTGTATGAGAGGAAAACAATTTATTTGCCACCTGCTGCTGCAGTTATTGTAGAGTAACATAATTCAGAGGATGTCTCCAGCACACATGCTGTCAGTGCTTCCATACACCCCCACTGTGTTTTACAGAAGCACCGCACAACCAGGCTGGTAATATAAATTGTTATGGTGATGTGGCATGTTGTTATGAGAAAAGTGTGACTCCACAAGTACTTTCCTATTAAACTTGACTTGATGTAGAGTCCATTCTGGTACGAACAGCAAACGCATGCCTCGCTGCCTTTCCGCTGCTCTTTCAGACAAATTTTCAGACGTGCCAGAATGAAGTATGACGAACATTAAAAGTAATGCAAAAGTGACCAGTGTTTGAATGACTAAATGCCATTTCTTTACCAGACTGATGAAGCCGTTAATGTTATGTATGTCATGTCTGAAAAGGAGCAAGATGCATCAAAACCAAAGTGTAAGTTTGCATGCTTCAACATGAAGACAGAGCTTCCATTTCTGTAGAGTTCTTTGATTTGGTGGTCTATTCACAAGATAGGTTAGTTCAGTTAATCTGCTACATATTCCACCACACTAACTGATGGGATGTATTTTGTCCTTCTGACTTTAGAGCAAATGCCTGCCTACAACACATATTTAAGACAAGAATTTAAAACTTTGCAATATGATAAAGCTTATAGTTAGAGTGACTTATGTTCTCCTGAGCTACCTGTTGTGATGATATAAGTAAAAGCTGCAGCATGTATTCACCACTGTTCCTCAAGTTTGACTTTTCTGCTGTCATTGCTGCCATTAAACTTTTGTTGTCTATTCTTTTAATTTGTTTTTTGTTTTAAATATACCTGTCTTATAAACTCTTAAACATTTTCACAAGAACCTTGTCTTTATTTTAATCATTGCTTTATGTTATTGTTTTTGTAAAATTAATCAATATCATATTTAGCTCCAAAAGACTGGAAGTATAATTAAAAAATTTTGGGGATATTTATGAATGTGAATGATTGCTTAATTAATAGTAACATTAAATGTCTATGAAATTTTTACATAGTTTTTTTCTTTGCAGGAAAAAATATTGTAGTTGTCAGTTGCTGAACTGATGCAGTAACACATCTATTGTTTTTGTAACTACAATATCTGCATCTCAATACACTCAACCACACTGAAGTCAGTAAAATAAAAGCTCGTAGGCTTTGAGGTGTAGATCTTCATCTTGTACTGTGACTTCAAGCCACAAAAGAATTCATGGTCGGATGAAGCCAAATAGACAATATCATCCATGTGTGCAACTGCCTGAAGTCTCTGTGACTTATCCACACATTGCGATAAACAGGACCGTGAGATTGAGTAGAGGTTCAACCCTTTCTGAAGAGCTAAGCCATCAGTAAAACTCAATTTACTGGTCAATCTATTGTCCAGCTCTCTTGAAATGCTTCAGACAACCTCAGTGGAATCAGAGTAGCCTCTACATAAATCTATTGTGAAGTTCAAACTGTTGGAAATAAAATAATACAATCCGTTCAATGTTTATGTGAAAGAACTCCTATTGGTTGCGCTTCTTTGGCACTAATATAAAGTACAATTAGGCCAAAGTTTAAAGCAACTACAGCACCCCGCACAATTATTGGCTCCCCTGGTAAAGGTGTCTAAAACCTCAAATTAAATGAATCTTTTATAAGTTGA
This sequence comes from Crenichthys baileyi, assembly GCA_036173005.1. Classification (NCBI taxonomy): domain Eukaryota; kingdom Metazoa; phylum Chordata; class Actinopteri; order Cyprinodontiformes; family Goodeidae; genus Crenichthys; species Crenichthys baileyi. The sequence continues at coordinate 796,698 of JAHHUM010002325.1, forward strand.
TTTAGTTAGCAATCCACGACTTCAAACGCTTCCTTCTTACCTTTGGTATACATATGTTAGAGAGGCACATTTGTCTTAGCAACTCTTCAAAATAGGAAAGATAATAGAACATGCCATTCACTCAAGGCAGATGTGTTGATCTTCAAAAGGCAGGAAATGGTTAAACACTACAAGAGTCGGAGCAACAATAAGAAAGTTTAAAACGACTGGATTTGACTGAAATGAGTGTCTGGACTGTGAGAAATAAGGCTGGACAAGGACCCTCTCAATCATGCCACTGCACACTGTGAAAAGGCTGATAAGGCAGGTAAAATCTCACTGTTAGAGAACAATAGCAAAGAGAGGCATTGGGGTCACTGAGTCTCCATGACAACTATGAAATGATATTTACATGCTCACTATTTGTTTGGGAGGCACACCAGAAAAAAAAATTACTTCCTGTCCTACAACCACACGACATAAACCTGTGCAATTTCTCATACTCTACTAAAAATCAACCGTGTGCTTTGGTCAGATGACGGTAAGATTGTTTAACGCAGTAAACATGGGCATGGCATGAAGAAAAGAATGTGGCAAAAATACCCCAGGTCAACAGCTAAATATGGTGGAGATATGTGATGCTGTGGGCCTGTTTTTCCATAAAGGAAAAGGGAAGGTAAGGGAACCAAAAAATCATTGTTGGAAAACTGCAGGGAATTTTCTCTGTTGATATTTATCTACTACTTGTTTTGTAAGGCTTTTTTAACCTTTACCAGGGATAGAAATGTGCATCTCTAGCTACAATACAGAATAATCCAGTTTTCAAAAAAAACTTTAAATAAAACAATACAAAAACTTTGAAATATCCAAATTGGTAATGCTTTTGTTATTACAGGATACTTTAACCTACATTTGTGTGTATATCAGGGGACTATTGTGCAATGTGTTTCAGAATATTTTCTGAGCAATGATTTCCATGTGCCATAAAGAGGGAAAAAGTTGTGATCATTTTAATCCTATTTTTAGACAGACATTACAAAACTACATTAGTAAGTCATAAAATCATCAATCTAGCTTGTCAACAAGCAAACCAGATTTTCTAAGAAAATTCCTGAAATGGTCACACTGTCAAAAAAAAAAAAGGATTAAAAGGGATTTACATGTTTCTCTGCATCATGTGCTCAAGCCAAAGACAGATACCACTATCAGTAACAGGCTGTTGTCAGCAACAAGTGCAAAAGGCACAATGTATTTCGGTGTTCCTTAAAAAATACATTACTGTAGTGGGGATATTAATGTAGATCAGAATATACCATTTCTAACCATCAATCCAACATTTTCATTAAAGACGTAGATGGCTTGTTACGTAGACTACTTTTGGTCCTTTTGTTAAAATAACTGGTAAGGCTATAATTTTACTTCGGTATTAAATGTATAAAAGTAGGAAAAAAAATAACACAAAAACGAAGGCACCAATCTGAAGCTGAATTTCTGAGGATCACTTAGAGCACATTTCTTCTGATCTCCCTAAACAAGCACACTTGTCTCTCAAAGAACTCATTTACTGATTTTCTGTGAAGCTGAAGAGATGATTTCCCTTCTGTCTGTCTATTGTCATTTCTCTTTTGTCCTAATAAATAGACACTTTGGTCCCATTTCTCGTCAAAATTGCAAAGAATTACAAGAGCACTCTGCAATGAATCTTGATTTTCTCTTACCCTTTATTACATAGAATGTTTTTGAGCCTTTAATATGAAATCTATTTTAAACAAATTTGCACCAATATGATTCATTCAAATACCATAAATTTGTCTTTTCATCCCTTCTGAGTGATAATTTCTGTGATTTATCGTGTCATATACCGGTCAAATGTTTTAGATACACTTCTCACTTCTTTATTTTTATGACTGTTTAAATTGTAGATTCTCACCAAAGGTAACAAAACTGTGAATGAACACACATGGAATGATGTAGTAAACGAACAGTGTGAAATGACTCTAAACATTTATATATATTAGTGTCTTCCAAATTACCATCCTTTTGCATTGATGACTGCTTTGATCCCTTGCCATTCTCTCCCTGAGCTTCATGAGGTAGTCATCTGAAATGGTTTTCTAAAGAACTTTGAAAGAACTTCCCAGAGGTTCATTGAGAGACGGCCAAAGGTTAATATTTCAGTCATCACAGCAAAAGGCGGCTACTTTAAGGAATCTAAACTATAAAATATAGTTAAAGTTCTTTTACTATTTTTTGTTTGCTACATAATTTCATATGTGTTCACTCACAGTTTTGATGCCTTCATTGAGAATCTACATACAATGTAAATGGTCATGAAAATAAAAAAAAAAACATTAAATGAGAAAGTGTTTCTAAAACTCTTGACCGGAGTGTAATTGTACTGTATGTGTTTAGCTTAAGTACCTTGGAAAAGTCTTAATACCCCTTGAACTATTTGATCTGTATCTTGTTACAAATCATAAAACTGTACTTTATTGGGAATTTTTTAGGGATAGACTAACACAAATTTTAAGTAAAAGAAGAATGATGCATGGTTTGCAAAATATTTTACAAAAGTTCTGAAAAGTGTGGTGTGCATTTGGATTCAACCCCCCTACGTCGATACTATGTAAAACCACAGACATTTTCTTCCAGGACTGCCATGTATTTAGCCCCATTCATCGTCCCATCAACTCTGCACAGCTTCCCTGTTCCCTGAAAAGCATAACGCTGCCACCACCATGTTTCACTGTGGGGGTGGTATGTTCAAGATGATGGGCAGTGGTAGTTTTCTGCCACACAGCATTTTACAGGTAGAGCAGAATAATTAATTTGGTCTCTTCTGAGCAGAGCAGGTTTTCACCTATGTAGCAAACTTAAAACCTAATATCTTATGGCTTTATAATTCAGCAATGGCTTTCTTCCTGAATAGGCCAAATTCTGTAGATTCCAGAACTACAGAAATCCTTCATGTCTATGCATCCTAGGGAACTAAATTACAGTTGCAAGTGTTAAAGAAAATGCTTTGGAGCTATAACTCACACCTGTCTTTGCTATTTTCAGTAGATCGACTGTGTGTTCAGTAATTCCACGGAGATTTAGTCTGGAAGTTAGTGTCTAATGCAGACTGACCAGTTGAGATGAAAGGTCCAGGTTTCGGATCAAACCATTTTAGCAGGGTCCCCTTAGGTCGCCTCAAAGAGAAGACTCGGTAATCCCAGAAAGCTCCAGCTGACACATGTCAAAAATCTCAACATATGTAGGATTATGTCACAGCACAAGTAAATGGCTGAGTCTGCATCAGCAAGTATTGTCTTTGCTATCTAACATCTCTTTAGTAAACAATATTACTCATAAGAAATGCAATCACTAAACTACACTACAACAACATATGGGTATCCATAAAAGAAATCTGACTCCATCACTGTCATCTACCAATTCTCCTAAAAATCTTACCAGGGTTCTCTGCTGAAGCATTGTTTCTGTACAGCTTTCTGTGCTAAAACAGAACCAAACAATACAATGGCTTCACAGTTATTTTCCATTTCCATCACGGCTATCCACAATGGGTGGTGGTGTATGGGGTGAGGGTGGGGGGTCATTTCCTCAGCTTTGATGAGTAAAGCCATTGAAAGATGCAGACGATAAAGAGAAAAGGTTCACATTTTCCTCCAGACAGCAATTCCATTTGAGGTTCAGGGACTACACACAGGGTTTTGAAAGTATCAACTGACACTGGAGTCCTGTAGCGTCATCGCATCTGAAGATCCTTGCCATAGAGGCCAACAGCAGCATAAAAAAGGGACGCATTGATCAAAATAAATAAATAAATCATGCTCTCATAAATACTAAATCAAATGTGAAATGATTTCTTTTCTTGTCAGTCAGCAGGGGCAGCACTGTAGCTGCTGAGCTCTGAGACAAGTTTTCTAAAGCAGGTGTGTAGAGCACCCTCAAAGCCTCTCTGACAGGAAACTGAATTTTATGCATGCCTACGGAGATTATTATTTACAATATACGGTGGATTGGCAACTGTCGTGCTTGAAGCAATTACAGATGAAACTGAAGGCTTAACCCATCTGCTGTGCATTGGTTCCTGTGATTGCTTACAGGTGTTGAATCCAATCCAGTGTCTCACTTTAAGGAGATGAGGCTTTGCAAGGCTTAACAAGACAGCTGTTTTACATGCCAAAGAGACCAAGAAATGCATAAACATTTGCTCTAAAGAAGATTCAGGTACATTCAACTCCCTGGTTAACACTTTTAATTTTTTATTAACCCTTGAATGTAACCAGAGCTTAAGTAAAATCCGAAATGTATTTTCCTCCCTAATTTGAAGTAGCAGTAGTTTAGTTTGTACTGCAATTTTTGTCTGTCAAAACTGTAATGTTTTTTAAATCATTGGTTTCAACTTTAATCACATGTACTGAAGCTGAATCTAGATATAAAAAGACTCATAAGTATTTTATTCTAAGTGTCTGACATTAAATCAGACAAAGATTTTCCTGTCTAGTCCATAATTAGGTACAATTTCCAGAGGCTAGCAAGTGTCAAGTTCAACTGATCAAACTATTTATGCACATACGGACAGCATGGGAATCCCCAGCCATCATACCATCCAGTAAGGAGACATATGCGGTGTCCCAGAGACAAACAAGTTTGGCACAGAATGTGCGTATCATGTCTAGAACAAAAGCAAAAGACCTGGTACGGATGAAATGGTGCCTGAAGCTGGGAAGAGAGCGTTGTTATCTACAGAGAGACAAGACCTGTACTGGCATGGGCATCCTCAGAGAGGAAGAAGCCATTAGTGCTGTTGCAACATAAATAGCCAGATTACAGCTAGCAAATGCACACCGTGAAAATGAATGTAAATTTGTGTAAGCATTGAATTTAAACATAGTAAAAAAAAAGGTTCACAATTATTTTTTGGCAAACAGAAAACAGAAATAATATTGGTAATGTAAAAATGGTTCTGTGCATGTATCTTTTTATACAAGGTATATCTGACACTCTCAGGTTCCATCCACCTTACAAAGTACATACATAAATGTAACATCACTCTTTGTCAGTTAGAACCTTGATCTCTTTTGATTTCCTTAAAGAAATTTGGTGAAGTTGCAGTTGTGAATTTTAAAACAGGATAAATCAGGGAATTGACTGTACATGACACTTCATAGCTATGAGTATTGCCCAGCTAACACCCATCTTTATGGTAAGGAGCGTGTCCTGTAATTGGTCGGTAGGTCATATAATCCAAACCTTACAGGAAGTCGTACAGCAATTAAGGAAGTTTTTCTGAAAAGAGGGGCCACCTTTTGGCATCAGAACTGCCTTTATTCATTGTGGCATAGATTCAGTTAGATATCAGAAATATTCCTCAGGGAATTAGGTCCATGTTCACATGATGGCATCCTGGAGTTCCTGCAGGTTTGTCCCCTTCATATCCATTATGCCAATCTCTTGTTCAAAGTGCGTTATTGCATTGAGATTTAGCGACTGTGGAAGCCATTGAGGTATAGTTTACTCACAGTGTTCAAAAAAACTGAGAAGATTTGAGCTTTGTGACGAGGTGTATCATCTTGCTGGTAGCAATTATTGTATGAGTACACTGTGCTTATAAAGAGATGGCTCAGCTGATACTAAGGTGCCCAAAATGTGCCAAAAAATATCTCCCAAACTATTTATCAAACCAGCACGGGCCTGAACTGTTGATACAACGCAGGATGGATCCATGCTTTCATGCTGTTTATGGCAAACTCTAGCCCTTGCACTTCAAGTTTGAACATGTTGTACATTTTTTTGCCCTGTTTGTAACAAGTAGGTATTTGAGGTTGGCTTTCGATTATACTAAACCAGTCTGCCTATTCTGCTTTTACCTTAACAATGCATTTTCATCCAAACAACTGCTGCTAAGTGGAAATGTTTTCTTTTCTGAACCATTCTTTTGAAACCTGACCAGCCTGTCTGACTCCAGCAACCATGCAACATTTCAAAGTGACTTAAATCTCCTTTCTTGCCCATTCTGATGCTCAGTTAGAACTTCAGAAAGTCATCTTCAATATGTCTAGTTGCTGCCATGCGTTTGGCTGATTATTTGTGTTACCAAACAATTGAACAGGCATACCTAACAAAGTTATATTTTAATGGAAACTGTCATTTTTTACTGTTTGTGAAGTGAAATAAAAATCATATTCTATAATGACCAAGTGTGAATTCTGCAGTGTTTATATATAACATATATAAATTATTTCATTTTCTGATATAAAAAAAAAATTACAAATGCATAAATGTATACTCTTTCAATTTTTAAAGAAGAGTTCAGTGAAGAAGCCGAACACAGGAAAGAAACTAAAGAGGAAACTGGTCATTCTTGCCAAGTGGAATTCACTTCTGACACATGAACAATAGCCAAACCACGCAGCAGAAATAAAACTTGCCAGCTGCTGTCAAAGAGGTAAAAACATGAAATTGGCCTTCTCTTATCTCAAGCAAACAGCACAAGCACAAGGCTACATCTCACCTAACCCATACATTCCTGTGATTGTTGAAATATCAGCGAGTTTCTGCCCAAACACTTCTGATTATCCAGTACCAGCTCTACGTCTTGTGTTGACTGACTCATCTTCAAACAAATGCTGGAAAAATATGCTTTGCCCAAAGGGCAGAATAAACTGTTTATTCTTTAGGGATTCTTCCTGTGAGATAATGTGAGCTTGGCTTTGAGGCTGCTAGGACATTTTACAGTAAGAATCCATTTAAGGTAGAGGCGTCCATGGTGAAAGCTGTGTGCTGCGCCGCTTAATCCTGAACAGATAGCTTCATTAATTGTTTTCATCCTACTCTCTGTTGCGCCAGCCAAAGGCAGGAGAGTTGAATAAGTAATGGAAGTTGAACTGTTGAGTGACAGGATTTTACCCTCACCTGTCTACATGCCGGCTGCTCTGAGAGCTTTCTGAATGGATCAGTCCCATCAATCAGAAGCTTCAACCACTGACATGTTGTGTCGCTCTAAATGGGAATTTGTCAGGAGGCGATGTGCAGACGCCCTGAGGTCTGTGTATATTTGGAAGAGGGAAAATTAAAATTCACATAGAAAAATATACTGTATGTATTATATGATTTTGTACTAAAATATTAAATGATTATTGCTCAAATGCAAGAACTGCCAAGTAAATGGATGTAAGTGGGCATACAACCTAAATTAAGAAATAGATGTGGCATGTGGTGCTTTAACATGATATTAAAATATTACCATTAACAAGTGTTTAGAGCAGATTAACATATAGTCAAATAAATGTTTTCTTTGCATGACTGTGAATATAGTAATGAAACTGTTGTAGAACAACTTTTAGAAGCAATAACTTTAAGTACTCATTTTCGACATGATTTCATCAGTTTCAAATAATGGTGGAGGAATTGTGACCAACTCTTCTTCACAAGACTCCCTTAGTTTAATTGAATTTGCAGGTTTTAGTTTATACACAGCTCTCCTATAGTCCCACTGTAACATTTTAATCATGTTGAAGTCCATCTTTGGCTGGGCCATTGCAACACCTTAATTGTTTTCTTTTGTATCCAATCCTGTTGTTGATTTGATTTTTTTGGGGTCATTATACACTTGCATAATTGGTCTGGGTTAAGCTTCAACCGACATCATTAAGCCCACCTCATCAGCCATCTACTCCCATGCTTGACAAGTGGTATTAGGTTTTTGTGTTCTTATGGTGTGTTTGGTGTTTGGCAGAATGTGGTAATAAGATATTGTTTCAGAAAACATTGGATTCCCAAATCATTTTAGGGGGAAACCTGCCTTTATTGTTTAATCTTTTTTTTAACTAAACAGTCCTGAACTTTAACATTTAACTTAGTTTTACCCTTTTAAAACCCCTTTAGGGAAAAAATAAGGGGTAGGTTTGCTGGGTATGACTTACCCCTTGGGGGAAATTTAAACTACTGTCTTGTTTGTTTTAACTTGAGATTATTGTTCTCACTGCAGAATAATGATGTTCTATTTCTTTAAAAATGGCTTCATAACCCTTACCTGATTGATGAGCAGGAACAGTTTCATTGGTCATTGCTGTTGTCTTTCTTTCCTGTCATTGTGTTGAATACCTGTATGCTCCAGACCAACAAACTCCTACATTTAGAGGTGGTCATAGTTGCTGATGAGAAATTATTTAATTATTTAATTATTTAATTTGCATTTAATTTACTTTAACTCTTAAATCCAATTTAAGCAGCTAGACTGGACTTAGTTTTTCCCATGACTTTACTGACAGTCATGGAAACTTCTATTTCCTCATGGCAATAATTTTACTAGAAGCATTACCTAGCTTAACTAATTGCTTTGAGTCTCCCCCAAGAGGCTATAGATTTTTCCTGCAGCCTTACTGAGTTCCAGGTTGTGGTGGCCATTGTCTTCCCTTTTCTTATTCTTTCTGCCCTCTTTCATCCAACAACAGTCAAGTAAAGGCCAAACGCAGAAGAACAAAACTTCACTTTTAAAGAAAGTAGCTTTACTACTTAGTGGCCAGTTTTTAAGGAAATACTTGTTTTCCAGAACCTTCCTTTCACAGTAACTTGTACAACACAGTAATGTTGGTTGAAAGCTATTTAAAGTCTAAACCTCCCAGTCAGTCTCTGATTTGTTACAGCGAGAGCTCGCAGTGTTGCCAGGCGTCGTGTGTCATGCCAAGTAGGAAAAGGCTGCCAGTTTAGAAATCCTAGAAATCCCAGGTCTAAAGGTTAGAGATGTGGGCTTGCAACCAGAAGATCATAATTTCACATCTGCTGCCGGCTGAGAATGTAGAGCAGAGATAGGGCCTGGAATCCTTAGCAGGCTTGTAAAAAAATACTGTACATGCCCTTGACCGAGGCGCTTACAGAAAAAAAAAAACACCTAGAAAAGGATTATTTTTAGTCTAATGAAACTGAATGTATTTTATAATTATTATGTCAAAACACGTTTTCAGTTCTTTTCCCACTCCTTTCTAATTTCGGTGAGTAAACGTGACCATTTCTCAGGATGCGTGTTGACAAATCTCAAACCAAAGAAAGGGCGTCAGGTTGACCCTGTCAGGATGATCAATATAATTTAAATGTTAGTTTTGCAAGGAAAGAAAAACACCAACAAAACTCTATTTTATTTGGGTGTACTGAAATGTGAACGATTTAAGTTTGTCAGTTGTGAAGTTCTCCCTGCCTTGAATAGATCCAGTTTACAATCTCCTCTCTTGTGTTTGTGAAACGAAAAACTAGATGTCTAAAATGATTTCATTAGTCCCGAAATGCCAAAAGGCGAACAACTCATTAATGACAATGTGACTTGTTATGTCAGTTTGTTAAGTTAGGTATCAGAATTAGATAATTAGGGTTCACAATAATTTATATCCAGTTGGATATGTTGTCAAAATCTAGTCAATATGAACTGTTTATCCTGGGATTCAGGTTCGAATGCCTCCCAAGACTTCATTGTGTAATTTTAATGACAATAACATTAATAGCTTATCTGATAAAAATGTTATGTTAGTAGTCAAAAGGTTCTGAGTTAAAGTCCAGCTTCGACCATGATTTTATGCTTGCCAATCTTGGCTAGAGCATGTTTCCATTTATACTTCTAATTAACATCTAAAAAACTATAAATCACTTTTAAAAAGAAAATGTTATATATATATATATATATATATATATATATATATATATTATAATATGGTATCACAGCTTCCACGGGATAAAAGAAACAAATACCATAATAAAACATAAGATAAAGTGAAATTGCAGTGATGAGCAATAATGTAATAGAGCAAAGTGTAATATCTATAACAATGACCAGCAGTGTAGAGTATTAGCAAAGTACAGTGTGTTCTGATGCTTCTGTACCACTTCAATAAAAGCAGTGGCACAAAACAGGCTGTGGACAGGGTGGGAGGTGTCAGCAGAGATGTTCCTGGCTGTTTTTTGAACCCTATATGGAGTCCAAATCAGGGAGAGGACATCCCACAATCCCCTGTGCTGTTTCAACCACCCGGGTTAAGTCCTTTCTTTCTAACAAGCACGGTGTCAGCAGGACAACAATGAGGGGACAGGTGTGACATGTTGAGATTTGGTCCATAATTCTGATTCTGAAAAATAAAAAGAACAAGAAAACACACACCTGCATAGAAATTACCAGAGCACCGTTTCAATCATTAAACATGCCTGTATCTTCGCAGCAACAATCAAAGAAAACAAAATCCGCTCCCAAACACAACTGACTTTAAATCAAAACCATCAATCTTAACCTGGAGATTTCAGCTTTCTTCAGTAACAAATTAAACACTGTCCACTGTCTCTACATGCTTATCCGGGAGGAGTGAATGCTGCAAGTCACTGACTGGATGCAATCTGCTGGGTTTCCTTAGGTAGAAAAACTTTTAAACCCCCTTTTTAAAAAAAAAACAGAATCTGACTGCACTGTTCAATGATTAGGATTAATTGGAATGTATGTACCCAAAATTTTTGGGGTGCCTTGAGAACACATGTGTTTTGTGAATTGGGGGGCCCATAAAAAAAATAAACTGAATTGAAAATGGAATTGTTTGCAAAAAGAAAAAAAAATATTGTTTTATAAAAAGGCAGACCACAAGCATGGTAGAAACACTGGTATAGAGACAGAATTTCCCCTAATGGGCGACCCATGTTCATAGGCTTCAGTCCTCAACACAGACATCGCAGGTTCGACCCTCCTATCCAGGCAATCTTTGCTGCATGTCTTCCTCCTTTCTCCACCCCTTTCTTATTGGCTTACTACTTGAAAAATGAAGGCCACTTATGCCACAAAAAACATTAAAAACATTAAACATAATTACTGAATGCCGGTTTTGAAACAGCTGATCCCAAATTTTTGCATAGTTCAAATTTTCTTGCCCCTTGAACCAACATTAGTAAATACATTGCCAGTCAATTTCAAAAAACAGTCCATCTAAATGGAACATTCAAGCAAATCTCTTCCACTGTAGCAAGATGCTTCAAAAGTAGTGATTAAAGTGATTTTTGTTCTGTTTTGGGACCTCTTCACAAGTTGAAGACTGAAAGTGAATGCTTGTGCTGTGCTGTACATTGTAGGGAAGATCAGAAGAAGGTGGCTCTGTTGTAGTTCCTGCAGTCTCAGTGTTATCCTAATGAGCTGGTTTATCAGAAGTAGATCATGGAACCCTAATGCCATTGCCAACTTCTTTCGTTTTCATCTACTTTCTGAAGCCCATCATCAAATATGCAGACATCTAGCTTCTTAGACTGCAACTTTAACACGTCTAAATTATGTAAATGTTGTAGCTGGCCTGCTCTGACCAATCAGGGGAAGAGGTAGTTTACAAACTGCACAGTTCTATAAAATTGTGTTTTGTTTAATAATAATAATTTAGGCTTTATTGATCTCACAATGGAGAAATTATCCTCTGCATTTAACCCATCCCTTAGAAAGGAGTCTTTGCTCTTATATTATGAGCATTATAATGTTTAAAATTATAATTTACAACATGAAAATGTTGTAAATTATAATTTTTGCTTGCTAGCAATTGCTTGCTATTTATATTTAGTCAAAAAGTAGCATAAATTTTTATTGTGCCATTCATTAGAAATGGTATAATAGTGGCATTACCCCGTATTTTAAAATACATACTATGTAATGCCCCTGGCCTCTTTAGTCATTTAACTTTGAGCAACAAAAGTCATAAAGCAACTTTTAATCAAGGAATTATGTAAGATCAATATCTTATGTGCTAAGACTTGGTCAGATGAGCCGTGACAATATTAACTACTTAGTTTTGTCTTACATTTATTCAATTAATCTCAGTGCATTGATGTGGGCCTTAAGTAAAACGAAAGTTTCAACAAGATGGAGCGATAACAGAAAAGCTGTTGGAGTGGGAGCTCGAAAATGAATAAAACAGCAACGCAGAGACAAAGAGTTGCTCGGGGTCATCAATAACCTCAACAGAGACCACAGCGTCCGAACATTTCAGCCTACCTAAACTATTATCTCCAGGCAGCAACATCTATTTGGAGACATGCCTTTGCCTCCCTTCAAAGTCGATTAATATTGATTGTGCGCTTGAGCAAGCATGTGTGTCTCTTCAGGTGGAATCAAATTACTTTGAAACAACCCAGGGGGTCGCTGCTTGTGGGAGAGAACTAAAAACCATTAGCTGACTGGACTGAGAAAATACAACTAAATTAAGGCAAATAAACAATAATAAAGAACCTGCTGTTTCAAGCAGAGAAGAATTAGTCAAGAGTAACCAAAAAAGGCTGAAGTAATGTAAAACACTAGATGGGTGTTTATGTGAGAACACATGCAGCTTTCAGTTCATCCATGTGAACATCTAATGAAAATGTTTGTTTTCCAAACTGTTAAAACCCATTTCTCAGAAGTCCATGAAGCACAAAGCCTCCCAGCTAAGATTTATTTTAGGTTAGATAACAGACTAGAAAGCATAGAAAAAATTTTTAACTCATGAACAGAGCATCTGCAACATCGATCTGCTATCACGACCAGAGACAGAGAACCCAAATTCAGCCAAACACAAAGTGATAAGTAAAAAGGTTTATTCAGAAACTCAGGATCAGAGAGCAGAAGAACAGCAGTCAGCTTCCAGGAACCACTGAGAACAGAGAGACTAGTTAGGGGGCTGAAATAAAACTCAGGATCTGCAAGGAGTTAGATAAAGCCACTAACCTTCTCAGTCTGGTGATGAGGCACAGAATCCAGAGGAGGAAGAGATCCAGACAGTTAATGAGGAAGCGTCCAACAGACTGAAGTCGGATTGCCGACTGATCCAAATCCTCCGGGGAACCAGCTGACGCTGTGACAGGAACACAGAGAGCTGTGATTGTCCTCTTGACAATAAATCCAGGCAGACTAGAGAGCCAGGCGAAAACTCAGGCTGAATAAACCAGTGGCTAGGCGAGACGTAAATCCAGGGACAGAAAACAGGATCGAATTCCAGGGCTAGAGGCGTCAGACAAGGGGCAGGCAGAGACATAAACCAGAGGCAGAAAACAGAGTCGAAATCCAAAATCCAATCCGTCAGACAAGGAGCAAGCCAAGAGGGAATAATCCGTAAGGCAAGGCAAGGTCATGGAACGAGATCAGTCAGGAAGGAACGCTGGATAACTACTCACAAATGTTTTCGAAAATCTGGCACCGTCTGCCGGTCAGAGGGCTGGATATAACTGCAGCTCCACAGGTGTGTGGCATGACGGTGATTGCGCAGCAGCGCAGCAGCAGACAGGTGAAGCAGATGAGTTAATTGCAAGAGTGAGAGCAGAGCAGGCAGACGGGCCAGAATCATAACAGTACCCCCTACTGAAGGTCCGGCTCTGGACGGACCCCGAGGCTGATCAGGATGGAGGCGATGGAACTCCCGGATGAGGATTTGTCCACTATAAATCGTGCAGGAATCCAGGACCTCTCCTCAGGACCATAGCCCTCCCAGTCCACCAGGTAACGTATGCCACGTCCCTGCCGTCTGGACCGGATGATGCGCCGGACAGTGTAGACTGGGCCATCAGCAAGAAGCCGGGCGGGTGGAGGGGGCCCGGAGGTGGGCCTGAGACGGGACACCACATAGGGCTTGATCCGGGACACGTGGAAGGTAGGGTGAACTCTCATGGAACGAGGCAGACGTAAACGAACAGCCACAGGATTGATGATCTTGGATATGGGAAAGGGTCCCACAAAACAAGGTGCCAGCTTACGGGAGTCAACCAGAAGCGGGAGGTCCTTGGTGGATAGCCAAACCTTCTGTCCCACCTGGTAGCTTGGAGCAGGGATTCTCCGACGATTTGCTGTGCGTGCCTGCACCTCCGACATTCTGATCATGACCTGATCTGACCTTCTTGCTTTCCTCCAGATGCGCTGACATCTTAGGGCCGCGGCCTGAGCAGAAGGAACCTCAGCCTCTTTCTCCTGGACTGTGAACAAGGGTGGCTGAAAACCAAACACAACTTGGAAAGGGGATAACCCCGTGGCATTAGCCGGGAGGGTGTTGACAGCATATTCAACCCAGGGTAAATTTTGAGACCATTTGGTTGCGTCTGACTCACATAGTGCGCGAAGTTTGGTCTCCACCTCCTGGTTGGCCCTCTCAGTCTGTCCATCCGACTGTGGGTAAAAATCCTGAGGAAAAAACTAACAGTAATCCCCAGCAAGGAATAAAACTTTTTCAGAAACGTGACACAAACTGGGGCACTCTGTCTGAGACAATGTTTTGGGGGGTATGCCGTGAAGGCGAAAAACCTCACGTGCCAGAATGTCCCCCATTCCTTGGCTGAGGGCACAACTTTTTGAGAGGGACAGGTGAACCCATCTTAGAAAATCTGTCGATGATAGTTAACAGAACTGTGAAGCCATTAGAAACTGGCAAACCTGTGACGAAGTCCATGGCTATGTGTGACCAGGGACGAGGAGGAATGGGCAGGGGATGTAAGAGTCCAGCAGGAGGGCGATGAGAAGACTTGGCTTGGGAACATGGAGTACAGGCCGTGACGTAATCTGTGACATTTTTGACAAGAGATGGCCACCAAAACTGAGTTCGGACCATCTGAAACGTCCTGCTGATACCAGGATGACAGAACAGACGTGAATTATGGCATGAATTCAGTACCTTGGGTACGAGGCGCTCGGGAACAAAACACCGGTCAGGTGGGCATGAAGTAGGAATAGGGAGGTCTTTGGTGGCATCTCTAACCTCTCCCTCCCAACTCCAACATTGGTGACAGAGGAGTCTCACTGATTCCAGAAGAATAAAACTCATCCTCCCCAGAGGTCTGTGACTCGGAGGGTTCCTGTATTCTGGACAGGGCGTCGGTTTGCCATTTTTGACTCCAGGTCTGAAAGACAAAGAGAAGTTGAATCTTCCAAAAAATAAAGCCCACCTTGCCTTCCTGGGATTAAGGCGCTTCGCTGATCTCAGGTACTCCAGGTTTTATGATCTGTCCATACAAGAAACGGTTCCTTAGCCCCTCTAGCCAATGCCTCCACTCCTCGAGAGCCAACTTGACTGCCAAAAATTTTCTCGGTCCCCCACATCATAATTGCGCTCTGCTTGGGGACAAAGTCCTAAAAAAAGGCACATGGGTGAATACGGTCATCAGAATTTCTTTGGCTTAGGACACCCTCCAACCCCTGTGTTTGAGGCGTCAACCTCCACAATGAACTGTTTATCGGGGTTAGGGGACCGTAGAACAGGAGCAGACGTAAATAATCCTTTGAGCTTGACAAAAGCTTTTTTCTGCTGTCTCATTCCAAACAAACCTTGTTTTAGATGATGTGAGAGCATTAAGAGGGCTGCTACGAGGCTATAATTCCTGATGAACCGTCTGTAAAAATTAGCAAAACCCAGAAACCTTTGAAGCTGTTTGCGGTCGGTAGGAGAAGGCCATTCCAAGACTGCCTGACTTTGGAGGGGTCCACTATGACTTGGTCTGGAGAAATGATGAATCCAAGAAATGAGGTGGTAGTGGTTAAAAACTCACACTTTTCAGCTTTGACAAACAGATAATTTTGAAGAAGACGGAGGAGGACAGCCCGGACATGATTTCCTGTGGGTTTCCAGATCCTGAATAAATCAAAAATGTCATCAAGGTATACCAAAACAAAATTTCCCACCTCAGGACATCATTCACCAATGCCTGAAAAAACTGCAGGGGGATTGGTTAAACCAAAAGGCATTACACAGTACTCGTAGTGACCAGTGGGAGTGTTAAATGCCGTCTTCCATTCATCCCCTCCTTGATACGAACAAGGTGGTAAGCGTTTCTCAAATCCAACTTAGAGAAGATCTTGGCGCCCTGAATCTGGTCGAAAGCAGTGTTCATAAGTGGTAGAGGGTATCGGTTCTTGACGGTGATGTCGTTTAAACCCCTGTAGTCCGATACATGGTCTCAAGTAACCATCCTTCTTTCCCACAAAGAAGAAGCCTGCCCCTGCTGGAGAAGAAGAAGGTCCCGATAACACCAGCTTTTAGTGACTCATCAACATACTTCCTTATGGCTTGGTTCTCTTTGGGCCTGACAATGAATACAATCGACCCCTAGGGGGAGAAGTGCCTGGTAGGAGCTCAATGCCACAGTCATAGGGTCTATGAGGTGGAAGTGCCGTAGCCCTGGACTTGTTGAAAACCTCCTTAAGTGCATGATATTCGGGTGGTACCTTAGACAGATCAGGATATGTCTCCTCAGTGTCATTCTCCGGAAAAAATATCTGTAGAGGCAGAAGACGGCAAGTGGCCGAGCAGGACTTAGCCCAGCCCAAAATCTCTTTGGCTTGCCAGTCAATATGGGGATTGTGCTTTTGTAACCAGGAGGCCCCTAAAACAATGGGTAGTTTAGGAGAGTTGATAATCCTGAATGTGACCTCGTCCTGATGATTGCCCCCCAGTGTGAGTTTTATTACCTCCGTCTTGTTGTTATGAACTGTTGATACTATGACCATCCAAAGCCAGGACATTACGGGTGTCAGACTGTGAGCTGAAGGGGAATTAACCCGTCTATGAAGCCTCTCCCTCCTCCTTTCTGTGAGCCGCAAATCGATGCGGGTTGCCAGGTCCTCAAGTTGATGAAGGGAGGCAGGGTAGTCCCGGGTAGCCAGTTCATCCTTAATGTTCTCATTCAGACCTTGCATGAAAGCATCCATTTTAGCATGCTCATTCAAAAGACTGTCTGCTGCCAGTAAATGAAAGTCAATGATATAAGATGTAAACACTTCTCTCTCCCTGTTTAAGGAGAGTAAAAACCTCTGGCAACTTCACGACTAGGAAGAACTGGATCAAAAACCCTGATGAGCTCTTGGAAAATGCAGAAAAAGAAGCACATGTGATCGAACCATTTTGCCACTCAGCAGTGCCCATTGCTTAGCTTTCCAGAGAGCAGGGAAATAACAAAACGCCACCTTAGGAGCGCTCAGAAGGGAACGAAGAGGCTGAAGCTCAAAATGAATCTCACATTGAGTAAGAAAAGCACGGCACTGGTCCCGGAACTCCCTAAACAGTTCAGGAGGCGTGAGTCTAGGTTCTCTTACCACAGCGGAAAGATCAGGAACTCTGGGGGAAACAGGCTGTGAGGACGCTGGCGTGGAAGCAGGAGTCATGGATCGCAGGCATAGAAATCACTTCCCCAAGCCCGGAATTAAGACGGGCAATAGAGTGATCAACATTAGTGCGCCACTGCTGTGCTGGCGATGGGTCCATCTTTTGGCCAGATTTACTATCACGGACCAGAGACAGAGAACCCAAATTCAGCCAAACACAAAGTGATAAGTAAAAAGGTTTATTCAGAAACTCAGGATCAGAGAGCAAAAAGAACAGCAGTCAGCTTCCAGGAACCACTGAGAAAAAGAGAGCTAGTTAGTGGCTGAATAAAACTCAGGATCTGCAAGGAGTTAGATAAAGCCACTAACCTTCTCAGTCTGGTGATGAGGCACAGAATCCAGAGGAGGAAGAGATCCAGACAGTTAATGGGGGGAAGCGTCCAACAGACTGAAGTCGGATTGCCGACTGATCCAAATCCTCCGGGGAACCAGCTGACGCTGTGACAGGAAAACACAGGAGAGCTGTGATTGTCCTCTTGACAATAAATCCAGGCAGACTAGAGAGCCAGGCGAACTCAGGCTGAATAAACCAGTGGCTAGGCTGAGACGTAAATCCAGGGACAGAAACAGGGTCGAATTCCAGGGCTAGAGGCGTCAGACAAGGGGCAGGCAGAGACATAAACCAGAGGCAGAAAACAGAGTCGAAATCCAAAATCCAATCCGTCAGACAAGGAGCAAGCACGAGGGAATAATCCGTAAGGCAAGGCAAGGTCATGGACCAAGATCAGTCAGGAAGGAACGCTGGATAACTACTCACAAATGTTTTCGAAAATCTGGCACCGTCTGCCGGTCAGAGGGCTGTATATAACTGCAGCTCCACAGGTGTGTGGCATGACGGTGATTGTGCAGCAGCGCAGCAGCAGACAGGATGTAGCAGATGAGTTAATTGCAAGAGTGAGAGCAGAGCAGGCAGACGGGCCAGAATCATAACATCTGCATCCTTGTTTACAATTAAACTAAGCTACTGGAAGGAGAGTTTTTACAGTTGTGTTTATTTATAAAACTGCTTGTTGAGGTATTATAGTAGTATAGTATTATCCTTTACTTTCTGAGCTAACTCCATTAATCTGGTTAGGTCCACACAGACACAGTTATGTTTTTATGCAAAAATATGTCAACTTCTGATAAAACTGAAATTATTACATCATCCTGCATATAATTTACATAACAAAACAACTGACACTTTTTTTTTTGGCCGCAGTAGGTTTAGGATCACAATAAACTTTACTATCCCCAAGAGACAATTTGATTTGCAGCCAGCAGAGCAAAGAACATATACAAAGATAATACAAATACAGTTGACAAAAATACAAACATAACCGCAACATTCAAGGACACAACCAGGATACAAACATAGTCTCTGTTAAGTTAAAATAATTGGACCATATGAAACCATGTGAAATTAAGTCTAAAACCAAAATTATTGAACTTTGGCCCTTAATGTAGTGGCTTTCAAAATGTACAAACCCCTGTAAAAATTAAAGGTTTTTGTAATTAAAAAACATTTGATCACGATAAATTATTTCCCTGTCATATACAGCTTTATGTCTTTTAAAATCTAACCCTGCAGTCAATTACACTGAATCTGACTGACCTGAAATAAACTTCAGCTGTTTTAGAAGGACTTTCCTGACATTTTCTCTTTTGCATTTTTTAGCTAAAGCCATATTTTGCAGAGAGGTTACAAAGATTTAAATAGATATCATTGTACAAATGAAAAATTGAGGAGTGTACGAAAAGTCCAACAATATCATTTATATAGTTTTAGTCCGTGAGGCGGACACCCTGTCTACTTTTAAGGCTAGGCTTAAAACTTTCCTTTTTGATAAAGCTTATAATTAGAGTGGCTTAGGTTATCCTGAGCTATCTTCCTTATTTTAGCTCCGTCGTCTTCTCCCCTTGTTGGATGGAGTAAGGGGGAGTCAGGTTTAGCCTAAACCAGCTCAGTTATGGTTGAGGTGCAAACACACCTTCCATTTCTGCTACCTGTATGACCCCCTCTCTTTTCCAATGGTTATGGTCAATCTGACAGAGAGAGGTATCCCAATCATTGTGGTTTTTAGTATAACAATGACCATCAGTGGGCTCTAGATGGACAAACTGTCTACTTTTAAGGCTAGGCTTAAAACTTTCCTTTTTGATAAAGCTTATAGTTGGAGTGGCTTAGGTTATCCTGAGCTATCTCTGTAGTTATGCTGCTATAGGCTTAGGCTGCTGGAGGACATAATGACCACTTTCACCCTCTTCGCTACTTTCTCACACTACTCTTCAATTTTTATATTATTTGCTGTTATTTCGTCTTTTAACCTTGGTCTCTCTCTTTTCTCTTCCTAGAAGCTACACCTGGCCTGACTCTGTGTCTACCTGTAACACCTTTCTGGAGAGGGGAATCCTCCAAGCTTCTGCTGGCAACAACTTAATGCTCACCCTCTACCGATGATCCACATGGCCCTGTCTTTTAGTGTTTAACCCTTTCTCTCTCCTAGACATGGCTACTGACTGAGCTTTTACTGTGACTAACTTTATGTGCTCTCTTCAGACTCTAGCATTGAAAACTGGCTCAGAGTTTATCTGTTCCTTCTTTCTAGGTGAAACGACTAAAAGAGCTACATCCATTAACATTTACCTTTTCCTTCCCATGAAAGTACTCCTGGATCAGTGCTTCTTTGTTCTCTTTGTGTCTCTGCTCTGTTCTCTCTAACCCCCAGTCGGTCGTGGCAGATGGCTGCTCACACTGAGCCTGGTTCTGCTGAAGGTTTCTTCCTGTTAAAAGGGAGTTTTTCCTCTCCACTGTCGCTACATGCATGCTCAGTATGAGGGATTGCTGCAAAGTCGACGCTAGTGACTGTCCACTGTCTCTACATGCTCATCCAGGAGGAGTGAATGCTGCAAGTCACTGACTGGATGCAATCTGCTGGGTTTCCTTTCCTTAGATAGAAAAACTTTTTATCCAATTTGAATAAATAACAGAATCTGGCTGCACTGTTCAATGATTAGGACTAATTGGAATGTATGTACCTGACTTTTGTGAAGTGCCTTGAGACGACATGTGTTGTGAATTGGCGCTATATAAATAAACTGAATTGAATTAAAATGAATAGCATGGCACATTGAAACAGTTGTCAATAATTAAAAGGTAGAACAACAGTGGCATTGCAAAAACCTGGTCAGGGAAGCTGCCAAGATGCCTAGAGTAACCCTAATGGTGCGTTCACACCAAACGCAGATTCTGCGAATTTTTCGCATCATTTGTGTACTTTTGCTGGCTTGACTTGCCACGTGAACTCCGTATTGCCAAATGTCAGCAAGCGGCAACGCTTCGCAGCGTCATCAAATAGCAGGAGCTTCCATCTGCTGCAAGCTTTTTTCAACTCAACTTGCCGGACATGGATTTCACGGATAATCACGGTGTTTTATCTGTGGAGAGACAAAAAACGCCGCCGATGCCGATGTCCCTGGGTTCACGTGATTCTTCAGGGACGGGAACAGTTCGGAGAGTACCACCACCTACTCCAGGAGCTGCGTTTGGATGATGGTCAATTTCAGCGGTACTTCCGTCTATCCAGGACCCAGTTCGAAGATCTGCTGCCCCCCGTTGGGAGACGAATCGGCCTCCGGGACACCAACTACCGGCGACTGCAGTGAAGCCAGCCTGAAGCCGGACACCGGACACTCAAGCTCCGCGGAGCCAACGGCATCCAGCCCATGGCCGATCTGATTCAGGCACCCAGATTTCGGCTAGCTGCTCTCTGTTGCTCCCTCTTCTGACGTGCGGTGGTTCACTAGGGACTGTCAATAAGTTTCCGAACCAAACAATCGTGAAAAATCTGAGTGCCTGAATCGGATCAACCGTGAGCTAGATGCCGCTAACTCCGCGGAGCTTGAACATCCAACTTCAAACTAACTTCACCGCGGTCTACCGGCACTATATCCCCGCTGCTGAACGCCTGTCCATCTGTCTTCGGTGGGTAAATAAATCTCAGCTCAATAAAAAAACAGCCGATTTTTAATGTCCACATCTCCTAAACATAAGATATTTGTGCCTAAACATAACCAGGCCAGGTCCTTTCTGTACTTGTCTCTGTAAAAGTAATTAGTTGAGTCATACAACTCTGGCTTGCCGCACACCGCCACTATAATCTTGTCCTCCATCACTGACAACCGCTTCTTCTCCGCTTTGGTCCTTCACCCTACAAGACAGCCACATCCAGTCCCTGATTGGTTGACGCGACGTGAATTTTGAAAAAAGTTAAGATTTTTCAACTCGTCCACCGCTCTCGCGTCGCTCGGCGAGCCTTTCGCACCGCGTCCTTCGTATCCTCCGCACCGCCCCGCGCCGCTCCGCTCCTGAACGCGCCTTCTTCATAGGGATAACATGTAAATCGGCCGCCCCCATCGCAGAATCCGCGTTCGGTGTGAATCCACCATAAAGGAGCTCTAGGAATTTTTTACAAGTTCTGGATGTGTTCTCCATATGACAACAAGCTCTTGTTTTCTCCCTATGTTGATGCTAAGGAGTGTAGTTGAAAGACAAAAAAAATTTCCAAAACAACCATCCAAGCCTGACTGAAATCTCCCTAAATCTTTTAGGAGGATGCATCGTGGTATGAAAGAACCAAACTGCATATTCTGGACCACAATTCCAAAAAGTAAAAAACATAAAACCCATCACCAAAAAAACACTATGCTCACAAACATGGTGGTAGGGGCAACAAGAGCTGTTACTTGTCTGGGACTAAACGTTTTGTCAAGGTGGATGAAAATTAAGAACAACTCTAAATACAAGTCAGTATTGATCCAAAGTATCTTGGTCTCTGCTAGAAAACTGAAGATGAAGACAAATTCTTCTGAGAAGTCCTCATAATCAGATAAATTATCTTGTTGCTGAAATGTACTATAAAAGAAAAAACTTGCCTTACCTTGCCTAGATGTGGACTTTTGTTAGGCCAAGTAGGCAAACATTGCCAAGTCAACATAAAGGTGCGTCTCAATAAATTAGAATATTGTTGAAAGGTTTTTTTTAGTCAGTAACTCAATTCACTAAGTGAAGCACATTGTACAGATTAATTGCACCCAAACCGATGTTTTCAAGTCCTGTTAATTATGATGATTTTCTCTTTACAGCTAATAAAAACACAACCTTTAAGATGAGAATATTACATCAGTCCAATAAAAACATTTTAATACAGAAATTGGGGCTTATTGCAAAATATGTTTAATTAACTGCCTAAAGGTTATTTTCAAAAGGTGCTTTTAATCTGCCAAACGAGCCTCATCAGAACACATATTCCAATTCACCAAGATGTACTTGTATGGGATGCTGATAGATTTCTACCTGAATGCTGAAATTGAATCAAGATGTAATAATATATACATTTATTCAACCAGGTGACTGTGCCTCTTTTTGATGTGTTTTTTCCTTCTAACAGAAAGAAGCAGTTGAATTTTACAGGATATCTGTCAGATAAATGTCAAGAGAATAAACCTAACTTTATCTCTTGCATATTGGGAAACATTCTCACTTCAAGAGTTTTACCCCAGCTTGAAATTTAAATATCCTCACATCAAAAAAGAAAATCAAAAAACCATCAAATGTGTGTATTGTTTTGGATTTCATTTGTGTAGCTGTGACCTAAAAAATTGTCCTGTTACAATGTGATGTGAAATGTATGGAAATATATTGATTCATCATTTGCTTGGATGAGTTTCTGTCTTAGGATTGATAAATTTTTGGAGTTATTGTTTGTGAAACACCTGCTTGTTTCAGCTAGTTAAGCCTTGTGCTTCCCATATGCATGTGCGTTCATTTATTAATAATATCACCTGCTTTTTCTTTGCTACCTCAGTACATTTGCTTCCTCATCTAAGGTTTGTCTCAGCAGTTGTTTCCAGCATAGCTTAGTTCAGTTTAGTTTTTCCCTGTTCATTCAAGGAGCCTGCTTCTTGCTCTTTAGTAATTCATATGGCCACTGCAACCGTTAAATGTGTCATGGACAAAAATGTAAAATTACAAGATATCATAATTATTTATTATTGGTTTCACTTTATCTGATTTAGGAGGTTGTGCAGCAATGTTGCATGTGACTGCAGCCAGTCTCTGGTAGTCAAAGTAAATAAAATTGTCTAGCTTACTTAGAATATCACATATTACATTCCATCAATAATATAATAGAAATGTTGGTATTTGTGGCAAAAATGTTATATAACATGTTTTATAAGTAGGACTCTTTGACTCTTTACTTTTACATTCCAATGACTAGCTTTCCTTTCCTGCCATTGTAGTTGTATAGTGTTAGCATAAAGTAATGTGCATCACAGCATAAAGGCTAGTGTTCACTGCAGAGATCCTTGTGACCTACAGAATAATATTTGGATTACAGACTTGAATATATAGACAGAAAGTAGGTTTCCTAAAATTGTATACATACCTTGTTCTTAAGCTTCAAAAGGTTTACAAAACCTGAAGGCATTTCAAAGCCTGGATGCTTGCTTGGCTGCAAAACCAGGATGTATCCGAGAATTTTCAAGTAATGAGGATTCAAATGGACATTCTGGCAGTGAGTAGACAGATTAGAGTCGGATTCATACAAATGGTTCCCTGCTGACATCTTCTCAAATACAATACTACATTATCCCAATCGTGGCCACAGGATCAGTAACAAAAACATGGCTTGAGGGCAGATGCAAAGCTTAAAACTAAATGTCAGAAGTGCTTGTTACCAGGACAATTATCTGGATGGACACAAAGTGTTCTATGAAATTCACATTTTGTATACCCGATTTTGGTTTTCCTCATAAACTGCAAAAAATATATCCTAAAAGTTGGTAAAGAAAAAGCCATTAGCTCTTGTTGAATCTGTTTGTAAACTGTGTTGCAAAGCATGCCCCCCTGTTTTAATTTAGTGTCCTGTTCAGGCAGCTTGTGCAAACAGTATGGTGGGTCTGGTTCCCTTACAGTGTCAGAGGCATATTTACTTAACAGAAAGGGCGGAATTAGATATCCCTGCTGTTTAGCAGTTGATTTTACAAAATTTATAGCATGACAGACATATCTGGTTCCTTCAGCAAGCTGAATGGGCCACAGGCATTGCAAAGAAGTCAAAAGGGTGGGGAGGTGTTGGTGACCAGGAGAGCAATAACAGTGTTGATCAAACAAACCAAACAATTACCTAAATAAAATAATAATAATAAATAGGGTCATTTAGAGGTGTAGAATAATAGGATGCCTCCATGCATTGCATTGGGCATGGCATGATCCGCAATGCATTCCATGCATTTCTTGCATTGCTATGGCAGGCCCCAATAACATCCCTACCAGGCCTGTGAGACAGGCTCCCTCAGACTGATTATGAGCAAATGCTGGGCTGAACCACAGCATGGACCTCGGGGCAGACAGGAGCCATGACCCAGTGAGCCCACGGATTTATGCCATATAATGTGACACCCTAGCTACCACCAATGAAAGGTTTAGTTAACATCCCCCAGTCAACAAGTTGCTCTCAACAACACTGGCGCAAATTAAATGGCAGATTGGTGTCCCTTCAAAACCTTCCCCAACCAATGTCCCAGAAAAGGCCCAGTCAAAAGCACCTGGCAACCCTCCCCCACTCCACAAATGCTCTGCTTGCATCTGCCCCTAGCTAGATTACTAACTCACAGTGAAAGCAACACTTTTTCCAAGCCCGAACCTGGCAGAACATCCAGGCCCAGCTGCCCCACCATCAAACCATCCAAACCAACAATATTAGACCCCCATGCAAACCAATAAACTGCAATAACACCAGACCCAACCCTCACATTTCCCCAAATTCTCTGAAAACCAATGAGCAAGATTGAGGACCGAGCCATCCGAGTCCCACACCAAGAGTCAAGCTGCAGGTTCTCTTTTGGGTCTGTGGGGGTCTTTCTGTGACTCATTGAGGCTTTATGAGCAAAATGCCATTGTGAGACCTCACAAGCATTGATTTATGTGAGGTGATCCCAGTATGATCATTTTTATGGATACAGGAAAAGTGACAGAGGTTGACCAAAGGTACAAAAATAAAGTATTGGAAAGAAAAGAATGCTGAAGATGGTACTAAAAATAATAGACAGTAAATAATCAATAAACTTCATAGTATGTTAGTAATTATTTGGTCTGTTTTTACCACTTCTTTAAAAAAAGGCAGTCGGCATTAAGCAACAAAAGAAATGTATGTAACTTTAATTGGATTCTGTTGTAGCATCTACTCAATAAAGGTACTTTAGTTCCTTTCAAATATTTTATTGGCATTTCTACTCATGATCATTTATCAAAAACTGCTTTTAAACAATGTCAGAAAAGTAACAAGGTTCGGATTACCTGACCCATTTTTCGATTAAGGTTTTTTGAAATTTATAAAAAATTAGGGACAAGGTTTGAGCAAATTACCACCTCTCAGTGACATCACTGACGAAGAGAAAATCCTCATCCCAGTTCGGTGACAATCACCCACCATGAGTGTCATCATTAGTCAATCTGCTGCAGGTCCATGCGACGAAAGAGGAGGTCAACTAGCCAATCTGCTTCATGATTAGCGCAGTAATTCGTGTTGCGCCTAAAGTGGATAATCTAGGTCAAATCTCATTCTCTCTTCTGAGTTACTGTCATTGCATATGCATTGACGCCCTCCCACGAACGTATCAAATGAGGCATCTTGAGGGAAAAATTCGACCACTAGTTACGAGAGGCTGATTATCAGCCAGAAATCATCCTTTTGCAGAATCAGACGGTGCACTACAGATGAATAAGAATCGCTTTGTCATTTATTGATAACGCAATCAGCAGCCTCTCTTTGAACAGACTCTTAAATCAACATTGAATGTGCATTGGTTTAAGTGTTGCCCCGCCGTTGGAGATGATGTGCTGAGACAAGCAGACAGAGAATCTGACTGTAAAAGCTGTAACTTATTGGATGTTCCAAAGGATCTCTGCAGCATTACACAGAGATAATGAGCTCTCTTTGATCAGTGGAGCATTACTGTTTGTTTTCAGTTTGGGGGGGGGTTGGTTGTGTGTGCATGTAACCAAAACAGAGCCTTATTAATATTCAAGGCAACGTCTGCAGGAGGATCCCTGAGGAGCAGACGCCTGTTGTTACAGACGCCAGGGAGGCGTGCGATGCACCTTGTCACTATCACAAGTGTTTGAAATACCGCTGGTGGTGTAAGTCACGAAAAGGGCTGCTTAAAGGTAAATCAGGGACACTTTGTGGATGGAATTATGAACAGGAAGAGGGGGTGGTATAGCACGTGCACCATTAGTTTTTAGATGGCAGAAACAGAAATTGATTGCATGCTAATTACTTTTCAAAGTGCATTAATTATATTCATTATTTATTATCTGGAAAAGTACAATAAATGCCCATTTCTTTCTGGTTTCAAAGAACTGCCGTACTAATTGTGTGAACAGTATTTTTATTTAAAGGGAGGAAATGTTTTAAATTGTGTCTTACTTTTCCTGTTTACTACTTTTACTACTTAACCAAACCAATCCACAGCCGTTACCTAAGGGGTCATCCACCACAGTGAATTTATCTGCCTAATGCAGCTTCTACTTTTTTGAAGGCAGTAATTAAAGGGAAGCAACTCTCTTCAAATGCTGCTGAGTGAGTCAATATTTTTTACATCACTTGTAGACATACCCCTTAAACCGTTTTGTATTTTGTACAACTGTTATTTTTATGTGCAAGAAAAAGGATTTGTGGCTTCTACTTTTTTCACAAATAACATCCCGAAAAGTTTGGCATGCACACAGTGGTGTAAGAAAGTATTTTAGAGATTTATTTAGGTTTTCCTTATTTGATGCACTTGTCAAATGATCAAACAAATTTTTACATTAAACAAAGATAACCACCATAGATACAAAATGCTCTTTTTAAGTTGGGATTTTTTTATTAAGAATAAGGATATTAGGGATAGAAATCTATGGTAAAAACTATGTGACAAGGGTTCCCCCCTCAACCTAATAACCGGTTGTGCTACCCTTGGCAGATAAAACCTCAATCAAGATGTAAAAAAAACATTGAATTAAATGGAGTTTAACGAAAATTCAGAATGAAAGACTCACCCTTGCCGTCTCACCGTCCAATGACTTCCCTGTGCGTCTCCCTGCCTTCCAATCAGCATCCTGTCCGCCTGATTCATCATCCAATCGCCTTCCGACGCCTTGTTTTTAAAGGACCTTCGGCTGTGTCCCTCCTCGCTTGTCAGCTGAGCTCATCCCTCCTCCACCCCACCTCCACCATCTTCCTTCCCATCTACTCCTGGCTTCCTCGCTCCCTGGCCGCCAATCCACCACCAGTGTCGGATCAGGGGGAAGACATCTCTAAATATAAGCTTTACAATGTTCATCCTAGCTCATATAATTCTCAACATTCATGTCTTCCTCCCAGGTCTGAGCGCCAAAGATATAATTATGTAATTTCACATCATTAAAACTTTTCTAATTGCCAACCCTCTCTTTGTGAGTCTTTTCAGATTGAATTAGCAATAAGTCTTTTACATCGTTGTGGACAGATTTTGGCCAACTCTTCTTTGCCCAATTGTTTTGATTCAGCCACATCGGAGGGATTTCAGGCATGAACTGCCTCCCTCAGGCCTGGCACCATCATTGCAATCAGATTTAAGTCTGGACTTTGACTAGTCAGCTCCAAAATCGATATTTAGTTTTCTCTTTTAACTGTTCAGAGGTGGACTTTCTGGTGTGCTTTAAATCCCTGTCTTGCTTCAAGTGCGCTGAAGTGTATGAACACATGAGCTGATGTCTGGGCTTTCTCCTACAGGAGTTTCTGCAAGAGCTCATGGCTTCATTGATTACGGCAAGTCTTCCAGGTCTTGAAGCATTAAACCTGTCCTGACCACAACCATATTTGACTGTCAGAATCACATTCTTTTTTCTGAAAAGCAGTGTTAGTTTTACACCAAAGGGACACACACTTGGCAAAAAGTTTCACTTTTCTCTTCTTAGCCCACAAGATATTTTCAACAGTTTTGAGGATTATCTAAATGTTTTTGGGGAAATGTAAGACAGTTTTAGTCAGCAGTGGTACTCACCTTTACACAGTGACCTAGACTGAGACAAGTAAGTAGCCTGCAGTGTTTTAGATGTTATTCTGGATGCCATTGATGAGCTCCTGGGGTAATTTGCTGTCTCTGTTTGTGGATAATGACTCCCACCCTGATTTACTGGAGTTCCAAAGACTTTAATATGAATTTGTAACCCCTTCCATACTGATAGATTTGAGTGGCTTTTGCTATTGTAACCCTACTTAATGTTGTCAGTCAGGTACTATTTAGGTGAAACCTTGATTTTGCAGGCGGGATAGTAATCAGGTTTGGGTATGGCTTGTGAAAATATGGTTAATTCATAATTTAACAAAGAAGGCAAATACATGTTGATATAGGGTCAGGTTGGTTTGGATAACTCTTTTCAGTTAATTAAATAAATTAAAAACTGCTTTTTGTAATCAGTCAGGTTTTCTTACATGGTGTTGACATTTGTAATCTGAAACAAAAAGCAAAAAGCAAAGTGTGGCAAAAAAGTAAAAACAAAAAGTTGTTAGAGGGCCAGCACTTTTATACAGCACTGTACATTACCTTACAGACATGTACTAATTTCCCTTTGATCTTTGACACATTTTGTCACCTAAAAGAAAAAACAAATTACAAATAAAAATTGTGTCATGCATCTTTGTAGAATCACCTTCCTATGAAATTACAACTGCAAGCATGTTGTTTTTTCTTCTCTGAAATCTTTTCGCAGAGCCACAGCTGAGGAAAGTGTAGGCCAACACGAATAACCCAGGGGGAATCCTCTCCCAGTTCCTGTGATTCCAACGAAATGGCCACAGCAACTGAATGCAGAACAGAGAACACAAAGCCTTGCAAGTATTGATGTCCCTTGAACATTTTTTTTTTACATTTTGTCAGCTTACAAGTATCTTCTCTGTCTAGAGCACTCTCTTTCAAGTGTTTGGTGTGTGCCCTCCTGGGCTTGTGCCAAACTGTGGGAGAACGTGAGTTGCCATGGATGTTTTTCAACATTTTTACTTGTAAAAACTTTTGAAAATCATGTATTCATTCAGCTTTACAATTATGCCTTAGTTTTTCTATCATAAAAACATCATTAAAATATCTTGAAGTTCACAACTGTAGTGACAAAAGTCACAAAATATTTAAAGGATATGAATACTTAGCGAGGCACTTCACTTTTTGTTAACACTGTTGTGCTAACTGCTTATTCTTCTGTGTCCTACCAGAAGTCATTCCGAAACTGCATCTCCACTGGACCAAGACCATCCATCTCCACTTATAATGTGCATTTAATAAGAATTAAATTGCCGGCTGGATGGATGGGGCACGGGCAGTGTGATAATGACAGTTTGACATTTCATGGGTATGATATGAGGATGACAGGCGCCTGTGAGGCCTAATGGAGCCGTTCCACCAGCATCTGTTAAGAATGCTTCATTGAGTTTACAATTAGAAGAGGCTACGGTTCACCGCAAAGCTGCACGAACACAGGCAGTGGTGAAACAAAAAAGCTAAAAAGATTTTCGTTAACACTTTTACCACGATGTGAGCAAGAGTTGGGATTTTAGACTGCGTCAAAGACTTAGTGTCGTGTGATAAACCTTGTCACAGACACTGTTTCGGTAAGATATCACAGCGTGAGTAATTTTAATTTTATTTCAAGACAATTAATTATTTTTGACCAAAGTGAGAAATCAGTGTGGACATCATGTATCTGTCATCTGCTGTTGGATGTTAATTTTGTTTCTTCCAAAACAGCAAGACCATGAAAGTTTTTGTCAGACTTTAATGTGGCAGATTGTTTCTGTGGAGGATGCTTTAGGCCAGGAACACTCTACCTTGAGAATGGCATCTAAATTTACCAATAAATTGACATGTCTGTGTGTTTTCTCTGAGTGTCTGCCTGTCTATGTGTGCACTTGTGATCTAGCTGCAGCACACCTCCAGGCAGGTTTTGCCATTTTTCTAAGGAGCGACATTAGCTCTATGTATCTCTCCTTGCTTTAAACTTAACTGTTTAACCTTCGGCTTCACTTTGTATGTGAGAGTATTAACTGAGGGCTCAAGCTACAACACTCAGAACTAACAGATTAAACTAAAGAATTTAGTTTTATTATTTATGAACAGGAAATACAGTACATAGGACAAGAGAAGCTGCAGCTGCATTCTATTACACTACTATTG
Organism: Crenichthys baileyi; assembly: GCA_036173005.1. NCBI lineage: Eukaryota > Metazoa > Chordata > Actinopteri > Cyprinodontiformes > Goodeidae > Crenichthys > Crenichthys baileyi. The sequence goes on from JAHHUM010002325.1 coordinate 827,041, forward strand.
ATTATTTGTACGAATGAAGACTTTGTTAAGCATTGTGCTTAAATTAAGTCTGTATTTTATGTAATCATTATGTTTTAACCTTTTAGGACCAAACTTATGCTGTACATTGGCGGTTGGGATTTATTTATTTATTTTCCTGGCCGCAAAATCATCCAGGAGTGCGGAGTCGGGGGCCCTTTATTAGGGGCCATCCGGTCTCTTTACAAGCAGAGCAGGAGTTTGGTCCGCATTGCCAGCACTAAATTGGACCTATTCCCAGTGCATGTTGGACTCCTGCAGGCTGCCCTTTGTCACCGGTCCTGTTTATAACTTTTATGGACAGGATTTCTAGGCGCAGCCAAGGGCTGTAGGGGGCCTGGTTTGGGGACCAGTGGATTTCATCTCTTCTTTTTGCAGATGATGTGGTCTTGCTGGCCCCCTCTAGCCAAGACCTACAGCATGTACTAGGGCGGTTCGCACCCGAGTGTGAAGCAGCTGGGATGAGGATCAGCTCCTCCAAGTCCGTGCCATGGTTCGCGACTGGAAAAGGGTGGCTTGCCCTCTTCAGGTTGGAGGGGAGTTCCTGCCTCATGAGGAGGAGTTCAAGTATCATGGGGTCTTGTTCACAAGTGGGAGAACGAAGCGGGAGATCGACAGACAGATCAGTGGGACATGCCTCCCTCTGCAGGTGTTCGAGGCATGTCCCACCGGTAGGAGGTCCAGGCGACGACTCAGGACATGCTGGTGGGACTATGCCTCTCGGCTGGCCTGGGCTCCCCCCGGAGGAGCAGGAGGAGGTGTCTGGGGAGAGGGAAGTCTGGGTATCTCTACTGAGTCTGCGGTCCCGAATAAAGATGACGATTTTTCTGGACGCAAAATCATTCAAGAGAATGTCAAGAGAACAAAACTTTATCTTAACAAAAATTAATTTTGACCCGGCTGAACTGAATGTAGAACAAGCTCTTCTTCAGACTTTAATCAAAAAACTGATGTTTCCCTCCAAGTGTGTTTATTTGTCTCTATACCAGCACTGCCGCAGTCCTTTCAGACAGCACCTTTTGTCAAAAAAGCTCCATAAATAGAAATCTAATGTATAACATTGCATGGGAATATAAACTGAATGCCCCAATATGCTAGTCTTTTTATGTGAGCTCCATGTTACAAGGTCAAAAATCAAAGTGTTGCATTCACAATGAGAGCTACAAACAAAAACCAAAGAGCAAAGTGCATCGGAGTCAAATTCCTTGTTTGTATGTACAAGCTTGGCAATAAAGCTGATTCTGATTCTGAAACAGTACACTGATGAAGACTAAGAGTAGCATCATGTGTCACATGAAAAAAATAAACCTAAACTGAATAATATACAAGCTAGCAGCTGTTTGCAATAAATAAAGGAGTAAACATGTAAATACATTTTAAACACAACTAATATTTTGCAGCATTTTTAGTACTTAGTGAAACCCCTTTTTGCTGCAGTGATCTGCTGTATATATGATTCATATTCTGACCTTCTGGCAGTCTTTCAAAAGAATCTTCAGCCAGTTCTTCAGTTCATAGATATTTTTGGGTTTGCATGCTGCAAACACCTTATTAAACACAACCAGAGCTAGCTCTAGCCATTATGGTGCCCTAGGTGAGATTGCGGTTTACTAACTTTTTTTAACTGTTCTTGTGTAATTTGCTTTTGGTAAACACCTGAATAAGTTATTATTTGGCCAATAACCGTGATTTGCAGGAAGTTATTTACCTTCCACTGATTTTTCATTTATACAATCCAGCTGTCACTTAAGTAAAAAAGAAGAAGTAATTTTTGGAAAAAGAACGAGCATCAAATTTCTGCTTATCAAATTTACACGATTAACTGATTTAACACTGGGTATGAACACCTTCAAAAAAAGCTCAAGTTGTGGCAGTTTGGTCTGGAGCCTCCAGATGTGTTAACACTGCCAAGCTGGAAAGATGTCAGCAATGGTGTGAAGCATATTTTGTTGCCCATTAGTTTATAAAAAGCATTTACTACAAAACAGACTGATCAACAGACGTTAGAATGTCTATTCAGACAGTGAAAACATTCCCAACAAGTTGACCCTTATGTCACACCTTGAAATACTTTTTAAGTGTTAATATGTATGGTAGTACAGCTAGAAAAATACTGAAGAAGTATAGCTTGATTTGAGCATTGTGAAATGATAGCCTGTTATTTTTTTAAAGAACAGCAGAGGTTTGTAAATAATTCTTAAAAATGTGGTTTGAGCAGACAAGACGATTAAGAAATTAGGTAAAAATCCACACCACCATGACTGGCAATGACCAAACACAGTACATGAGTATAAAGACCTGAAACCATCAGTCAAGAACAGTGGTGGAGGTGATTCAGGCTTGTTTTCTGGCTACAGAACCTGGGCAGCTTGCAGTCATTGAGTCAGCCATGAACTTCTCTTTTTACTAAAGGATTCCAGAGTCAAATATGAAGTCATCTGTTCAACGGGTGACGCTTGCCTTTTACGTGGTGATCAACAGAACAATTGTCTTAAACAAAACAGAAGCAAATCTACAACATGTCTGAAATAGTAAAATAATCAAAGTGATGCAGGGGTCTGTTCAAAGTTCAGATCTCAGCCTGATTAATATGCTTTGGTAGGATCATAACAGAGCAGTGCAGAAATGAATGTCTGCAAGCTTCAATTAGCTAATGCAACATTGCAAAGAGTGATTCGTTCATATTATCATGCCTAAAGGTGATTCAGCAAGTCATTCATTTATGAGACATATACATAGTTTATTACGCTGTTTGTGCATATTAGTCTTGTGCGTGAAAAATTGTAATAAATGCCAAATGTAGTTGTATATTTAAATTTGCCTTTACTTGATATTCTGCCCTCCAGCTCACTAGATAAATTATTTTATGCTCTGATATGTAAAACCTCAGATGTGAAAGAGGGCGCACTTGTTAACCTGTTATTAGCTCAACAGGTGATCCTGTGAGTCAGAAAAAGTGCAGCATATGCAGACGGATCCCCTCCCAACACCCCCACTGATGCCGAAACCAGTCAAGTGAAACAATTGGGCCTCAGCGTGGTGAAAGCAGAGAGCAAGCACTTCATCTCTCACCTCAAAATCATTATTACCTGATTAAGTGTGATTAAGAGAAGATCATTAGCAGCTGCATGTCCTGTCAGTAATGATTACTGTGACGGGTGCGTTATGCGCACCGAGCTCATCTGCAGGCTTAGCCACTTTAATGATTAGGGAAGCATTGTTTAGCAGGGTTCTCGGATGAAAGGTTGACTCGTTATCATCTGAGCCGAAAGTCAAAGTGAAGTGAACATCCAACAAGTGCATTATAATGAACTCAATTGTTCTACAAGGGGTATGACATTGACCAAGTTTTTGCTACTATTCTTAAACCTTGTATACCTGTGTTACTCATGTTCAGATTAATGCTAATCATGTCTCTTTGTTCGCTCATCAGGTTAACGAGGGAAAAATATCCCAGTCAAATCTGGATTTAAATAAATGTAATGCAGAACGAGGGACTGGAAACTGGTATAAGCATGTAGGGAAGAAATAAAAATAAGTTTTTCAATGACACATTCAAATTTCAGAAATTCCACTTATTATTAAAAAATGTTCCTCTTCTTCACAGTGTTGTGGATTTTCTTATCAAAGTGGGAGAGAAGTCAACTCATTAACAAGAGAAAGACCGGACTTTGTCTTTATAAGTTTATTCAAAGGCATTACAGCGTTTGAAGACCCTGTCACTGAGCTTAGTCAGTGAAGCAGAGCCACGAACAGGATTTACAGACAGTATTTATACCAGTAAGTGGGTGTTATCTCAACTTAAAAGAGTTTGGAAATATAGCCCCTAGACCCCACCCCGGGTCAGAGGTAACCAGGTTATTTATGAGAGCACCCATCTACCATCCCTTTAGATACAACACTTCAGTGAGTTTTTAACCATAAAACTCCTGATAATCAATTTAGAGCCCTTCTCCACTTAAGTAACAAAAACACAGAGGTCGGAGAGGAGAGAGGTAAAGGAAAGTTCAGAGCCCTAAAAGAATTTTCCACAACAACAGTCTAACCTTTTTTTCTCTGATGCTCTGTCTTTTTCAAAATGTCTCACTTTAGTGAAGGAAAAATAGGATTTCAGTAGTAGAGCTTCCAGAAACTCATTAGTTAAGCTTAATCGATGACATTGTGTCATTACTAAAAGGGCCTGGACCTTTGTGTGCCTATTTGAATTTGTTTTCATTAAATTATTTCTTTCTCTTTTTAGTTTAACTGTCGAAGGCGAGTACATGAATCCCCACAGATACATAAAGTACTCTATATTAAAACAGATGATTTTTTCCTATAAATAAGTGGAATTAATTATCACTAACAAAGAACTTTGTGATGCAATTATAGCTATTTTTTCATGGCCTTGAATTTGCATGACCATCCACTCATCGAAGATGCAAATGCTTAGTTAAAATCAATTAAAAAATAATTAAGATGAAACTTTAGGGTAATTAATCTTTTTTTTTTTAGAAATCAATTCTAGCTATTTAGCTCTTAAAAAGATTTTCTTGTGTCTTTTTCATTTTTATTAGGGCACTGATTGGTTGGGTGGAAACACCCAGAACTCTCTCAACATGACTTAAAGATCTTATACAACACACATTGTTGAGTTTATTGAATATAAGTCTTTATGATATGACATAGCTCTTTTTTAGGAGCTTTACCTTCTAAAAGCACAAAATTGTATTGGTTTTTCCTAATCTTCATGAATCTTAATATTCATGGCAAGCACAAACCACCACCCACCAAATGCCAATTATACGCCTAACACACCTATACACACAAGTACTGTTGGAAAAGATAGATTGTCTTCCTATTCCTCTCACATTTTTATCTAAAAATATTCAGATTAAAATACCCTTGCAAGCTAAATGGTAAATAATTAAGATGAAGCAGGCATTTTCACCACTTTCCCATCCCAGTAGGCTACAAACTGCATCTGGCAATTTCAGTTTTTCACTTTAACTAAAGTCCCTTGCTCTAAACTTTAAGGTAAAAGCTACTTTATTTTTCCAGTTCAGTAGTATTTGTTACAATCATGGCTCCCAAACTGATAATAAATATAGAAAACAAATTCCTGTTGGAACAGAAATGCCCTTGCATGCATACAAATTATTCCAAAAAGCCCATTTATGGGATGTGGAGCATGGTGTAGAGGCAGAGGGTGCACTCCATATACAGAGGCTATGAGTCCTCGACACATGATTTACAACCCTGGGACCTTTGCTGCATGTCTTTCTCTCTTCGCTCTCTGTCCATTTCCTGTCTATACACTATAGAATAAAAGTCAAGTGCCACAAAGTGTTAAAAAAAAACGAAAAACATTTATGAATGAGGGCAAAATGTAAGCATGGTTTTAAATGTGCAATGCAAAGAAAGCTAAGGCTTTTCTGCAATACGATTTCCATTGCAGTATTGGATATAGATAAGTGATAATGATATACTCTGAAAAAGGGGCAGTGAATAGTACATTTAGTACTAACATTTATAAATCTAATGCATTTATGAGCAGGCTGACATTAAACATGTAATCTGCAGCACCTCATATACTGCAGCTTTCAAACATTTTTTACTTCAGATGACTGTGGCGTATATTAAAAAGAGGTAGTGCAATATCAGTCACCGCACTGAAATATATGCGTCGGAATGGAAGTACATTAGTGACTTTAATGGTGGCATGCTGTTTGATTGAGGAAATGTTGGAAACAGTTCATAGCCACTGCCTGTGCAACCTCCATTTCTACCTGTTTTCCAAGGCCAGGATGTAATTCATGACAATTACCAGTGATTGGTGACCCCTTTGATTTTATTATCATGAAGATCAAAAAGTTCAAAGTACACCTGAAAAATTCTAAATGCATTTTTACAATGTCACCAAATGACAGAACAAGAACAGATTTTTAACAATGATTGATGCATCCGAGAATCAATACTTTTTATCTTCTTACCTTTTCAAGATAGGATCTGTTCCACAAATTCCCCGACCCCTTAATGTCAGCGAGTGGGACCTGATATAATATAAACACTGTGTGATCTATTGTTTGTACAGTTTCCGTTATTTGTGTACTGTGTCTGTATTATGTGTGCATCCTTAGCAAGAAGTACAGTCATGATTGGGTGTACTTTTTAAAAATCATTCCTTGTTTTTTGCAAACATAGCTTAAAAAACTGTGTTTTGGTGACATAACAGATCTGGGATGTCCCAGGGAGACTGTATTAGCAGCTGTAGCTTTTTGTGTCAAGTGTGAAACACTTGCAAATAGTTTTTATGATGTTACAAACCAGAACCATATGTTACAAGCTGATTTATTACAGTCATATCAAAGCAAATATAAATTTGCTAGCATTAGCCTAGCACCTCAAGCAATAGCTCTACATGAAAATGTTGTCAGCCAGAGCGACATGTGAGTTTATTAAAGACTGTCGTTGTATGTGTTGAGTCAAGAGACCCCAGTAGCATAAAAATATGTTTCAGTAAAAAAAAGATGTTTTAACTTCTGGAATCAAGAGGGATTTTTGTGAAGCACAATCACAATACTAACATAGACCTTATGTAATACTTAGTGAAGAACAATGACAACCAGACCGTATAAACACATAGGGAAGAGTGGAGGAATGAAGGGCAAAACAGATGGGAGCAATCAGGCGGAGATGAGACAGAGCTGAGACCAATGAAGGGAGGGAAAGCTGAGGGAGGAGAGAACATGGGCAGGAGAACCCTGGAAGGAATCTAACAGAAATCTAAATATACTGGAATACAAGAATAAGTAAGTGACAGGGAAGAAATAGAGATCAAATAAGCAACTCAAAACATAATATCAATGGACAAAGGGAAATGAACTGAAGAACACAAAATCTAGGAACCTAATAACAGCAAAGAAATGGCCAAAAGCTACACACAAGGAAATTAGGATGGATGGATGGATGGATGGAAGTAAGGATGGAAGTAAGGATAGATGGATGGATGGATGGATGGATGGATGGATGGATGGATGGATGGATGGATGGATGGATGGATGGATGGATGGATGGAAGGATGGATGGAAGTAAGGATGGAAGTAAGGATGGATGGATGGATGGATGGATGGATGGATGGATGGATGGAGCGATGGATGGATTTATTTATTGAAGGGACTTGGTATTGGTGAACATTTAATATTAATTTGTTTTTGAGAAAAAGCACATACTCAGACATCCCTAATAACAACTAATGTTATGAATAACTTTAAATAATCAGTATAATCAGGCCTCCAATGGCAACCACAATGACAAAAAAGTAAAACAAAGGAAAGTTCAATTAGCCCTTTCTGTAGGGCACTTACAAGCCAAGCAACCTTCTGCATTGGTGTAACTTATGCACAAACCAACCTGATATGGAGGACTGAAGTTAACCCAAATTTGATAAATTTGTTAGCTGCAGGCAAACATAGATAAAAAGCTGAGGTGAAAAGGGTTGGGTGGTGCACTCCAAACCTGCTGGATCTCTCTAGTTCCATGGCACCAGCTCATTTTCTGAAACCACTCATTGATGTTTTTGTGAAAGGGAATATAGATTATTATGTTTTCCACTAATCGTATTTAATGCTTCAGAATTTCTAAGCAACCTGAAGACAAAACCTTTCTCCAGTTAATATACAACACAACATTAAGTAAAGTGATCTCAAGCACATATGTGGCATGTACACAAAGATAATACATCAACGCAATTAAAACAGACAGAAAACGCTCAAAAATGAAATTTTAGCCAGAAACTATATGATTATCACTTTCATCTTATTTCAGTGTGATTGCATTAGGCTGTTTCAGAATAATTACAGAACATAAATAAGGCGAAAACACTATAAAATTGGTCTTATTGGCTTTAAGTTAAAAGTCACTGAAGTATTCATTTACATTTAGTCAAAGAGAAAATTCAATTTAAGATGCTGATTATGTCGATCCTGTCTACAAATAGACATCAACAGAAAGGGAAGCAAATCATACCCTCGAGACAAAGCTATGCTTGGCAAGTAGCTAAGAGGGTCTGCAGCAAAAAAAACATCACAATGGTTCAGAAATAATGCTGCACAGAATATGCTCCTTCAGAGGCCTGCCACATTAGAATAGATATGCTTAGTAAAAAAGCACATGCAACAAAAAATATTTGAAAAGACTGCAAACTTGTATTTTAAACATGATCCACAGAATATTTGGGTGGTTAAGAAGATGTCAAAACAACAGCTAGAATTTTGTTCTATGGTCATGGTGAAAACAGGAATGAATTTAGTCAAAATAGAAAGTTTCAGCAGAAATCTACAACCTGATTTAAATGTCAAAAAGGGATCTGTGTGTGGCTATGATTGTCAAGAATAAATAAACACAATGTGAGAGAACAAGTCTAAGAAGATTGGATTGCAAGTGCTCCTTGCATATGTGTGCTAAACAGCTTTGAGAAACACACTTCCAGTCATTTGGGCCCCTTATGATTTATTTAAACTTTTCCTTTCCATGTGTGGGATGATAATTCAACAGAAAACTTCACTGACATTTAAGAACAATTGTACATTTTCTGGGGGGATTTTCTATAAGCCAAGCAGGGTCAAAATTCTACATACAGGCTCAAATGTTTAAATACATGTTTGTTCACAAGTTTCAGACTTCAACCTCACTGAAAATGTAGGTCCATGCCAGGAAACAAACCAATTTAAATGAGCTCTGCAATTTTTGGGAGGGAAATTTGTCAAATGTTTAGCTTAAATAAAGCCAGGACATTGCTGATGGCTAAGAAATGCACTTAATTTCTCTGCATCCTGCAAAGTGACATTTTTGCCAGTGCGAAGACCCAACAAAAAACAGTGCTGCCCTTTGTTTGAAAAACATCTCATATTGAGAGGTTTACAGTGATTAAGTCTCATATTAGGGTCCCATTAAGTCACAAGCTAATGGTAAGTATGTCCCTCCTTGTCTTTATGTCCACTCAAATCATCTAACATTCACTGTACATTTAAAACACCAACATATTGGAAATAAGACATTGCAGCTCTTTTGCTTCTTCTTCTCATTAGTTTGAATAACCTAATTAACTCAGTAAAGTAATGAACCAAGAACGCCTCAATAATTGTTTTATGCTCTATATGAAACCTTCGGTTTTTCTTGCATATTGTTGTTATTTTTCAGCTGAAAGATGAAAATACTTAGTTTCCAATTGCTGCTAAATGCAGCAGTATTAGCAAAGCAGAATTGGTGGAATGGTGATTATATTACGCTATTATATTACAAAATTAAAGTTTTTAACATTGAGCAATAATTCATTTTGACGCACACAGATTTTCATTATTAGTGAAGCTCAGAGTTTATTAATGACATAAGAAAACATACAGTTCCAGAGAGAATATCACTTGCACTCATTAGAATAAACTCTTCTCAGTGTGGATCATATACAACATATAAAATGATCAAATACAAGATCATTATAAAACTGCAACAAAAGAATTGGATGCAGAGGTTTGCATTTAACGTGTATCATCTCTAATTCACACACTCATCCAGTGAGGTACATTACAATGAATCTGTCTACACTACCTTTGCTGTTATGTTTGTTTTGTTTTGTTTTGTTTTGTTTACCTAGGAGCAGTTAAATTAAGCCTCAGTGATGGGTTGGACGTTGCTGATGGGATCAAACTGCAGACAAAGAACATGTAATCTAGAGCAATATATATTGCATTTTACAGCTTTACTAAGAAGATTACAAAAACTATGATCCTTATAATCACATGACAGAATAGCTCACGGAACCACGCTAGTGTTTAATTTCTGTAAAAGTCTTCAGATCTCACCAACTATAACAAAAATAAATTGGAAATTGAAACCAATTGGCAGTAACCCTGTAGAAATTTTGACCACAGTGGACAAAAAGACTACTCAAGCCAAAGGCTGGGCTTATGCTGTTGGGGTAGAAGTTGAGTAGTTTAAAAACAAACCCAGTTTGTTGGCTTAGAGAACAGACTCGATGAATCCTCATCAGTCTTTGCAGACTGCTATTTTGGACTATTCAACAACATGATCATGCTTCACTGAATCTCTTCCACAGGATAAAATAGGAAATTGCAAAATAGTAAAATGATGCTGGATAATATTGTTATTGTGAGAGGGTTGTGTTAGTGCATTTAGTTCAGACTAGAGAACAAGTTTGCTACTTTTAAATAACATTAGTCATATACCCTATAAATATTTTACACAGTTTTGTAACAGATCATAAGTAACCTAACCTACTCCAGTGCAGGTTAGATTTCCAGCATAGGTTACTATGGTGACAGACCCAGTTAAGGCGTGAGCCAGCTTGATAAAATTCGAACTGAGGCTGATAAAGCTTACATGTTACCTTGATGAATGACTAATGCTATTTCATAGTACAGGCCTCAGGTTATGCATTATTCTTTTTAATTGATTCTTTGGTAGCCTTAACATCTGAGCTCTCCCACTTTAACCCCCTTTAGTGATGAAAACCTCAACCAGTATGTTTGGTCAAACCCACAACAAATTATGCCTTTCAATACTTTCCTTACAATAATAAATATTACCATGTCACTATCTACTAAAGGAGTTGTGTAGACAGCATTGCAAAACAAATGCACTCTGACACTGAAATATCGTTATGGCAAATTTGTAAATTGAGTCAGGAAAGTATATTTTCTTATTACTTTTGGAATCAACAATAAATCTACAAAATCTGTATTGAAAAGACAGTGATCAGAGTGCTGAATATAGCCTGAGGACAGAACATCAGATAAAAAGGCCTCTTTGGAAGAACTGCATGGAAATTTTCCAAACAGTAAGATCAGTGTCCAAATTCCTCCCATCAGACAAGTTGAACCCACTGGCCAATTATTCCTACTTCCAATTAACCTTGCAACCACCCCCACTCTCAGCCTCTGCCTGGCAAATTCACTTTTTCCTGTCACGTCGACACAACTCATGGAAACAGCCAGGAAAGCTCTGTGCTTCCGTACAGACTGAACTAAATATTGCTGTATAATGCATACCAACACCAATAGGATTTACATAATCTGTGACGGGAAACTTGCAAAATGCTTTGAGATGTGAGACTTAACTGCAAAAGAAGAAAAAAATGCTTTTGCAGGCAAGTGGCTTTGGTTTTAATATAGACTTGTGTTGACAGATTTAAAAATCTCTTAAACAGCTATTTTAAATATTAAACAGTTCAGTTGTCAAAACAAGTTTTTTTAAAGCATTACTCAATGCAAATCTCTATCTTGTTCCCAGAGATTTTGAATAAAGTTATGCATGGCTTCATATCAATTTAGATGGATTATTGCACTTCCTTGTATATATGCACGGACAGTAGTCAGCTGTTTATACTCTGTCCCTGATACAAACTGCTGCCATTGATGTTTTACAGGAAGAAGAAAAAAATGTATGTGTAATGTTTTACACACATATGCTATGACACCAGTGATAATTGGACTGCTTCTTGTCCTTTCCAGGATTAATTTAAAATGTTTTCTTTGTGTAATAAAGAATGTGTTGGCCCCTCATACCTGTTCAAACATACCAACCAGATGGCTTTAGATGTTCGTAAGGTCATGGTTTGTTGGGTTGCAGAACTTGCTGTTCACCCTTCCCTAAGATCACAGAGGGCATCCATCCATCCATCCATCCATGCCTTTTCAGTCTATTTGTGTTGAAGGGGGGCTGACGCTGGTCAGGAAGCAAAAGGCTTGGTACCCCCTGAACAGGTCACTAGTTCTTCACAGGATTGCACACACACGTGCACACACAGAATCGTGTGCACAGAATCTTGCACACACACACTCACACGTAAGAGGATTTAGAGAGTCCAGTTATCCTAACAGACATGCTTATCGACTGTATGGAATGCCGGAGTTGGACGTTCTCGATGATCTGTAACATCAAGGCTAAGCCCCTGTTAACACGACAATGTTTTCTGGTGAAGATGGAAATGTTTAGTTGTGTTTCTCCTGCTCGTTTACACAACAGTGGCGCACATTTTCTCTAAAAATGGCACAATGTGACAACAGGTTCCAGGGTTAAATGGTTTGAAAACGTCCTGGTCTCCATTGCCATGTAGATGGGAAGAATGGAAACTTTCTTATGGGGAAGCCCTGGCTCATGGGCAGCCAGACTAAAATCAGTTGAAATTAGTGCGCACGCGCACAGCATAACGGCTGCTGGCAAGTTTAAAACCCACAGAAGACGAAGACATCTATGATAACAATGGCGACATGAAGACTACTTCCTTGTGCTGCTGAGTCGTTTGAATTTAACTATAGTTCTCCAACAAAGTGTTAATTTTTGAATTTGTTTGCACATGTTAAGTTTCAAAGAACACAGCACTCACTAGTGGTGTGGTGGGAGGGAATTGTTAATAATATGACTGAATTTGGGGGAATAAATAATGAGCTTCATAATATACAAATTGTTGCTCATGGAATCCACAATATCACCTAGCAAATCTAATTTCTCAAACAGAAGAAATACCAAGGCACATTATTTAATTAAATTATTTTTTATTTGTATTTATAAGTATTTGTTGTTTTATTATGAGATTATGAAAAATGTAGTCATAAAATGGTAAAGGATAAAAAAAATAAAATCAGGTAATTAATGCATGATTAAGCTTTAATACTCTTGATTGATGGATAGATGGATAAAGCAGGGTTAAACAATCCAGAAAAGAAAGATGAATACAGGCACGATCACTACCTCTCAATCTGCATCAGATCTGACCTTGAGGGATTTGAGAAGGCTCTCAGATGAATCCAGTTGTTTGAACAAAGCATCTGGATGAACCTCCCCCTTAAGGCCTCTGGTACCTCCAAATGGATCTTTCCGTCGGCTCCAGGTCCTCTTGTGGATCACAGGCCAGAAGCACCAAATCACTACTTGAAGGACGGATCAGTTTTTAGACAATGGAGTCACACTTCAGGTGGCTGTAATGGAGAAGGCTTTCGGTGTCCAAAATACTTATATTCACAAAGCCAACTTTAATCCTATATGTAGCCTGAGTTGAAGTCAGAGCAAAACAGTCGGAAATCGAAGAAAAGGTTTCTAAAAGTTCAGCATCACTGTTCAGTTGCTGGTTGCTAGGCCTGGCTCTTGGAGATATTAGGTTACTGGTAACAGTACAGTAATTTAGGACAAGGAGTTCCTGCAGCTTGGGCTCTGCCTGAAGACTAAAAAAAGGATTTCATATTAAACTTTGTAAGAGTTGGTACATCATTAAATACTTTGCCCCTCCAGATGAAAGGTCACATGAGGTGTTTCTCAAAGGTACAATCCTGGGCCATTTGTTTTAACATCTGTTTGCTCCCACTAGCCCTAGAGTCCAGGCACAACAATATCTTTTACCCCATGTATGCTAAGGACATAGTTAATTCATTTGATATTGATCTGCCTATTCTATCCTGTCTCCTACAGCTTATTAGTTTATTGTTTGACTATTTTGAAGTGTCAATTTCTGTTGAAGGTTGAGAATAGTCAAACATGCATTTATTTTTCTCTTTATGCCTGATTTTAGGCACTATGTTTCCTGGATTTCCTGTAAAACACATTAAATTAACTTGACTATGAATGCATTTAAAATAAAAAACTTGCACTTGTTGGTGCCTTAATATAACTTAGTTTTGTAAAATGTCACTTTTGGATCTTAACCAACATACTTTTGTATTCTTTTAAACGTGATTTGAAATTCATTATTTTATGTGTTGAATATGTTTAAATCATACACGACAAACTGTGGCCAAAACCACCAATCTATGTGCTTTTACCAGTGAAAATGTAAAGAAAAGCTAAATTTATTTTGCACCCTTGTACACGTTTAGGGTTTTAATTAAACTAAATTGAGAGAAGCCGGAAAATTACAATATGCCTTCTGATGACGCTCCTTGTCAAATTAAAAGCACCTTTTGAAAATTAAAACCTTTATGGAGGTATTAAGATACTTTCATTCAGCCCACATTTCTATATTAAAATATATTTTTCTTTATTGGCCAGATACAATATTTTAATCTTGTAAGAAAGTAGATGTGTTTTCATTAGATGCAATCGGAAAATCATAATTAGCAGAAAGGAAGGTTTGAAAACATCAGCTTGTGCATAAATAATCTATTCAATGTGTTTCACTTAGTCAACTGAGTTACTGAAATAAATAAACTTTTTAATAATGCTGTAATTAATTATATATAACTGTATATCCCAAATATTCTAGAGAAGTGCTCAAAATACATCCCTAGAATTGAAGAGTGTACTTTTTACAGTTTCTGCAGTTTCCAAGGAAAAACATATTTTCTAATAATATGAAAGTGTATTAAATTCTTGACTGAAAACCTCAAGAGCAAACTGCTTATTACCTCAATTTATACTTTGCAGCGAGAAATGAACCTCCATCACCGTTAAACCTAATCTTTCTCTGTGTGAGGAAATCTTGCTCCCTTTCACCTTCTTAACTGAGACGCTCAGTTATTTTGTCTCACCACCTGTACCATTTACTGTACATCTTACAAATTGACATGCAGTTTTACCCATTTGGCTCATGCTAAGAAGGCCTGCCTTGCTGAGCTGCTCAGGGGCATTCAGCTGTATATGAGGCTATTAAAGGCAGGCTAGTTGCAAGAGGAATAAAACTTTTCAGCTATGAAAGTTGAGAGACATACAAGCAACCATTTTATTTTAGCTTGCAAGATATAATTAAATTTAGTTATTGAAGCACATTTGTGTTCTTTTCACTGAGTTCCTTTTAGAAGCAAGACTTCTGTTGTAAATAAACAAGTTCTGTATCTCGCCGATGACCAATGAGGTTTTAGATGAGGCAGAGGGGAAAAGAGGAATTTTCTACAGTTCTTATTATATTACCACCATTTATTTGATAAGTTGCTTTTTATTACACCTCTGGCTAAGGTGGTGTGGTGCCTGCAGGTAATCTGGATTCTTTTTAAGCTTTAGGATTTCACATCAGTTAGAAAAACAGATACAGTAAAAATAAAACATTCAATAATGCACTAAAATTGTTTACACAAAGGACGATTAATTCTACAAACAATATCGGATTTTTGATTTTTGCCACACCTAAAGCACAACCTTAACTTGATCTATGGATTTCATTATCTAAAACAGCTCTGTGAATTTGATTTGTTCAGGCACTGAACAGTGAGGCTCATTAATGTCAAATGTAGTGTAAATTGTTTTAAAATTGAACTCAAAATGCATCTTTGGTGACCATAAACCATTGTGAATGTTACTCCTCAGCTCATGAAAACAGAGAAGGTAGCACAAGAGCAGGTAAAAGGGTCCAGTGGTTTTGGGGTATTTTTAAAGTTTTTAAAGATTTTTGTTTATTTTCTTTATCAGAATAAGGACAAATCAACCACCGAAAGCATAGTATCCCTAACAAGTAAATCAATGGGAGAGGGACAAAATAAAAGTGCAGAAAAGTGAAAGAAATAGGAGTGTTTAATGTG
Source organism: Crenichthys baileyi (assembly GCA_036173005.1). Taxonomy (NCBI): domain Eukaryota; kingdom Metazoa; phylum Chordata; class Actinopteri; order Cyprinodontiformes; family Goodeidae; genus Crenichthys; species Crenichthys baileyi. Next base: position 842,559 of record JAHHUM010002325.1, read on the forward strand.
ATGACAAGAAACAAAAAATAGAGTTGGCAGATTATGGAAAACATTAAAATGCAAAAGTTTAAGACCACAGCACTAAAAACAAAATATGCTCATAAGTCTTGCTTTCGTGTTGTTTTTTGTCAATTACCCACTGATGGCAAAGGATTAATGTCTTTGGGCCGCACAAGCAAGCAATACCTCTTGCAAGGCCAGTCATAATATATATATCTGGCATCTGGATTGGTAGGTCTCAGCCCAGTAGCTGATCCGGCCTGACACCACTATTGGATCAGTCTCATCTCTATCAGTTTTTACAATCTTTACTCTTTAAATTCAAGCACATGTCTTACAGGTGGTAGATAATTTCAAAGCAAAAAGTTGCCTGCTCCAAGATTGATTGCCCTCAGCCAAGACTTTCACATTTCTCTCCTTTCTAAACTGATTTCTGAGACTTTCATCATTTCATTGTAACCCACTGTGAAATTCTCCTATTCTACAGAACAAAAGTAAGAATCATTGTGTGTAATTCATGTAAATGTTGTTCAAAAATCTTGCAAATATGCGACGATCATAAAAATGTGCATATTTATTCTGTTTTATTTGAGCCTCATTTTAAAACGAAGCTTAATGCAGTGTGGATTTTAGCCCCTTTGAGCATCTATAGCTCCATTAATCAAAAACCAGACACCCGCAGGTACTCAGTGACAGCAGCTCGGGATATGTGTAGAGATAACAAGCTTCATTATGACAAAGCACTGTTTGTTAAAGCCATTATGTAAGAAATATCCACATTGAGTTCTGATAATTAATGTAGGTCAGCACTGAGGTCAAAAGCTTGTAGGAGAAATATAACAAGTGTACAATCACATCCCACAATTAAGGTCCCAACGGTCCTTAAAGATTTTAGACATCTTCTGCCACATTAGTATAATTAATATTTCCTCTTTTTTATGCAAAATAATTAAGATTACACGCTACAAGGAATGTTGGTACTGAACTTTTTAGAAACCCCTATGTAGCATACAGAGACCAAATCTCGTCAAACACAGCTTGCCAAAAGTAAAAGCGAACTAAGCCACTGCTTAGGGCCCCCTAAACCAGTGTTTGATAACCCTGGTCCTCAGGGCTCACTGTCCAGCATGTTTAAGGTGTTCCCCTGTAGCCACAAACCTAGCTTAAATTAGTATATGTCTAGATGGCTTCTGCAGCACTTTATTGACTACTGAGGAGGCAATGCAATCATTTGTACCAGGTGTGCTGGACCAGAGACACATCTACAACATGAAGTGCAGTGGGCTCTGAGGACCAGGGTTACACATTACCCCCCTAAACCATCAGGAGCCTCCAGAAATGCTTGAATTTCAACACAGACTATTAATCTAAAATGTTTATATTTATTAATTGAGAATGAGAATACTATTAAATATGACCTGTCAGTTTCAGCATAGATAAATTAAAACATTGTATATTGACACAAATTTCAGATAATAATGGCATTGGCAAGTTTACTTTGTAAAAGTGCAAAAAACAATCTGCATTGTTTCATTATTTTAACAAAGTTACTATCTGACGCTATAAGTTTAATCTTTACTTTGTGTTTGAGTTCAATTTGTTCACAAACGCATCTCAGCAAATACTAACCAGTTATCTGTGATTGCTTTTAAGATCAGCTTATTAAACTTGAGCCCCTCTCCCAGATTCAACTAAGTCAGCACTGAAATGTTGTTAGTGTTGGTTGAATTTCCTAACAGGAGGGTCAAATCAAATTCTGCTTAAGCTACAACTTAAATTACTTAAGTTAGAATAAATAAAAGAAGCTATTTAAATTTTTTTCTTAGATTGATTATTGCAATGTGGCCATAAAATAAATATATAGGTAAAACAATAATAATAAGTAGTCTTAGTTTTGTTTAGTTTCACCTAGTTAAGTCTCTTGCAGTAGAACAGTAGCTCTACTCCAAGCTTCACTAAGATAATGGAGCTCCTCAACGTGTCTGAGTAAAATACAAAAAAAGATTTTTAATGATTTCAGTTATTTCGGAAAAAAACATAGCTCTACATGAAAATATAATTTCCCCCAAGTTAAATCATGAACTACCTAATGTCTTTGTACAGGTGAGCTCAAGCTCACTGGCAACACCCTGGCCTAACAACTGACAGGCCTGTGGAATCAAGAAATTCCTCATATAGAACCTGTTTGACAACATGAAGCAGGCTAAAGATCTCAAAAAGTAACACATTGTGATCCAATTTTTGGATAGCTTTTCATTTATTTTATGCACTTTAGTTTTAACTTTTGTCTTTCTTTGCTTTTACAGATGCATTTATATCAAAGGTCAACCTCAGAATCATGTAGAGTCGTGCTGCACTGCAGTGCTGTGACAGTCGCTCAGTGGACACAACCAAGCTCAAGAAAAACAGTCACAGTTTGTCTTTTATACTACTATATGTAACTCCGTCGTACACACAGGACCTCTAATTTAATCTGAGATTTTCTGCCTTAATGCACCATTGCCAAATCACAGTATTGTATTGTTGGGTTTTTATAACTCCCCATTCAGTGTCTTTATCTGATGGATGGCGGTGTGACATGAAACATGTTAAATATGCATTCTGTGACAATAAATGAAGGCAAGGCCAAGTCTTTCATAGAAAGCTCATTTGCCATGTTTTCATAGAGGCAGCAGCAGTGATTAAACAGCAGCTTAAAGCTAACAGCTTCAATAATTGATGACACACTCGACATAATAAGCCAACATAGCTTTATGTGTGTGATCCCAAAGCATTATCATCATTTATTATGATGCTTTAAACCATAGCCCTGTAATTTTTGGTTAGAGGTAACTGTTATTTATTAAACTAAATTGAACTGAATTGAATTATTTATTGTTTGTTATTTATTAGACGGTTTTTAAAAACCAACTAAATGGTAAACCACTCACTTCAAATACTAACAGGTCTCTACGTCCCTGCTACAAATGCTTTCGGTTGGTTTTGTTGAAGAGAAAACACTGTGCAGAATCTTCTGTCTGTTTCCTTAAGGCTTCCCTTGAGACACTGCAATTATCTGAGGGTCATGACATCCTCTATCGTCTGCATTGTGACTGACACAATTGCTCATGAAATGATGATGTCATGGTGCGTACAAAGCCACTAAATGCCCAGGGCAACACTGTTTCTTCATCTCCTCATTTGAATCTGCTTTGCAGGTTCTTTGCGTGGTTCAGAAAATTGTTCCAAATGTTGCCAAACATTTCCTCCTTCCTTTTGGCAAGAACAATGTGCAATCCTTGCCATGGAAGGAAAGCGTATTTCACACCCATGCACACCTACACATCAAGTGGCACAGATTAGAGACAAGAGGCTTAGGGCATGAAAAGCACAAATAAGATCTTGGAGCATTCCCATAGTGATGCATACTCTAGCATCTCAGGTTCCTTTTATTGCCAGCCTCGTATGTTTTCCTGCTGAGCTTTGTGCCGGCTGAAAGCAGAATGACAAATACTGAAGGGTGTCCACAAAAGAAAGAAAACAGCACAGGGCTAGCAAGGATAATGGAGGGGTAGCATTATGGTTTTAACATGTTGATGCAAGTTTTTGTGTTTACTGAGGGAAAACAGGCATTTCTTAAAAAGTATTAGTAATAACAAAAAAAAATCTACCCTGGGGCTATATGCATAAGCTGAGAACATTATTATATTATTATAAACACTTTATTGTTTGCCTTGATCAGTACTTCTCCAGGTTTCTGAAGGTCTTCCTAAGCGTTCTTTTGGCTTTGATTACATACAAAAATGAATGAATCTGTGGCTTTGTGATAGGCTGCTAGTGATAAAGTGCCAAAAGGTCATATATAAAATGAGTTATTTGAAAAATTGTCTTCTATGTGTAGACACAACACTTGTTCATCCTTTGAGTTTTGCCTTTTCATGCCTGAATGATTCATAGGTGAGAGTGATGTGGTTTAAACTGCTGTCACAGTTTCCTATCTTGCCACAAATGTTTGTGTAAAATAAATGCATCTTAGATGGGTCTAAACATGAACAAATGAAGCTCATTTTGTAAAACATCAACTCCTGTCACATCTATGAAGCCTTTGTATCACTCATGAGGCACCTGTAGTTGGTATAAGATGTGTACATAGGGATGAGGGGTTTAAAATTCACAATGTTCTGCTGCGTCAGGATGAAATTTGCTGCTTTTGCTGTGACATTACCATTTTTTTCCTGTAAAACTAACATTGACCTGCATGTAAAAACGGATCTGATGTCATCCTTTATAATTAGAAGTGAGCCCATCAATTCAGTTATTATCCGTATGTTGTGTCGAGCAGGTAAGGATGAGATTTTCACATGTACCAGTGACAGGTTTATGATTTCTAATTCTTCTGCATTAATTATAAATGTTTACTATTTCATATTTATTCTGGAGCCTAAATTACCAAGTCAAATAAAAAACAAGGTTTCCAGCTCTTTGAGGTGGAATTATCTGCTAACTTGCTCTTCTTTGCAGTTGGATTTGTTTTTGTTGATTGGACAGATGGGGAACAGAGGGGTATATTTAAAGTCATTTGCTTCTCCATATTTAGAAAGAAAAAATCTGGGATCAATAGACATGGGCTCAATGTAATATTCATTTGGATTTTTCATGGGAAAGGTGTGCAGGACTACGTTAAAAAGTGTACAGCATAAAATCTTTGGACCTCACCTAGTTTATTTCTTCCCTTCGAAGGAGAAAGGGCTTTTCTGTAATCTTTCTTGAAATTGGTCCTAATGAAGAGTCGTTAAGGCTCACTGAACAACTCTTCAAAGTTTTTATTTATTTAGACTTTATACTTTTACAGTTTTGTAAACATTAACTCTTTTAAAGTATGAAAGCCTGGCAGCATTTCATCCAGAGGCTCCCTGATGTTTATGTGAAAATATTTCACTGGATAATTGTTTATAGCTATGATGTTTTTATATTTGTGCTCTTCCATTAGTTTTCTTCTAATAACTTTTTTTATATTTGCTAATGTCTTCGATCAAATCAATGTAGGCTAGGTGTTGTGTAACAAGTCATTGAAGGACCAGGACAAACAAGTTTCAAAGGAGGGCCTTTCAAGAAAGCTGCCTTTTTCTCAGTGAACAAACTCCTACAACTTCAGTGGAGCAGCCCGGAGAGGCTGCTTGCTGCCAGAATCTGAAGCAGAACACATCACTTCTCATCAATATTATTACATCAATATTATGTACATCTGAGCTCACTGGACTGTAGATTTGGGCTAATTTAAGGCCAGAGTTATATCTTCAGACATAAAATATTTTAGAAATCTTTATGATTGGCTACCATATACAGTTCACTGGGGTGTCTTGTTCTCGATTTGAACACATGTTCACTAATTACATAGCCTTGCTGTATTGCCATTATATTCATGTAATCTTAGAATCAGGCATTTTAACCATACTGCTTGAAAACAGACTTTTGTATCTTACTGACAAACGCATGGCACCGCTTTTATAGTTTGAACAACATGGTATTATGTTTAGGAATGATTAAGTACCAACTCTTGACTTGTCAGTGCAAAACAACTTATAATTCAATACTAGAGAAGCCAGATATCTGATTCTCCAAATAGGTACCTTTTGAAGTGTAATAGCTATTATTTTTTTATGTCAGAGTGATTTAAGGGCTTGAAAAAGGCTCTGACTTGGATAATCCTGCTTTTTAACTCCAATTATTTGTCAGAATATTTGACTTCCAAAGAAGAATTTCAAGCATTCTTACATTACAGGAAGAAAGTATGGACATGTTCATCTTATTTGTTTCCGACAGTTTAAACCTTACAGGAATTGGACAATAAAAATCTAAAGAAACCGATTCTAGAAGGAGATATTCTTTCATTGTAAAATAAGAAACATAAGTCCAAAGTGGAAGCGCAAAATTTTCACAGATCCAAAGTGTCATGGACGGTAGAATCCTTTTATTTTCAAATCTTTGTTTCTGTCATGACTCTAGGACATTTTCTGACCCACATGCAGAAATCACACACATACCCATGTTTGTTTGCTGTGTCTTATTCTGTGTCTGGAAGAAGAGAGCTGCAAGATCATGGGAGGAGATGATAAGTGTAGAATTCTTGAATTTAGGGAACAGATAACTCTGTGATATAGATGATATAGATCTTCTTTGGATGCAAGTCAGGATCCTGGACCTAATCCAGATGTGAAGAAGGGTCACTTTTGTGTTTGCTTTGGTTGGGTTTGAGTTAAGGACTGGAATTCAGCATGGAAAGAGCAAGTGGATCTCAGAGTACTGAGCTGTGTTTGGCTTGACGCAGTTGTAGAGCAGGCAGGCAGGTGACTGCTGAGAATGCCGGAGATGCAGGGGACGACCGTGGAAGGAGTTCCAGGAGGTTCAGGCATGAGAAGGCTTCACTGATTTGAGTACGTTTGGCCCTGGCAGATAACAGAAATCTTTCAACCTGGAAGCAGGCAAGAAACAATCAGTTAGATGGAAGGTGAGTAAATGCACATAAATACCAGACCTTTCTCAATGAAGACTTTGTTGCTTTAAAGCATACCAAGAAGGCTGAGCATCAAGTGAGGAATGGTCGTTCTGTAGCACCTTAAATCACCAGCAGCCAGATGATGGGATTGCTGGCAGAGGTGTGAGATCGACAGGTGTCTGCTACGCCCTTCAGTAGAGAAAGATTACCACTCGCATTCACATTCATACTCAAACACACCAGGATCATTACAGTTTTTTGGCTGACCTGTCCAGGGTGTACCCCACCCCTGACCCATTGATAATAACCAGTCCCCTGCAACCCTTCAAGGGTTATGGTGAGGATGGATGGATGGATGGATGGATGCATGGATGGATGTATGGATGGAAGTATGGATGGATGGATGCATGGATGGATGTATGGATGGATGGATGGATGGATGCATGGATGGATGGATGGATGGATGGATGGATGGATGGATGGATGGATGGATGGATTCACTACATAGGGCTTAGGATCTTTTTTCTTCTCACCGCGAGTTGGAGAATTTAAGACCTTTTATGAAAATATGTATTAAATCTGCATTTAAAACCTTTGTTGTCAAGTTTAAATGGTAAAATGCCCTAAGGTGCATGTGAATTGTGTGTAAATGAGTGCACAGAGCTGGTTTTCCTTTATTTTCTGCCAGTTTAAAATCGACCCAAAGCGTAGTTAAATCTTGTTTAGTCCTTTGTTTATGAGCTGTGGGAGCTCTTTTTGTTTTGTGTGTAGCTCTATGTCTGATCCACTTCTGTGTCCTGTGCCTGTCTTTTCCTGCAAGTCACTAAAATTGTAATAATATGGTGATCTAGTAATATTTAGAGAGAGTCTTATGGAAAGATAAACCAAACTTAGCTTGGGAGTGCTGTTAGTCTGAGATTTTGATCCAGTGTGAATACTTTCATTCTCTGGTATTGACAATGCAGTATCTTCAGGATCTTTCTTCAAAAGATGGAAACAAGCCTGGATGAGGCATGGAGATTCTTATGGTATGATAATCTCGGGTAAAAATACCACAGTATTTCCAAAAATGTTTAAACATTTTAATACATCATGATGCAATCATCTGATTGCTTTAACAGAAAAGCAACAATTGCTCCGACTCCTGCTAACAGAACAACACATATTACTCTAATAATAACAAAATAATGAATACATTATTTTTATACATTGACCTAAACCAAATATAGAATAAAATCCACAAGATTTTGTAGTAGTTTAGTCAGTGCATAAACTTGTCACTGGTATGTGAAAATCTCATTGTTACCTGCTCGACGCATGATGGACACTAGCACAACATACGGATAATAATTGAATCGATGGGCTCACTTCTAATTGTAAAGTACTTTACTACAGAATATTCAAACTTTTTGTCATTCTGCTCTTTATAGAGTTACACAAAGAGTATACCAACCTAATAATATGTATTTCATTAGTGGACTATCTGCTCAGTTAGAGCTTGCAACTGTTGATTTAACACACATGCCAACTGTAGCTTAAAAACTGTTGCATTAATAAAAGCGTTGGGGGGGCTCTCCTTTAGTTTCCGCACCATGACTAAGTAAAATTTCTAAAAAGCCGAATTTAGGCAGAGTCACAAAACATAGGCTAACCAAATCTCTGGTTACTCTGGGCTTGTCTCTGATATCTCATTAAAAGGACTAAACTGTAAAAGACATGATTAAAACTCTGGTGTACTTTGAAACCAGAAACCAGCCAATTTGAAAAAAAAGATCTAAACCAGACATTTCTTTCAAAATCTCTTTATACTTTTCCTGCATGGAGTCAGACTTTCTTCAGTCTTCAAAAACTGGTTCTGATCAACAGTTTTAGAGGTTTTCTTGGGATCTTTTAATGTCTTTAAATGGACTTTCGTTTCTTTTCTTTAATTTTATGTTCACTGCTTGTACATGACCTTGAAAGTACAGTGATATATTAAACTGTTTATTTAGAACAATCTGATTAATCTTGACTTCTGCATCCAACTGAAGAATATATAATCTACACGTTTTTGTTTTTTGTTTTTTTTATTTTCATCCAACACAATAAATAATGTATATAATACACATTTATAGATAATTCAAACCTTCCCTGAGGTTTCACTTTTGCATGTTGATTGATTATGCGGCTGCCTTAAAGTACTTAAGAAGACTTAATAAATATTGACCCAAATCCAATCATGATCATCATCTCTTGTGCATCCATAGAGATGGATAATAATAAAAAAAAATGTAATCTCAAAAGACTGACCATGGCTGCTGCATCAGAAGCAGGACCTTCAAAGGGTTTGTGGTACAGTAAATCACCACACTCAGCATTGGCCATGATCAAAGGCTTGAGTCTGCAGGTTGCTTTCTCTCTCTCCCTTTCTGATCTAAAAACACCACTGGACCATATTAATCTGTCCGCCACATGGTTTGTTTTTAGAACATAATCACAGAGCACGCAGTGTACTACTTTAACCGTCTTAATGATTGCCCCTGTGATTCAGACAACTTGACACAAGACAGTATGTATTAGCTCAGCGGGCAGTCATTACTGCCTCCTTTTTTCTCGGCTTCCAAAAATGTTGAGAGCTTCGCTACGAGAACAGAAAAACAACATAAAAATACAAAAAACTGAGGGAAAGATCTGCTTTGCTACCAATTAGTTTGATTTGTCCCTTGCTGCAAGTTCAGGTGTCATTCTCACACAAAACAAAACATTAATAACTAACACAAATCTATGTCCTACTCTTTCCTATATATCAGTGCTTGATTTTAGTGTTATTACCCATAGAATTATCAATAGAAGAAGAATAATCTGTAAAAATCTAAACAGCAATGACCTGTGCTATTCAATTCAATTCAGTTTACAGTGCCATGTTGTCTCAAGGCACTTTACAAAGTCAATTCAATTAAATCATACAGATATCAAGTCAGGTACATACATTACAATTAATCCTAATTTTTAAATTATCTACTATGTCCAGTATATCTTTAAAAAATGACATTTTGCAAAATTTCTTTACATATGAAAATCTTAAAATGGTGACAGGTATATGTGTAGAGAGTGTCTGAACATCAATTTTCAAGCCTTGCCCCAGATTCCCAATTAGATTTAGGTTTGAACTTTAAATAGGTCATTCTAATTTCTGAATATACTCTGATCTAAACCATTCTGTTGAAGCTGTGGCCACAGAGGTTGTTGTCCTGCTACAAGTAAAATACTGCCAACGCCTCAAGTCTTGAGCCTCTAAACAGAAATTTTCTCTAGCATTGGACTTTTTTTTAGCCCTGTCTATCCTTTGTGACCAGCTTCTCTGTTTCTGCTGATGAATAGCACGTCATGGTGCTTCCACCATCATGGTTCACCATAGTGATGGTGTGTTCACCATCCAAAAACTTGGATTTAAGTCTCCTCCAATCAGAGCACCTTCTTCCGAATGGTTGCTATTTCCCCCACATAGTTTTTGGCAAAAGTCAAATGGCCCTTTTTATTCCTTTTTTTAACAATTCCTTGGTTTTCATGTTTGTTCACTGATGTTCTCTAATCAACTTTTTGAGGCTTTCACAGCACAGCTGGATCCATACTAAATTTTTGTAGAGGTGGAGTCTATGTAGAAATTAGGTGCCCTCTGAAGGCGGTTTAATAGCATACATTTCTGATTGTTAACATAAATATACTTAATTTAGTTTTGTTTAACTCATACATGTAAACTACATATATATATCTGTTTGGTCAGTCTAACATTTGCCTCAATATCTTATTTCCTTGAAGCACACCTTATTCCTAATCCTTTTTAGGACAAGGTTGGAGTTACATTTTAATTGCCAATAAATTCAATGGAAAAAGTTAAACTAGCAATGTATTTGGTCCATCTCACCATTGTGGCCACATATAATTAGAGATCACCAAGGGGCTGGCCAATAAACTTATGAATATTCTGTGCATCAATCTAATACATAATATGCTCGTGGGATTTGAAAATCTGCATGTTTGCATGTATCCTTTCTCTTTAATCTTACAATGTTACGCTTCAGGTAGTTCTCTGTTTACTCTTCATGTGGAGGAAAAATCCGGTGGGCAATGAAGGCTTAAATTAGTGTTAGCCCAGGGTTAATTGTGTAGAAAATAAAGGGATAGTTTCATAATAGAAAGCATAATTGTCAGTGCAGTGTGCTGCTGAAGTTACGTGGAGTCTTGTGAGGTGGTGCTTATTTGAATTGTTAGGCGGGTGATGTTGTCTCATAGTAACAGTGAATATTTACCAAGCAGTATGCAAACAAATATCACGACAGTGAGCTTTTTAACCTTAGCAGAGATGTTGCTGGACTTTTTTTTTTCCAAATGTTGTCAATAAAAGTTTTGGCTTGAAAAGTTTACCAAACACGTTCATGTAATTTTAAATAAAATACATCCTCAACAAATCAACAACACTGATGGGTACCACAGAGCCAAAAACTGATATGATTTCATTTCTATCATGTTACTCTCTTTGGGATCCAATTTAAATTCTGTCAAGCTGTAGATGAGATGAAACTGATGTTCGATTTAAAGACTGCAGATACAGCCCACAGATAGCCAATCAAAAAGTAATGCTTCAGCTTTTCTCTTCTTCTTCTTCCTCTTATTTATGCAGCTTTAACCTCTCAGAGCTCTGGAAGAGAAATTAAGCTACCACTTATTCAACTTTTTTTATTTCTTTAACTTGACATCAAAACTGGAGGATCTTATTTACCCTTCAACTTAAAACTTAATAAAATTTAAATCATTTGCATGAATGCAAAACCAGACAGAGTTGAAACCACATATTAATAAACACTGCTTTTCTATTTTTCTCACTGTCTGACTTCAAGCCACATTAGGCTTTTCTGGTTTTAGGTCAGTTAGGATTACCAACATTATTTCTTATTGCTAAACAACAGAATAATGAGAGAGAGATGCTTTTCAACCTTCCTAAAATTTTGAGGTTAACATATATTTCCAAGGTTTTTGGTAGGATTGCCTTTGAAACTATATGATATGGGTCAAACATTCTGAGTATACTTCCACAAGGAATTATCACAAATTTCCTCTGCTGTAATCAGGACTCTGTGAAGGCCACTCCAAAAAATGTTGTTTTATTGTCCTTAAGCTACTATATAACTAATTTGGTACTATTCTTGGGTTCTTTGATTATTCGGAAGACCTATTTGACCTATAAGCTTTAAGTTGCTGACTGATGTCTTGAGATGTTTGCTTCAACACTTTCACATTATATACTCATGACGCCAACTATTTGTGAAGTGCACAAGTACATCCTGTAGCAAAACACCAACACAACAAGATGCTCTCATCCCCGTACTTCACAATTAGGATGGTGCCCTCAAAATTGCAAACTTCATTCTTTTCCTTCCAAATGTAAAGATGGTCTTTGTGGATCAACTCTTTAATTTCAGTTTCAACAAACTACAGGACATCTTTCAACCTCTGGTCTGGCTTTTTATGTTGCATTTGAATTAATGGATTCTTCCTCTCTGAGTGTCCTTTCAGCCCATGTCTCTACAGGACTCTCTTCACTGTGGTCTTTTGCTTTTGTTCTGGGGTTGATACAAACCTTTCACACTAAAACATGTTAATCTCTGGAACACAGAAGTCATCTCCTTCCTGAACATTATGATGGCTTCTTGTACTGTTTGTACTTGCCTAATAATTGTTTGAACATATGAGTGTGGCACCTTAATGCATCTGAAATTGTACCCAAGGAAGAACAAGACTTGTGGAGGTCCTTAATTTCATTTCTAATATATTTGCTGATTTGCTTTTATTTTTGTGGTAAATTAGCCACAAACATTACCTGGACTTTTCCCCAATTGTTTAAAAGCATAGCATACTTAGTATTTGTAAACCTCTAAATTTGAAGAAAGAAATAATGCTCTCTGTAATTATTCAGACATTTAGTAAATTGATGTCATGATTCTGGTGAGTGTTTTCATGTTGGTGTGAGTCCTCTTCTCTACGGAGAATCTCTGCCGGTGGGCACGGCCAGTTGCTGTTGACTGCACACCAGTAAGCCATTTCCTCATCAAGCCACTGGGTAATATTAGGAGCTGCAGGATGATCACCTATGTTGGTAGAGTCTGGCCACTTTGTTGTCATTATTTTTCCAAGTCTCACCATCATGCTCTCTGTTCTCCCAGGTCGCTGTAACAGTCCAAGCCTGGATCTCAGTTCAAGTCGTCTCTCTGACCTCTGTCACCTCTGGAACTCATTGCCAATAGATCATCCACTGGAGCTTCAACCTCCCCAACCTTCACCTGCCTGCCCGCTCTCTCCAGCATTAAACTCTCATAGGTTGCCAAACCTAAGATGACTGAGCTCAAAAGCTACCAGTACTCCAGTCGGAACTCACATCAAACAACTTTTCCACTCATCACAAGAAATGTCTGCACCCTCCTTAGTGCCTTTTGCCGTCCTCCAGACAGTAAGCTACTCTCAACAATTCATCCTGCTATATTTATCCATAAAACAGATCCTCCACCGGAATCTAACTTTCCCTCTCCATTCCAGATGTTGCCGAAACCCTTGACCCAAAGTCCGTCTCAGTTGTGCTCATTTATCATTATTAAAATCTTTGTAATAAACTTCCTTACATTTATCTACTGTGTTCCTTGTACAATTCTGCATGTGGGTAAGGAAACTACAACAAAACATAACAAAACAATTTGGGTAATCCCAACTGAAACAGGAAAGGTTTCTCGTGAGGTGACAAAAGAGGAAGTGTGTTTATATACTGTGTGAGCACCTGGTTTCAGCTGTATTTTGCCAATCCTAAAAAGCTCACTAGCTTCACATAGCCAAATAATCTGATCCTGTTTTGGCAGCGCTAAACTCAGATCAGTTTGTTGGTGTTATTTGGCTGTCCATCATTGGGGTACCTGTCAAATCACAGGATTGGAATAAATTGCATTGATAAAATGTGCTTATAGAAAGAGACCAGGTGTACAAGCCAGGGAAAGATGTTAACACGAGTCAATTAAGTGTGCCTCCCACCTGTGATGGAGAGCAGATTCATTTCTATTTAACAACAGAGGAAATGAAAGTTCATTGGGCAATATTGTTGTGAGGAGCGGCCAGATGGGACATGTTTCCAAAATAGTAACAGCCGAGAGGAGGAAAAGAATCAGAGGAGGGAATTAGTCCATCATTCGGTGACAGTTTAACTCGACATGGCGAAATAGATGTGTTGCTCTGCTGAAACAATCATAAATTTGCTAGATTACTTTTGTTTAACCTTTCCTTAGCCTTTGCTTAAGCAAATGGCCCAATTAAAAAGTGTCAGCATCTTTTACCAATTTTTACTTTCCTGAAACTGTTGAGTTTTATAAATGTTTACGGATTCTTTAGCTTAATTAAAATTAACTGGCAACTGTTTAAGTGTTATTCATCTGTTTATTAAATGTTTTAATAAATATGCCAGCTCTGCAGGAGGGAGTTGATTCTTTTCTTAGAGAATCACTGTAGGCGCAATGTATTCTGTTTTTGTGCCGATTGTTCAACAAATCAATCTATTTGGAGATGCTTTTAGTTTTTTTTTTTAGCTTTAAGAATATATAGGGCAATATGTGCAGCAATATGCTCCATTGTTTCTAAATACATGTTTGCATGTGAAAACCTAATAACCTCCATTGTAGAGATGCTTGGAAAAAGTCAATCAATCCAAAAATAAATCCAAAGCAAAACACAATTTAATTTGGAGAAAAAAAATCAAACTCAAGTACACAATTAAAAATCTTGTTCCCCCTTTTTTCAAATTTTAAAAAAATAATCCACCCAAAACCAAAACCAACACTTACTCGAAACTGTACTTCCGCTTATCGGGGGAACCGGGTCGGGGGGGCAGCGGGAACTCAGCAGGGGGGGACCCCCAAAGATCCCTCCCCCCAAGCACCTTTTCCAGCTCCTGGGGGGGAAAGCCCAAGGCGTTCCCAGGCCAGCGTGTCCTGGGCCATCCCTGGGCCTCCTCCCGGTGGGACGTCCCTGGAAACACCTCCCGGGGGAAAAGGCTTTCCAGGGGTTTACCGGTATAGAGGGCCTGACCCACAAAAACTGGTTCCCCTCGATGGGGAGGAGAAGGGTTAACCCGAGACCCCGGGGGGCACCCCTTCATAAACCCCCATAAATTATTTTCCTCGGGGATACCCATAGATCTCCAAATGAAAATTTTGGGGCTGTGTGAGAGGTCAAGTTCAGGAAAATTTAAAAACCCTTTAAAACCCCTGTGATACTATTGCTACCTCCCACCTTGCCTTTCTCCTGTTCCTGTTCCCGAGCTCTCCGAGAGGTTCAAGGACAAACTGCCTCCTTTTCTTGTTCCGGAGTTCCGGGTTCAAGGACTAATCGTGTCTTGTTGCTGTACCTTTGCTGCCGACAACCTCCAAGGCTTCAACTCTGCTGTCGTCAACCTCCTAAGCTTCATCGCCCGCCTGAACTGTTGTTTTTTTTTTTTCTTCTTAAGGTCTTGCCTACTTCAGTTCATTATCCTGTGCCCATTATTATTATGTATTTTCCAGTTTTCCTTTCCATTTAATTATTTTGTGTTTTATTCTAGTGTTCTTTAAACATCTAGGATTATTTTCCTGTAAGATTTCTGTTAGATACTTCCTTGGGTTTCTTTGTGTTTCTGTTCATTCTGTTTGGGTAAATTAGTCTTCCTCCTTCAGCTGCTCTGCCTTCACTCTGCCTAAGTTGCTCCTCATTTATTCTGATTAGCTCATTTGGTTCATTGGTCATCTTCCACTCCTACCTCAATATATTAGCTCACTCGTCATTGTTCTCTGTTAGTTTCTTCTGTTTGACTGCTGTTTCTGCCCGGTCCCTTTCCTCTGCTTCATTTCCGTTCTCTGTGTGCACTAACATTTTGTATGTTTTCTTATTTTCTTATTAAAGTACTCATCTCTCTTCACTTTATCCTCCATTTGAGCCAATTACTAACTGAATTATGACACAGCATGCAGAATACTTGAAGTGGCTCAAATGGTGCAGTCCGACCCAAGTCATTTGAAAAAATTAGGAAACCCTATAACCGCTTTAATGTTTTTTTTATATTTGAACATAAGCATGCATATGTGTGTTGTGTATGTAACAGTGCTGAGAATTATGGCTTTAAAAATAAACAGCGTTACTAATGGTGTTACTTTTTTCATTAACCCGTAATTCAGTGGTGGCGCCTTATAAACTAAAGCTACTCATTGAATCTCACGTCGTGGCTCACAGCCTCAGGAGCTTAGCTTTTCTTCTTTAATGAAAGGAGGTGTTATGATTTGGGGTTGTTTGGTTTTTGGTTTCTGGTTTTTCTTTATTTTTTCACAGTTAAGGTTTTGAATCATGTTTCTGTTTTTTTCTGGGTTTTTCTTTATTTTCTCACAAATTTTTTAATTTTGCTTTTTTTATTATTTTTCTGGTTATGTTTTAGTCTTGTTCAGTTTTGTCAAGTTTGGTTTTTTGGGTTCTGGTCATGCTTTAGTTTTTTTTTGTATCAAGAGTCTCGTTCTTGCTCCACCCCTTTCTGTTCTGTTAAATTTATCTTTATCCGGGTTCGCCTGCACCTTGTCAATCTGGTCTTCTTGCCCCCCTGGTTTTCACTCCATATATACACACCTGTTTAGTTAGTCTTTGCGGAATCATTGTCTCCACTCATGTCTTGTTTTGTTTGGGACCATGCCATGCCTGTCAAAACCAGCCTGCTTCTGGTTTTTGTTACTGCCTCTTATGAGAGTGAGTTTTTGGGGTTCCTCCGTTGCACAGATCATGACAGAATGATTCCGCCAACTACGGACCCCGCGGACAAGCGGAAGGCAGATGCCTTGGATCGCTGGGTGGAACGTCTGAAGGAGGAGGCGATGAGGAATCTGCCCACCGACCTGGAGGTGCTGCCCTCTCCACTGCTGCTGCAGCAGATGGAGCGTGAGGAAACCCCAGCGCCCAGAGGCGGGGGGGGGCTGCTCTGTCCCTCCACCTCAGCTCCGATGTTCCCCTCCTGCTTCCATACCAGCAGCTAAGCCGTCATCTTCCTCCCGCCGCAGGGGTTAACAGCCGGTCGGCTGGCGAAGAGGTGGTTTCCCTTACTGTAGCAAGCAAGCCCGGATCTTCGTCTGCCACAGCACTGTCTGCCAGGCTCGCTACAGCAAGCAAGCCCACATCTTCGTCTGTCACAGCAAAGTTTCCCAGGCTCGCTGCAGCTCCGCCCATGCCGTCTTCAGCCCGGTGTTCTGAGGCAACACCAGAGGAGCTGGAGGAGCGATTAAGGTTTTTTGCCCGCCAGATCAAAAGCTTTTAGGAGGACTAGTCTCATGTTTTCCTCTCCGGAGCTGATGGGAGGATCAGGCAGATGGAGAGGGACTATTGAGACTGCAGTAAGGCAGTTTTTAAACTGCCGTCCACCTTCCCCGCCAGGACTCCAGGGAGCTGCTGCTGCTGCTGCAGAGCAGGCCATGCCAGGTAAAAAAGCCTGCTGTAGAGCTTCCCGGGGGGGCCCAAGGGGGGGCTGCCTCCACTTCCAGGTTCCTGAGGCCCCCTTCTCAGTTTTCTCTGGGGGGTGCTAAGGAAACTCAAGCCTGACACACACCATGACACACCACAAAACACACCACAGCCTGTCTCTGCCAGGTCTGACACTCCACAGCCTGACACACCACAGTCTGTCTCTGCCAGGTCTGACACTCCACGGCCTGTCTCTGCCAGGTCTGACACTCCACGGCCTGTCTCTGCCAGGTCTGACACGCCACGGCCTGTCTCTGCCAGGTCTGACACTCCACGGCCTGTCTCTGCCAGGTCTGACACTCCACGGCCTGTCTCTGCCAGGTCTGACACTCCACGGCCTGTCTCTGCCAGGTCCGACACTCCACAGCCTCAACCTCCTCCACACGCCGCAGAGGACGTCGTAAGAGGGGCGCCTAAGCCCCTGGTCTCTTCATTGAGGGTCTCTGCAACGCCTCGGCTCCTGCGCACGACACTGAGGGTCCCGCCGACGCCTCGGCTCCTGCTCCTAGTTTGCAGGGGTTCAGTGAGAAACTGACCCTCGTTCTGGCCTCTGAACCCTGCGAAGAGGGGTTCGAGGAGGAAGAGCCACCAGATCCTGTCTTTGAGGGGTTCAAAGGACAGTTTGTCCTCGTTCTGGCCTCGGAGCCCCTAGACGAGGGTTTCGAGGAGGAAGCACCGCCGGATCCTGTCTGTGAGGAGTTCAAGGAACAGTTTGTTCTCGTTCTTGCTTCTGAAGCCAGAGATAAGGGTTCGGCAGGTGCCGCTTCGGCCTCTGAGGGTTCGCCAGGCTCTGCTTCTGCCTCTGAGGGTTCGCCAGGCATTCGCCGTCGCCCGCCTGAACTCTGTGCCTGCTCGGGACGACCTCCTGGTCGCCCGCCTGAACTCTGTGCCTGCTCGGGACGACCTCCTGGTCGCCCGCCTGAACTCTGTGCCTGCTCGGGACGACCTCCTGGTCGCCCGCCTGAACTCTGTGCCTGCTCGGGACGACCTCCTGGTCGCCCGCCTGAACTCTGTGCCTGCTCGGGACAACTTCCTGGTCGCCCGCCTGAACTCTGTGCCTGCTCGGGATGACCTCCTGGTCGCCCGCCTGAACTCTGTGCCTGCTCGGGACGACCTCCTGCCATGACCCCCCACCGCCCGCCCGGTTCGGGTTGTTTTTTGTTATGATTTGGGGTTGTTTGGTTTTTGGTTTCTGGTTTTTCTTATATTTCTCAGTTTTTTAATCATGCTTTGTTTATTATTTTTCTGGTTATGTTTTAGTCTTGTTCATGTTTGTCAAGTTTGGTTTTTGGTTCTGGTCATGCTTTAGTTTTTGTTTGTATTCAAGAGTCTCTGTTCTTGCTCCAGCCACGTTCTGTTCTGTTAATTATCTTTATCCGGTTCACCTGCACCTTGTCAATCTGTCTTCTTGCTCCACCTGGTTTTCACTCCATATATACACACCTGTTCAGTTGGTCTTTGCGGAATCATTGTCTCCACTCATGTCTTGTTTTGTGGACCATGCCATGCCTGTCAAGCCAGCCTGCTTCTGTTTTGTTCCTCCCTCTTATGGTAGTGAGTTTTTGTTGATTAAATTTTCTCTTACCGTCACACTGCCTCCTCGTCTGCATTCTGGGGTTCCTCCGTTGCACAGATCATGACAGGAGGAGCAAGGTTGACACAATTGTATAACTGATAATGATTGGCTAAGGTAGAGTAAGCTTTCTTTGTAAGCCAGTCCCAGACAATGTTCAGTTTACACACAAACCACAAACGCACACGGCAGCCCTGCCCAGGCAAACTAGTTGTTATGATTCTGGACTGTTTGTCTGCACCATCTCTGTCTGCATGCTGATATCCTTTTTGCCCCCCTGGATTTCTCTGCTCTGCCTTGCCCACGTCGGATATCTCCCTGGCTTTTGTATTCTGGACATCGACCTTGTTTCTGCCTCATGACTACCGCTCTCTGCCTAACCCTTGGATCCGCCAAGTATCAGACATGGTGGGACATTATGTGTTTGTTTACCTTGACGAAATTCTGATCTTCTCGCACACTCTAGAGTCCCACAAACTCCATGTTCGGTCTGTTGTCCTCCAAAACCACCGTTTTGTGAAGGCAGAAAAATGTGAGTTCCACAAAACTTCTGCCTCTTTTCTGTGCTTTATTTCCCCTAACCAGGTCACCATGGACTCCGCTAAGACCACAACAGTTTCGGAGAGGCCCACTCCATCTGATCGTAGATAGCTCTAAAGGTTTTTGGGCTTTGCTAATTTTTATTGACGCTTCATCTGAAATTACAGTCAGGTTGCCTGTTCCCTCTATGCACTCACCTCTTCCAAGGTTCATTTTGAGTGGAACAATCAGGCTGGGAAAGCATTCACCAGATTAAAGTCTCTGTTAACCACAGCACCTGTTTTGCTCACCCCTGACCCTGAGAGACAATTTATTGTGGAAGTTGACCTTCTAATACTCCGATAGGTGCTATAGGTTCCACTGATGGTTGCGTTCAACCATGTGCATTCTTTTCAAGGACACTATCCACAGCGCAGCGTAATTATGATGTGGGGGAACCAAGAACTGCTTGCTGTCAAGCTCGCCCTGAAGTAGTGGAGGCACTGGCTGGAAGGATCAAATGTACCATTCATTGTTTGGATGGCTAACAAAAATTTGGAGTACCTTAAGTTGGCCAAGAGACTTAACCCCAGGCAAGCCAGGTGGGCCTTATTGTTTGGACGGTTTAACTTCTCTGTGTCTTACAGACCCGGGACCAAGAACTTTAAACCAGATGCACTTTCCAGAATATACGGAAGATCTGATTCTGTGACCAGCAGTGTGGAAGATTTTATTCTTTCAGATTCCGTACGGCTCTCTATCACAATGCTGGATCTAGAGAGAGGGGTCAGAAACGTCGCCTAGAGCCATCCTTATCCGGATTCATGCCCAAGAGACTGCCTGTTTGTACCGGACCACCTGATCCAAAAGGTACTTCTGTTTTGCCATAAGTCACGTTTTTTTTGTCATCCTTGAATTAACAAGACATTACAGGTGGTCCAGTCCCAGTTCTGGTGGCCTACTCTGACACCCGCTTTGAATGTTATCAACTCATTAAATGGCCGTTATTAGTAGGTATCATCCCCATTGGATGCTATCAGATGGTCCCTCCTGTGCCTACTAGTGGGCTCAGTAGGTCGTTATCACCAAATAGTAAGGTGAATTGCTGCTGGGTCGCCGTTTTAATGGACGGACCTGTTCTGTTCACACAAAAGCGAGATCACGTGTAAGCACGTGTAATTCCCAAAATATGTGTATTTCTTCAGTTTTCGCATTACTTTCTCATTAACATAACCCGTATTAGAAAGAAAAGGTGCAACTTTGGTATTTTATGATAGTGTAAATCCATGTGATTGTTTTGAAACGACTAACGTAATTAACGCTAAGTTACCCTTTAGGTTTCATTGTGTAATAATATTCTCAGTTTTACAAGCATTTTAGTTAGACGAGTTGGGCTACTGACCTGCATTAAATTTACATAGCTGTGCTCACAGCGATTTGACGTCTGTGTCTTTGAATTGCTTTATATAGCTTTATACCTTAACAAAGCACCGTCACCTGAGTTGTCTTATAATTAATGTTAGAACAACTGGGTGATTGGTCACTCTCATAATTCAATACCCTTTCTGTCAAAATAGCGCCATGTCTGCAAATATTCATGCAGCACTACCTGAAAAACATGTTAGCTTCTTTTTAGAAATAGTCATGTTTTTGTCTTTCTTTTAGGCTCAATGTCAAGAAGAGGTATGTGTAATAGACCTAAATCAGTGCCTAAATAGTGATCTATATAACAAGATGTAGCAAAATATTTGATTGTTGAAGCAGTATTATCTTTGCCAATGATCATTTGTTTTGTTTTGATTATTTTTGGATAAGAGAGAACTTTCATATCAGATGAGCAAAAAGACGCCCTCAGATCTGCGTTCCAGGAGGGAATGACCAGTGTGGGCTCACCAATGATAGCTGCAGCGGCGGAGGCCACTGGTTTGGCACCAGTTGTTATAGACGTAAGTTTATTCATGCTGTTAATACAGATACTTCTTGGCATTTCTATTGTAAAAGTGTAATATGTATGAAAATAGAATCAAAGTGATTCAGCTTTAATAAGTTGCTTTATTATGTTGTTTTGCTCTTTCTTTTCTTCTTTTAGAACTGGATTGGAAATTATAGGTCTCTAAAAACGGCGGCTTTTCCTAAATCACAGAAGACCAAACTGTATACGAGAGAACTTTCAGCTTACAATCTTTTTTGCAGGGATGTCCTGCGGAACAAGGGTGAGAGAAGGTTTTTTTAAAGCTGTCATTTTGACAATCATTGTATTGCACCAGAAACATGTTCATATCAATATATTTGGGATGATATCAGGAGTAAAATAACATATTTTTCACTGTTATTTTTATCATATATAATATGTGTGTCTGTAGAATAATCATATCTTGCTTATGTCATTGTAAACTATATATTGTTCCGTGTTATATTCAGTTTCTGTGTAGCCTAGTTTCTAGTCATACTGGGAATTCATCAGTGTTTTTACAACCCATCCAGCATTTTGTAGCTTATGTTCTAAAATTATTTAAGATACAATGGAATTTGAGAGAGATTCCTTGAGTTTTGACTTTCAAGGTACACTGTATGCTCATTCCACTGACAATTACATTATAATGATTTTGCTTGAGTTAATATTGAACGTACATTTTGTATGTGTAATAACCCTCTCAGAACTGTATCTCACATAAAATAAGAAAGTCGGGCTATATTTATTCTATTCCGAATGAGTACAGGGTATTTTCATTTTAGTTTGTTTCAGAAGACTTGATATTTGGAACACATACTGCACTAGGTGCCACTTCTAAACTCCTGAGAAGAGTTATTTTTAAATGCCATACTTTTCTGGAGTTATGTTTCTATATTTCTCCATATTTACACTAATGGAGACAGGGTGAGCCAGTAGGCATTAGTACAGTCTTAATGGATTGTTTTTTGTTGTTTTTTTTAATCATCAGGCAACCTGAAAGATATAAAGTTGAAATGCTCCTCATTAGGAGAAGTAGAGAAGAATAAGTACCTTGAGGAGTCAGCAGCTCTTAAAGCTGAAGGGAGAATACAGCACCTTAGCCCTGAGATGAGGGAGCTTAAAGAGAAAAAGCACCTTGAGGCAGCTCAAATTAGAGGTTTGCCATTTATAGTCGGACCCTTTAGTAATGTATAGTCAAGGATGTTTCTTAACCGTTTTGATATAAATTGCTGTGAAAAAGTATTTGTACCCTTTCAGATTTCTTCTGTGTTTAGTTTTCTGTCACACTTAAATTTTCATATAATAAAGACCATTTTAAGATAACCAGAGTAAACAGAAAATGAGTTTTCAAATATTGGTTTTATTCATTGAGGGAAAAAAACTATTTAAACCAACCTGGTCCTCTGTGAAACTGCAGTGTAACCCCTTGTTAAATTATGAATTAACTGTGATCAAGATCAGTTTCACTAGCCAAACCCAGGCTTGATTTTATCCTGACCTGCAGTTAGAAAAATGCATTTGGAAAATAATTTGAACAATAAGCCTTGCATATCCGTGCTTTACTATATATTAAAGGAGAAATCCTTTTTTATGTTATGACTTTTACATGTCATTTATATTAGTTCACACAAATACTACATCCATCTGCTCCTGGCTCAGCCCCTCCTGTCAAATGTTACAACCCATTGTAGACCATGAATCAAAAAGTTTGCCCACCCCTGTTCTAGAAGAAAACCACTTCTGACCATAAAGAACACAAAGACCATCTGGCATTTACCAAAAAGTGTCTTAAAAATGCCAAACACTTTAGAAAAAATATTCTGTAGACTGATGAGACAAAAGTGGACCATTTCGGAAGGTTTGGGTCTTGTTACATTTGAGCTAAAACTAACAAAGCACTTCAGAAACAGACCAGCATACCGACAGTAAACATGGTATTGGAACTGTGAGGATTGAGTATTAGTATGAACTTAAACACACACACTATACTCTAAAACCATCCAGCCTGGCTGAATGAACACATTTCTACAAAGGAGAGTGAGCCATATTACCTCAGTGACCATTTTAAAGACTCATTGCCAGTTATGCAAACTCTTAAGGTTTAGGGAGCAGTTACTTTTTCCCATAGGGCCAAGTTGGTTGGAATAGCTTTTTTCCATAAATGAATGAAATCATCATTTGAAAACATATGTATTTACTCAGGTTATCTTTATCCATTAAAAATTTTTTTTTGATGCTCTGAAAGTTTTAAGTGCGACTAAAGCAGAAATAGAATAAATCTGAAGGTTCACACCACTATACAAGGTATACAACAAAATGAAACCCCTGTAGCTGAGAACACCTGTCATTTTAGTGTAGGAGGTTTCATGGCTAATTGGACCAGCCTGGTAGCCAGTCTTCATTGATTGCACATTGCACCAGAAGGAAGAGTGTGAAGGTTCAATTAGCAGGGTAAGAGCACAGTTTTACTCAAAATGTGAAATGCAACAACAAATTATGGGTGACATACCAGAGTTCAAAAGAGGATAAATTGTGGTGCACGTCTCTGCTGGCGCATCTGTGACCAAGACAGCAGCACAAGTCTTGTGATATATCAAGAGCACGGTATCCAGGGCAATGTCAGCATACCACCAAGAAGGACGAACCACATCCAACAGGATTAACTGTGGACGCAAGAGGAAGCTGTCTGAAAAGGGATGTTATGGGGTGCTAACCGGATTGTATCCAAAAAAATAAACCACGGCTGCCCAAAGCACGGCAGAATTAAATGTGCACCTCAACTCTCCTGTTCCCCACCAGAACTGTCCGTCGGGAGCTCCACAGGCTCAATATACACGGCTGGACTGCTATAGCCAAACCTTTTGGTCACTCATGCCAATGCCAAACGTTGGTTTCAATTGTACAATGAGCGCAAATCTTGGGCTGTGGACAATGTGAAACATGTATTGTTCTCTGATGAGTCCACCTTTACTGTTTTCCCCACATCCGGGAGAGTTACTGTGTGGAGAAGCCCCAAAGAAGCGTACCACCCAGACTGTTGCATGCCCTGAGTGAAGCATGGGGGTGGATCAGTGATGGTTTGGGCTGCCATATCATGGCATTCCCTTGGCCCAATACTTGTGCTAGATGGGCGCTTCACTGCCAAGGACTACCGAACCATTCTTGAGGACCATGTGCATCCAATGGTTCAAACATTGTATCCTGAAGGCGTTGCCGTGTATCAGGATGACAATGCACCAATATGCACAGCAAGACTGTTGAAAGATTGGTTTGATGAACATGAAAGTGAAGTTGAACATCTCCCATGGCCTGCACAGTCACCAGATCTAAATATGATTGAGCCACTCTGGGGTGTTTTGGAGGAGCGAGTCAGGAAACGTTTTTCTCCACCAGTATCACGTAGTGACCTGGCCGCTATCCTGCAAGAAGAATGGCTTAAAATCCCTCTGACCACTGTGCAGGACTTGTATATGTCATTCCCAAGACGAATTGACGCTGTATTGGCCTCAAAAGGAGGCCCTACACCATACTAATAAATTATTGTGGTCTAAAACCAGGTGTTTCAGTTTCATTGTCCAACCCCTGTCTATGTATCATTCAATGTTACTTACATTTTTTTTCAACTCTCTTATTTTCATGTACGCTTGATGTTTTTTCTTGACTCTCTTACTCTAATCACTGTTCAAGGTATCCAGTCTTGAGATCCTGGGGTGGAAACTGCTGTGATGTTGTTCGATTGACAGAAGCCCAAAGTACTTGAAGTAAGCAGCAAAGGAGCTGCTGCTTTTTTTGATTCAACTGAGACCCTCAGCAGTGCTCAGCACTGAGATTTTACATGACATTAAAAGTACATTTTAAGTTTATTAGTTGCTTCATAATCACCTCAACAATTGTCATAACATCTACTTAAATCTCACTAGTAAATAACTACACTTTAATATAAGATATGAAATGTAATAGTCAACTCATCTCTAACATATTGACATCTATAAATGTTTATTTTGTTTTATTAATGGGTGGTGGTAAATGGACTGAACATATATAGCGCTTTTCCAGTCATACAGACCGCTCAAAGCGCTTTACACTAGAGCCACATTCACCCAATCGCACTCACTAATGCTCACACATTCATACACTGATACGCAGATCGGTAGGCAACTTGAGGGTTAAATGCCTTGCCCAGGGGCACATCGACATATGGCAGGAGGAAGCTGGAATTGAACCCACAATCTTCTGATTGCAAGACGACTACTCTTCCCACTGAGCCACAGTCGCCAATACCACCTGTTACTGTTAGCAAAAAGCTGGAATTGTTGTCTGCTAACAGATTCTACAGAATATAATAGAGAGCTATGTCTGTTGTTTGTTTAATTTAATTCAGAAATACTTTATTAATCCTAAAGGGACATTAAATGTTGTTGTAGCTCATATTATGCAGGTTTCTTCAAAGAGCTGTTGTAGATGCTGATATCTGTGGGGAGGAAGGATCTCCTGTAGCGGTCTGTCTTACAGCAGATCTGAAGAAGCCTCTGACTGAAGACACTCTGTTGTTGTAAGACAGTCTGACGAAGATGATGCTCATCTTATGAAGAATCCTTCCTGCACAATCAAATCTCATAGCTTCATTCAGTTGAAATCCAAATGAAGATTTGAAGTCATAAGTCACAAAGTTTTTACCTGAAATATTTTAGAAATCTCCTTTTTTCTAAATGGCACAGGTCTATTAACTCAACACTTTGGAAAATTTCAGTAGCATTTAGGTTGTTTGGTATTACAGATTCTTGAACAATTTTTAGGATTAAATTTTTTGAATACTTTCTCTCTGCTTTTCTCTGCAGATGTGTTGAGGAGGGAGTTCAAACGTGTGATATCGTGGTGATGACTGCAAATGGTATGTCTTGAGATTATGTTACATAAACATAATGTTTTTCATCTTTTAGTAAAGGTCTCAGGTATACCTGGGTACGTTTAGCTTGTTATAATAAGGGGCTATTTTTGGGCTGCCTTAATCATACAGTTTGTATTTGGATTGTATGGGTATTGTTAGGATCAGTTAAACACATCAGATTTGATCTTCCCAGTGTCAGTCCAATTTATTGTATAACTACGGATATCTACTGTACATGGTTATTGGCACTAATGGTCTGTAATAGAATAGTTACCATCAAAAACCCTGACCTGAAGCTGTCAACTGAACCAAACAGACCAAACCAATTTATCCTGAAATGTGTCCAAGGCTACAGTTGTTAACTATTTGGATGGATTTATAAATATCAAGACAAGGGTAATTCCAATGTTTTGGTGACTACTTTCTGTCTAAATCAAAGCTTTTATTAGTTATCTGATTCCTGTTATTTTTGTGATTCTCACAGTTTTTATTCTTGTAAGTTTTTCTATAGTTTTTTAGTGATGTGTGTATCTGTATGCTTCTATTTGCCTTTTTGCTTTGCCATGGACACACCTGAATTTCACCACTGTGGGACAATAAAGGCTTTTTATTTTGTATTCTATTCTAATTAGCAATGTTGATATATATATAATAACTATTTCAACTTTTTGGAAGGACACATTAAGAACAATTTTAACATACTGTAATTTTTTGTTTGGATCAGATACTGAGAGTGAAAATCAGACACAAACTCTGGAAGATATTTTGGAGGCAATGTGTGGAAATGGTAAGTTTCTTGCTTGCATGGGCGGTTCCAGACAGGAGCCAAGAGGGTCCAGTGCCCCTGCAGAGCTGGTCCTAGCTCCTGTTATGGCCCCTGCACTGAAGACATAATAGTAAATCAATTTCTTATATGTGCTGGCACAGAAACTGTAACTGATTGGTCCCTTGGACCAATTTTATTTTTTACCTTTTACAGTCTTACATTAGCAATGAATAAAAAATTAAGGTGTTGCACTTTTATCTTCAGCCGTATTGAGTTGGATCACAATTTCATCTGCTAGATCAGGGATCTACAACCTGCAGCTCCAGACCTGAGTGGCTCACTTAATATATTAAACGACTAAATATTGACCTGTTTTTTTTTTTTTTTTTGGTAAATTTTTTTTGTTCTGTGCCCCCATGAAAAAAACCCAAGCCCCCTGGTAAATTTAGTCTAGAACCACCACTGCTTGCATGTATAAAATATAATATTTGTTAATTACTTACATGCGGGGAAATGACAAATAAGTATAGTGGTAGACAAAATGCAACCCATTTTAAGGTTCTCGTGACAGCACTACCGACCTCATTACTTCATAACTTTGAAATCAGTTCATATTTTATGCAGCTGTTTGTCTATTCTGAATCTTCACAAAAACATGAGCTGTCATATATTCATTGACATATACTTTAATGTATGCTCCTTTCAGATATAATTTTAGATTACAGTGTCACTAACCCATAAACTATTCTTTAGGTGTGCAGAGGAGAGCCTGTGGAAGTGTCGGAAAATGACGCAGTGCTAACGGCTGCAAGAGGTATATCTTCAAATATATTTGTGTATTGAGCATATTTCATGTATAACAAGCTTAATTTTCTGATTCAATAACCTCTTTTTGATGTGTATTTTAGATGCTGTTAACTTTTGTTGCATCTGCCATACTCACTTCAATGACAAAAAAAAGAATGCCATGAAGAAATGGCGCGAGTGGCCTCAGTGCAGTACATGCCAGCTGTGGTCACACCTGGCATGTGGTTTCAAGAAGATGTTGTGTGTTCACTGCCAGTATCACAAGTCCTAATGTACACTTTTAATTGTGAATACTCAAGCATCCTGTTAATGTATTTGTTTTAGAAAATGTAATGTCGGTTGGTATGTTCCTAAATATGTTCTCACATAGTTTAAAATCGACATGCCATATCACATTTAGAAATCTGCAATAAATTCCCTCATTTAATTCAACTTCATGCAATATTTGCCTTGGAACTTCTGTGGATGTGGAGAGAAGGTCGCAATGAACAACATTGTGCCTTGGTGCTCCTTGAAAAAGCATGTGATGAGGTGCCTTGAGAGGAACTGTGGTATTACGTGAAAAATTTAGGGGTGGAAGAAAAATATATGATGATAATATAGGACATGTATCATTATTATTATGAGGAGAGAGAGACAAGTAAGGGTGGCGTAAAGCCAGGGACCAGCTCTGAGCCCCTCCTTGTTTGCAGTAGTGATGGACTGGAGATGAAGATGGGGTCAGATGAGAGGTTATGTGGAAAAATGTTAGCATATGATATAATCTGTGGTGAAAGACTTCAGAAATCCACAGTAAGGAACATTCTCCACACATGGAGAAATCATGGAATGGTGGTGAACCTTCCCAGGAGTGGCCAATCTACTAACATTATTCCAAGAGGAAATCAATGATTCAAGGTTACAACACAGAGATGTATGGTCAGGGACGAAGAAGATCACAGGTTTCAAGCAGAAGGACGATCGATGTATATCTGGACAGAGCCAATGAACTAGACACATTCTTCAATAGGTTCAGTTCAGAAACAAGCTCAGCATCCTCCTCTCCTGCTCAAGAGGTCCTAGAGAGACTCCTGTTGGCCCACCTGAGTAAGCAAACAATAAGCTATCATGACCCTCTTCATTTGGCTTATCACTGTGGATTTGGAGTTGAAGATGGCACCTGCTTCAACAAACCCACTGCCTTCTGGACAAAGCCAGCAGCACCGTGAGGATCATGTTCTTTGATTTCTCCAGAACATTTAACACAGTTCAACCTGATTTGCTTTGTCAGAAACTCCAGAAGACTCAGATGGAGGCCTCAACAATCTCCTGGATCAAAGACTACCTGACAAACAGACCACAGTTTGTGAGACTGAAGGGTTGTGTGTCTAACCAGGTAGTCAGCAGATCAGAAGCACCACAGGGGACTGTGCTCTCACCATTCCTTTTCATCTGTACACCTCAGATTTCCAGTACAAGACAGACTCCTGTCATCTGCAGAAATAATCATGATGATTCTGCAGTCATTGGGTGGATCAGAGATGGACAAGAAGATGAGTACAGGAAGGTGGTGGACCACTTTTTGGCATGGTGTGGACAAAATCATCTCATCTTGAATGTGACTAAAACAAAGGAGATGATTGTAGATTTTAAGAGAAACAGAAATAGGTCAAATACTATTTCCATCATGGGAGAAGAAGTGGAGGAGTATAAATACCTCGGTGTTCACCTGGACAACAGACTGGAGTGGAGATGCAACTGTGAAGCCATCTACAAGAAGGGACAGAGCAGACTGTACTTCTTGAGGAAGCTTAGGACCTTCAGTGTTTGCAGCAAGATGCTGCATATCTTCTACAAGTCTGTTGTAGAGAGTGTGATCTCTTCTGCCATCATCTAATGGGGTAGCAGCTTAGAGCCAGGGACTTGAAAAAGCTCAACAAGCTGATAAAGAAAGCTGGCTCTATTCTGGGGACTCCTCTGGAACCTCTGGAGATCATTGTGCAAAGAAGGATTCTTCATAAAATGAAGAACATTATGGAGAACCCTGAGCATCATCTTCATGAGACTGGTCGTACAACAACAGAGTTGTTCTTCATTCAGAGGTCTTCAGATCTGCTGGTAAGGACAGGACCGCTACAGGAGATCCTTCCTGCCCCACAGCCATCAGCATCTACACCAGCTCTTTGAATGAACCTGCATGATATGGGCTAACAACAACATTTCATTTTCCTTGGGAGTAATAAATTATTTTTGAGTAAAAATTTTGAAAACAACCCAGAAACAACATCTAAAGCTCTAAACACCTCACTGTCTCAGTTAAGGTCAGAGTTTCACAAATTTCAACAAATATAAAAGAGAGACTGGGCAAGATGCCAAGTGTGCTTTCTTTGTGTTATCAAGTTTTATAAAAGTTCTTCTAGGTCAAAAGTATAACTTAAAATCTGATTGAGAGATGTTTACATTACCTTAACAGACTTTTCATGGTGGAAAACCCTTGTGTCGTGTATAAAACAAATCTGAAAAACCAGAGTCGGGTCTTAATTCCTGAACAGTAGACAAAATTACAGCTTCACTAAACCCCCCTCTTGATGGAGCTCGGTACTCACAAGCATTGGACGAAACAGTAATTAGGTGTAAGGGATAATTGTTTTTCACAGTTCAGTTTGGTTTTCATAAACTTTATTTATATTGAAGAAATTATCATTCTAAAGTAGCTTTTTATGTTACTCATGTATCTTTGCCTAAAAAAAAACAGCACATTTAATTATCTTGAAGCACTAAGGGTGGGACAGGAAAGCAGAATAAATCTCTGTAAGAGGGAAAATAGTTTTCAATATTTATCTACATTGTTTCTAATATACTAAAATCATCTTATCTTCAGGATTAGATATACAGTAATTATTGTCACGGGATAGGCAATTCCCAGCCATTGAGGGCTGCAGGCGGTGTGTGTGAAAAGTTTAGATGAGGACCCTGGTCCAACACACCTGACTCAAAATAACCTCTTCAAGTATACAGTCAAGTTCTCCAGTAGTCCTGCTAATCATTTGAATTTAGGTGTGTTGGAGCAGGGAAGAAAACATATAAAAGTTGCAGGTACACCCGCCCTGAGTGACGGAGTAGTTGCCAATCCGGTCCTATATTAATTCAGTGTTTGTGAGATTTTGTATTTCAATTCAATCTACCCAATATACACAACACAAGCCCAAATAAAAATATCAAAAACCTACACCATACATCTTTATTGATTAAAATTGAACCTCTATCCAAAATGTAGATTATATTTTTTACAGTTACTGCTATTAAAAAGAGTATGTTTGACTTAACAAAATTCTTTTTTCAACAGCAAATGCCATTGTTAACAATTAACATTAAAATGCATCTGTTTAAAAACACTGGAAATAAACACAATAAGAAATACAGTTGATATTTGTCTCAATATAGTTGTACCACAAACTCCATATACTGCAAGTCGAATTGACATGAAATGAGTGGAGATGCGCTTTCTAAACATAATTATGACGAGATCATGATGCTTGCTAGGTTTACAAAAACTAATCGCCCGTCATAAACTTATCATCATCATCATGACTCATTCTAGTCAGCTTCATCATCTTTGTCATGACTGCTGTTCATCACATAGTAAAAATTAGCATATCAGCTGAAATTAACTCAGTGGAAACAGAGGTAAACTATGCAGGTAAAATTTGGAGGAGGAGCAACAACTGTTATATGATTTGTGAACATTAACATGGCATTTACAGTTTCCTTTCCAACAGGATAATACTGTGAAGAGGAACAGCTTTGGAACCAGGGTCCGTAGTGTCATTAATTGCTGAACGCAAAATGTTCATGTTGCTGATGGAGTGATTGAATCAGGTGTCCATCTCTCTCTGACAGCAGAAGCTTTTCTTCAGCTGCTCTGGTCGTTCAAATGCAAAGCATCAATGGCTCGCCTCTTCAGGCCCTGGGGAATGCCACTTTTATCTCCTGGTCTGAAAAGTAAAAAGAAAAGTTTTGGCACCTGTTTAAAAACAGTAGTAGTACCAATAACAGGGATAATTAGCACTAATAAATTTATGGACAACTAGCATTTAAACTTATACTTCACTAGTTCATCATGAATGAGTACAAGGCAAGGAGACATCCACGCACATCTGGAAAATTATAAAATTGGATGGGAACTTGGGTGGTTCGTGGTGGCCATGCAGAACATGGTAACCCATGTAATAATCTTTTCCAGTCTCCTGTTTGCAGGCGTTCTACCTGCTTAGGACAGCATAATAGCAATTCCCTGTCCATCTGGAACCAAAAGCATAAAAGTAGAAATGGCTACAAAATATACACCAAAAAAATATCACACTGATGCAGACATGCAATATGATATGTGATCTATTTTTCCCTGATTATTAAAGGCTTTTACAACAATTGATAGATGGCTAATTTAGGTAACAAATTTCAGTAATGATAATAGCTACCTTTTCTTACACCAAATTTTTAACCCCGACAACAAAGTGTGTAATTTTGAAAAGGGGAAAATTTGTGTTTTTTTTTGCCATGACTAGTTCCAAAGAATTTTCTAACGCAAAATGTTTAGTGAATTTTTATAGTGATTAAATTTTGTATGGCATAAAAGCCTTTTGCAAAAAGGGGAGGAATTTTTCCAAATTAAAATACCAAAGGTACAGTATTTTAATGTACCAATAAAAGAAAAAAAAAAGGAAAAAAAACATGAAACGTACCAGGATATTTTTTTTTTAGGTTGAGAAGAGTGACCCTCCCCGGGGCTTCATTTTGTGTTTTAAAATCATTGCCTCTGACTTCGGGTAAAGGTCTTCAATGTCGCTGGAAAATCTCTTTGGGACTGACACCATTTTGTTGATTCCATATGTCTTCAATTGCTTGAAGTCACCTCCCCCCCTAAACACAATAAACACAAAAAAAAACCCCCAAACTGTTTTTCAAATGACAGTCTCTTTGTTTTTTTTAAAAAATACACATTAACAAACTTACGTTTTTATCAGGTTTAGCCAAAGGGCTCATTTAGGGTTGAGGTGAAAACACACCCTCCTTTTCTGCACCTGTATAAACCCCCTTCTTTTTTCTATGGTTATAATCAGTCTGACAGAGAGAGGTACCCCAACCCTTTGTGGTTTTTATTTAAAACAATGCCATCAGTGGGCCCTTTTGTGGGGTCCTTGAACGAATTTGTTGAAAATAAGCGCCTTTTAAACAAAATAATCGAACTAAAAATTTCTGGTATTGCTATAGGCTTAGGCTGCGGGAGGACTAAGACCACTTTCCCCCTCTTTGATACTTTTCCCACACACTTCCCAAATTTTTGATTATTTACTTTATTTCAGTTTTTAACTTTTTCTCCTTTTTTCCTTCCTAGAAGCTACCCCTGGCCTGACTCTGGTCTCCCTGTAACACCTTTGGGGAGAGGGGCATCGTCCGAGCTTTGTGGCAAAAATTAAGCCACCCTCTACCGATGATCCACATGGGGCCCCGTCTTTCAGTGTTTAACCCTTCCTCTCCTAACAGGGATTTGACTGAGCTTTTTCTGTAACTAAATTTTATGTCTCCTCTCAGACCTAACCTTGAAAATGGGTCGAGTTTATTGTTCTTTCTTTCTATTGAAACGACTAAAGGATACATCCCCTTTAAATTTAATTTTTTTCCCTTCCCCTAGGTACTCCCGGACAGGCTTTTTTGTTCTCTTTGTGTCTTGCTCTGTTTTTTCCCCAACCCCCCCGGTCGGGCAGATGGCCCCCCACACTGAGCCGGCTTTTGGGGTTTTTCCTTTAAAAGGGGGTTTTTCCTCTCCACTGTTTTCTAAAAGCCGCTCAGTTTAAAAGGGTTGTGCAAAATCAACGCCAGTGACTACCACTGTCTCTAAGCTCATCCAGGAGGTTTTTTAGGATAAATTTGGAAGTATGTACCTACTTTTGTAAGGCCTTTTAACAACATTGTTGTGAATTTACGCTATATAAAAAAAAACTGAATTGAAATTTAAATTTAATTTTATCGCATTGGGTACTCCCGGTTAGGGGATCTAGAAAACAAATGCACATGAAAAAACTAAAACCAAGAGTTTAGAGTGATATAGTCTGCAGAATTTTGCACAACTGAAACCTTTTGTGATTAAAGTGCTACAATTTTACTTCTGGTGGAAGGACTTTTCAATAGTAAAACAAGTAAATGTTCACTGTGTAAGGGTACTGTAGAAACTTGAAAAAAAGGCTCCTACCGGAGCTGATTGAATTTAGTCAACTTCATGACATAATTCCTTTTCCATCTCGGAACAGTGTCTAAAGAAAAGGGAACGATACATATTTCAGACAAGACATTGCATTACATAAAAAAAAAATTGAGAATTGTCATGGAGCTTCCAGCTTGATACAGCTTTGCAATATTAATAAAACAGCTTTAAACTTACACATACATAAAACATATGGAAGCTGCTACTGTCAACTACCTTAATACAGTTTCTGCAAAATGAAAGAATCAAGTACATCAGCATACCTGTGGGTCTTGTTTTCAAACGTGCAGGTTGGGCAACTTCAATCTCTGTTTCCATCCACTGTTGTATGTCATGTTCTGAAATACACACTTGGAAAAAAACAAGATAAAATACAAAATTTAATTAGTCAGAGATGCTACTCTTGCGACAACAAACGTTCTATAAAAGGCAAAGTTACTTGGTGCCTCTTTCAGAACCGCAGAAATCTCCTCCTCAGCAAGACTCCAGACCTTCTCTGCTTTGTCCAATCTCTGAATGAGCTGCACTTCTGTAAGTAGTGACCAGTTTCAGTTTGAATCCAAATTGATCAATTCCGTTTAATCAGCAAATACAGAAATATATCAACCTAGATCTGTTGAGTTTCTTCTTCCATAATAGAGTAATGCATCAGTCAGAAGGTCAAGCCGATGGGAAGGAGTCATCTCTTTGGTCACTCGTGAAAATCTTCTCAAAAACGACCATAACCTCTCCATGCCTTCACCATCTGTTAGCCCAAATCATCAAACATGCTGTTACCAAGCAAGGGCTCTGTCACACTTCTTCTGGAGCTCCTTTTTCTTACAAGGTTAAAGTTGGCATCCATTGTCACAATGTGCCATCAGCCTAAAACATAAACAGCAACAACGGTTGATGAGTTTAAGATTTATTAGCAAATTCTCAAATAAGAATGAAAGAATTTAGATGGGATATAAAACATGAGCCTTGCATGAGACTTTAACATAAATCCTTTCTAAGAAATATGAAATGCAATTTCTATCACTGTGTCCAACCCTTGGACATGCTGGGCATGCTGTCCCAACATTAAATAAGTCACATAGACCAGCTAAGCTTCTTTGTCGGGAGTGGTAGTGACGAAACTGGGAAATGGATTCTCCCACCAGGGCTCTGTAGAGCATATTAACCTATGGTAAAAACAGTGAGAGTAATTAAAAAGGTTTCATTTTGTAAATGCAAAGGTACACAACTAAAATGGAAAATCTTGGTGGTAGACTTTATAACAACCTTTTTTCTTAAGAGCACAAGACTGTAAAATGCCTATGATCCTAAAAAATAATCCTATGTGAAAATAGGTTCCATCATTGTAACATGTACTTGGTTTCTCCAAACTTGCCTATTTATCCGAATATTTTTAATACTCAGCATCTACAGGTGAAATTTTCAGTTTTCTTACTAAACATCTTTACTTTAAAAGAAATATGCTTGAATAATTAGAATTGTATTAAAACACAATATACATTACAATGGGAATCAGTAGATGATTAGTGTCATGATCACTTTTTATTTACAGGTATATCTCAAAAAATTAGAATATCATGGTACAAGTTCAGTATTATCTGTCACCTATTTTAGAAAGTGAATCTCATACTATATGGATTTGTTACACATAGAGTGAAATATTGCTAGACTTTATTTCTTGTTGTTGCGGTGATTTTGACTTACAGATAATGAAAATCCAAAATTCAGTGTTTCAAAAAATTAACCGCAGCCTTGAGAGGATTGTCAAGATAAATCCATTTAGGAATTTAGGAGAGCTTTACAAGGAGTGGACTGGAGTCAGCACATCAAGACAGACAGACGAATCCTACACATTGGCTTCAAGCATCTTACATGGGCTAAGGAGAAAAAGAACTGGAGTGCTGCTCAGTGATCCAAAGTTCTCTTTTCAGATGAAAGTACTGTTTGTACTTAAGTGTAATGAATCTATTTAATATATGAATTTCAGTTTCTGAAATGATGACATTCTAATTTTTTTAAAATGTACCTAAACATATTACAGTCCTCATTTTTTGATGTACTACTAATAGATTAACCATCTAATATATTGGAAATGTCAATAGTGACAGTTTTTACATTACCTCCACGAGAGACAGATTGTTCTTCCACCGTAACGTGTTGCAAAATTCCTCAACAGAGACCTGGCACTCTAATGAGAAATGGTGAAACAGCTCAAGAAGAGCTACTGAAAAGGCTGTTTGAGGTTTCTCTGGTGTGGCAGGCCAAAGCCCATACTTTAACAAGGTGCAAGCCTCGGGTTCACACGCACAAAAAATAACTCTACAGTTGCATAGCTGTCCTGAAAAAAGGAGAAAATAAAAGAACATTAATGTAGGTATTTCTGCAACTTGTATTTAATTCTGCACTATGTTGTGAGTTATATGTTTGCTTTATTTTGCTAGGCTGTAAAATAACTCCATGCTCTCCAAAGAGTTCTTATTTTTACTGCTCTCTTTAACGGACACCACAGCAGATCATCTCACTCCATTTTAACCTGTCTTTGATATACTCCTCTACCACACCAACCTTTGGCATTTCCTCCTTCACTACATCCATGAATGTTTTATATGGGCTTTGGCTTTATCGCCTGCCTAGCAAGTCCATCTTAATAATCCTTTGTCAAGTACATCTATCACTTCTCTAAACATGTCCATCAAAAGAGATGAAGAGACAGCCGGTATTATTTGGGTTTTCTGTGAGAGGTGTGATTGGTGTGGACACAGGTGAGTCTGTATGACTTGAGCTGGGAAGTGATGACAGATAAGAGAATTTAACACCACCACCAATGGCTTTCTGCGCTACTTTTATCCTATTTGTCCTGCAGCGGACACTGCTCTTGAGTTTTGGCATGGTTCTAAAGTGGGAGATAAAAGAAAAAAATGACTCAATTACAATTACAGTAAGCAGCTGAGCAGATTAGTAGATTGTTGGTTAATTAAATATATATCCATGCTGACATCATTTGAACAGATATACCAATGAAAAAACCTAGAAAGTCGAATCAAAGAGAAAGGCAATCGTTTAATGCAATACAATACACAAGCATCTAGCTTCAACCTGCATAGCAGTCATTTTAACACGACAGTGCAGGTAAACAAAAAAATTAAAAAGGCTAACATTCAATTTTTGTAAATTTATAAACGTTTTGCAATTAAATGGACACATAAAAATCATGCTAACATGTGGTTAGCTGTCTTTAGTTTGAATTATATAGGCTAATCATACAAATGGACTATAGACTAAATAGTGGAATGAACTGAAAAAAGCCAAACTAAGCTAACAAGATGATTGAACGTAGCACATCTAACATAAAAATCTTATCAAAATATAAATATAATATAACTCACCTTTAATGACGGGAACGTGTGAAGTTGTAGCTAGATTCTGATTCTTCTTCGCCTTCTTCTTCGTAAGTTTTTTTGGGCGGTTTGCAAACAGCAATTTAGTGCACAAACCATCACCATCTGGTAAGGAGTGTGTGGATTAGAACAGCGCTTAGTAGCTAGATTGTAAATAAAGATTTTAAATAAAGTTAAAACAAAAAAAAGGCTTCCGGTTTTGGATGCGAGTCAGGCTATAAACGCTTGTTATTAGGGATAAGAATCCTAGATAAGTACCTTCTAACCTACTAGGAGGTACAGGAGGTACAGTCTGTAGCCATATTATGGGAGTGATAACTGCTAATAATGGCCATTTAATGAGTTGATAACATTCGAAGCGGGTGACGCTGACCAGAGACGTCAAAGAATTCATTGCAGGGTTCAGACCAGGAAGCAGGGTCGTAGTTTAACACTCCTCTCTGCAGCTTCTGTACTGCTACCCACCCATTACCCTATTAAGACAGTGTCTCGCCCACGGCCAAAATTGAATAGATTAAAAAATTATCTAAAAAGAGGAAATCAGGAAAATCTAATAAAAATAAACACAACTCAGACTAAAAATAAAAATAAAACAATTAAATGTGGCTTACTGAACATAAGATCTCTCTCTTCAAAGACTTTGCTAGTTAGTGACCTGATTTGTGACAATCAGATTGATTTATTTTGCCTCACAGAAACCTGGCTGCAGCAAGAGGATTATGTTACTATAAATGAGTCAACTCCTACTAATTATTTAAATTTTCACATTCCTTGAAATACTGGGCGAGGAGGAGGAGTAGCAACCATCTTTCAGTCCGATTTATTGACTAGTCCCAGACCAATCAATGGCTACAACTCTTTCGAATATTTAATCCTTAGTTTTCCTCATCCAAATTGCAAAGCACTAAAACCACTTCTGTTTTGTTGTTTTTGTACCGTCCACCAGGCCCTTACTCTCAATTTATAGATCAGTTTTCAGACCTTTTATCTGATTTAGTGTTAAATACAGATAAAGTTATTATAGTGGGGATTTTAACATTCATGTTAACACTGAAAGTGATAGCTTAAATATAGCCTTTAATGGTATCTTAGACTCATTTTGGCTTTACTCAAAACATTAACAAACCTACCCACGTTTGTCTTCATTCTCTGGACCTTGTGCTGACATATGGCATTGAGTGTACAGACATAACAATATTTTCTCACAACCCTGTGCTGTCTGACCATTTTTTAATAACCTTTGAGTTTAATTTAACCGAGTACTCACACCTGAAAGAAGATTTCATTATAGTAGATCATTATCAGACGATGCTGTGACAACCTTTAAAGAATCTGTTTCCACTTTTAATTTGCTCATTATCACAGAAAAACAGAGTGGAGGGCATAATAATTTTGTTTCTTCCCCTTCACAAATTGATTCTCTCGTTCATAGTGTTACTTCATCATTGCGTGGTGCATTAGACAATGCAGCCCCTTGAAAAGAAGGTAATTATTCATAGGAGGCTAGCTCCCGGTTTAATTCAGACCTGCGTACTTTAAAGCACAATGTTAGAAAATTGGAGCGAAAATGGCGCTCTACACACCTAGAGGATTCCTACTTAATCTGGAAAAATAGCCTACTGTTGTATAAAAGACACTTCACCAAGCTAGAACAGCTTATTTCTCATGCTTAATAGAAGAGAACAAGAATAATCCTAGGTTTCTCTTTAGTACAGTTGCTAAACTTACACAGAGTCATAGCTCTGTTGAGCCATCCATTCCCTTGGCTCTCAGCAGTCATGATTTTATGGGATTCTTCAAAATAAAATTGATTCTATTAAGAAGAAAATCTTTGACACACTCCCAGAGATGATTACTTCATCCTCAACAAGTGAGACAACATTGAAATAACTGTAGAACCTGATCTGTGTTTGGACTGTTTTGATCCTGTGGAGCTTCCTGAGTTATCAGAAATATTAGCTTCATCTAAACTTCAACTTGTATGTTAGACCCAATCCCAACCAAATTATTTAAGGAAGTGTTCCCTCTGATTACCAGCCCCATTTTAGATATGATTAATTTATCTTTAGTAAATGGGTATGTACCACAAGCTTTTAAGGTAGCTGTAATTAAACCTTTGCTTAAGAAACCTTCGCTTGATCGAGATGACTTAATAAATTACAGACCGATATCCAATCTTCCATTCTTATCTAAAATTCTTGAGAAAATAGTTGCTAATCAATGTGTGAGCATTTACACAGCAATGACCTGTTTGAAGAGTTTCAGTCAGGTTTCAGAGCTCATCATAGCACTGAAACAGCTCTGCTGAAAGTCACTAATGATATTCTTATTGTCTCAGATAATGGACTTGTGTCTGTACTGGTTCTGTTAGATCTCAGTGCTGCATTTGATACAGTCGATCATAATATTCTCTTAGAAAGGCTGGAATATGCTGTAGGGATCAGGGGAACAGCACTAGGCTGGTTTAAATCTTATTTGTCTGACAGATTCCACTTTGTTCATGTAAATGATAAATCATCTTTAAACTCCAGGGTTAATTGTGGAGTACCACAGGGTTCAGTACTTGGGCCAATTCTCTTTACTATATATATGCTTCCAATAGGTAAAATTATCAGGCAGCATAGAATAAATTTTCACTGTTACGCTGATGACACTCAGCTTTACTTATCCATAAATCCTGATGAGCCCAACCAGTTAGATAGACTACAAGCATGTCTTGAAGACATAAAAACGTGGATGACTTTAAATTTTCTGCTTCTAAATTCAGACAAGACAGAAGTTGTCATCTTTGGACTGGAGTCTTTAAAAAAGAAACTGCTTAGTCAATCACTTAACCTGGATGGCATTAAATTGACCTCCGATAATAAAGTAAAAAACCTTGGTGTTATTTTTGAGCAGGACGTGTCATTTAAATCCCATATTAAACAGGTTTCCAGGATTTCCTTCTTTCATCTCCTGAACATTGCCAAAATTAGAAATATCCTGTCCAGGAGTGACGCTGAAAAACTAGTCCATGCATTTGTTACTTCAAGGCTGGACTATTGTAATTCTTTATTATCAGGATGTCCACAAAATGCAGTTAAAAGCCTTCAGCTGATTCAAAATGCTGCAGCAAGAGTTCTGATGAAAATTAAAAAGAGAGATCATATTTCCCCTACCTTAGTTTCCCTTCATTGGCTCCCTGTTAAATCCAGAATAGAATTTAAAATTCTCCTCCTCACATATAAAGCACTTAATGATTTAGCTCCATCATACATCAGAGATCTGATTGTTCCATATGTTCCTAACAGAGCACTTTGTTCTCAGACTGCAGGTTTACTGGTGGTTCCTAGAGTCTCTAGAAGTAGAATGGGAGGCAGATCCTTTAGTTATCAGGCTCCTCTCCTGTGGAACCAGCTCCCAGTTTTAGTCCGTGAGGCGGACACCCTGTCTATTTTTAAGTCTAGGCTTAAAACTTTCCTTTTTGATAAAGTTTATAGTTAGAGTGGCTTAGG
This sequence comes from Crenichthys baileyi, assembly GCA_036173005.1. Taxonomy (NCBI): domain Eukaryota; kingdom Metazoa; phylum Chordata; class Actinopteri; order Cyprinodontiformes; family Goodeidae; genus Crenichthys; species Crenichthys baileyi. The sequence continues at coordinate 883,204 of JAHHUM010002325.1, forward strand.
TTATCCTGAGCTATCTTCCTTATTTTAGCTCCGTCTTCTTCTCCCCTTGTTGGATGGAGTAAGGGGGACTCAGGTTTAGCCTAAACCGGCTCAGTTATGGTTGAGGTGCAAACACACCCTCCATTTCAGCTACCTGTATGACCCCCTCTCTTTTCCAATGGTTATGGTCAATCTGACAGAGAGAGGTATCCCAATCGTTGTGGTTTTTAGTATAACAATGGCCATCAGTGGGCTCTAGATGTACAAACTGTCTACTTTTAAGGCTAGGCTTAAAACTTTCCTTTTTGATAAAACTTATAGTTAGAGTGGCTTAGGTTATCCTGAGCTATCTCTGTAGTTATGCTGCTATAGACTTAGGCTGCTGGAGGACATAATGACCACTTTCACCCTCTTCGCTACATTCTCACACTACTCTTCAATTTTGCATTATTTGCTGTTATTTCAGCTTTTAACTTTGTTCTCTCTCTTTTCTCTTCCTAGAAGCTACACCTGGCCTGATTCTGTGTCTACCTGTAACACCTTTCTGGAGAGGGGCATTGTCCGAGCTTCTGCTGGCAACAACTTAATGCTCACCCTCTACCGACGATCCACATTGCCCTGTCTTTCAGTGTTTAACCCTTTCTCTCTCCTAGACATAGCTACTGACTGAGCTTTTACTGTAACTAACTCTATGTGCTCTCTTTCAGACTCTAACATTGAAAACTGGCTCAGAGTTTATCTGTTCTTTCTTTCTAGGTGAAACGACTAAAGGAGCTACATCCATTAACATTTACTTTTCCTTCCCATAGAAAGTACTCCTGGATCAGTGCTTCTTTGTTCTCTTTGTGTCTCTGCTCTGTTCTCTCTAAACCCCCAGTCGTCGTGGCAGATGGCCGCTCACACTGAGCCTGGTTCTGCTGGAGGTTTCTTCCTGTTAAAAGGGAGTTTTTCCTCTCCACTGTCGCTACATGCATGCTCATTATGAGGGATTGCTGCAAAGTCAACGCCAGTGACTGTCCATTGTCTCTACATACTCATCCGGGAGGAGTGAATGCTGCAAGTCACTGACTGGATGCAATCTGCTGGGTTTCCTTAGATAGACAAACTTTTTATCCAATTTGAATAAATAACAGAATCTGACTGCACTGTTCAATGATTTGGATTAATTGTATTGCATGTACCTGACTTTTGTGAAGTGCCTTGAGACGACAAGTGTTGTGAATTGGCGCTATATAAATAAACTGAATTGAATTGAATTGAATTGCAGCCTGTCATCAGTGCAACCAAGCTAAGTCTTTATGATGCCCACCCTCGAGTTTGTTGCGACCACTTCCCATTCCCTCATGCCCTTGTTCTCACCTGGCTGTGGGCTTCGTCACAGGTTTGCCCTCATCTAATGGACACACTGTCATCCTCACTATCATTGACAGGTTCTCCAAGATGGTCCACCTTGTTCCTCTTCAAAAGCTCCCTTCAGCAGAAGAGATGGGTGAGATTCTGGCTCGAGAGAAAAGCTAGAAGAACTATGTCTGCCATGTCGGAGGTGCAGTCCAGGGCTGCTAATTGCTGACGCACTTTGGCACCAGCATACCAAGTTGGTCAGAAGGTTTGGCTCTCCACCAAGAATTTTCCACAGTGAGTGGAGAGCAAGAAACTAGCACCTCATTTTGTTGGACCTTTTCCCATATCCAAGGTGATGAACCCAGTGGCATTCCCCCTCCAGCTACCTCGCTCCATGAGAATACACCCAACGTTCCATGTGTACCGGGTCAAGCCCTACATCAAGCCTTACGTTTGACAGGCAAACAGCACCAGGTTATCGAAAGCCTTTGTGTGAGTAAATGTCCAGCGTTCCTTCCTTGTCTGCCTGCCTGATCCTGATATCGTTTTTGCCCCTCAGATTTCTCTGCTCTGCCTTGCCCACGTCGGATATCTCCCTGGCTTCTGTATTCTGGACATCGACCTTGTTTCTGCCTCCTGACTACCGCTCTCTGCCTAACCCTCGGTTCCGCCTGCCTGAATCTGCCTCCCTGTTCATGACCTTGTTTCTCTGCCCTGACCAACGATACAAGCCTCTCCCTTGTATCCTGTCGCCTGATTCTGCTTCCCCGGCTCTGACCCAGTTTCTGTCCCCTGACCACTGCACTCAGCCTATTCACTGGGTTTGCTAATCCTGAGAACCTGTGTGACGTTGCCCTGCAGTCTGCAGTACATCACTCTGAGAAAATGCCTGTTAAAATGTTAGATAAAATGTAATAGAACAACATTACTCAACATTTAAAGGCAGTTTGCTCTGCTAAACCTCAGACATTTAGTTTTGTGTGCCTCTGACTGTTGCAGAGAGAGAAAACACCATGGTTAACACCAAGATTAAAAGTGCTGTTTGATCCCTTCAGAAAGGAGATTGCACCAGCTATGTCCAAAAAGTGATTTTAAGAAGTCTCAAAATAATTTGAAACAAGCCAGTCCACTGTCAGAAAAATAGTCTACAAGACAAATTTTGGTTTGTATAGTGCTTTACAAATAAATGAAATAATAATAGTGGAGTACATTCAAAACTATGACCAGCATGGCCAGGTCTGGCCATCCAAGCAACTTCACCCTAAAGAAGACCCCAAGATTCTGGTCTCCAAAAACCCTAGAATGTCATAACGAGAACGAAAGCAGGCTCTTGCTGCTGTTGATCAAGTCTGCAACAAAGGATTAACTGAGGGGTTTGAATACTTTTATCAGGTTGTGCAGAGTATCAGATCATAAACCAATGAATTTAAGCAAGGCACTAACATTTTTATCAATAATTGCCAGTACATCAGAGACTGCACACACTTAACATTCATGGGAGGTGCGCAGGGAAAAAACCTTTGCTCTCTAAAATACACATTAAGGCCAGACTAAAGTTTGCCAGGACAAAGAACATGAATTACCAATTACAGCATTCCAGGAAAGTATATTCATACTGAGTGTGAAGCAAAGAGTGCAGTTATGGAAGTGTCATGATTTGGAAAGGTTATGTTACCGCAGCTCCTGGCCAACTCACGATCATTGAACACACCATGAATTTGACACCAGAATATGGGCATTTAATCAAGAACTTGATACTTATACACTCCCTGGCCAAAAAAAAAGTAGCCACCTGGATTTAACTAAGCAAACAGGTACGAGCCTCCCATTGGATAATTACTACATAGGTGATTATGTTTCAACCCCAACTGGTGCAATGAGTTGCTTCTCATTTCTTAAACAACCATGTTGAAAGACACATCCTGTAGTCGTGGAAAAGATGTCAGGCTATTTCAGAAGGTTCAAATCACTGGCATGCATCAAGCAGAGAAAACATCTAAAGAGATTGCAGAAACTACCGAAACTGGGTCAAGAACTGTCCAAAGCATTATTAAAAACTGGAAGGATAGTGGGGACCCATCGTCTCCGAAGAAGAAATGTGGCCGGAAAAAAATCCTGAATGATCGTAATCAGCGTTTGGTGAAATCAAATTGAAGAAAAACAACAGTAGAACGCCGGGCTATGTTTAATAGTGAAAGTAAGAGCATTTCCACAAACACAATGCGAAGGAAACTCAAGGGATTGGGACTGTACAGCTGTGTAGCCTTAAGAAAACCAATAATCAGTGAGGCTAACCGGAAAAAAAGTCTTCAATTTGCTAGAGAGCATAAAGATTGGACTCTGGAGCAATGGAAGAAGGTCTGATGGTCTGATGAGTCCAGATTTATCCTGATCCAGAGTCATGGGCGCATCAGGGTAAGAAGAGAGGCAGGTGAAGTGATGCACCCATCATGCCTAGTGGCTACTGTACAAGCCTAAGGGGGCAGTGCTATGATCTGGGGATGCTGCAGTTGGTCAGGTCTGGGTTCAACAACAGTATGTGTTCAAAGAATGAGGTCAGCTGACTACCTGAATATACTGAATGACCAGGTTATTCCATCAGTGGGTTTTGGACATCATTCTCACACATGGATTGGCCACCCCAGAGTCCAGACCTTAACCCCATTGAGAATCCTTGGGATGTGCTGGAGAAGGCTTTGCACAGCGGTCAGACTCTACCATCATCAATGCAAGATCTTGGTGAAAAATGAATGCAACACCGGGTGGAAATAAATCTTGTGACTTGCAGAAGCTTATCGAAACAATGCCACAGTGAATGCGTGTTGTAATCAAAGCTAAAGGCGATTTTTTTTTTTTTCCCAGGCAGTGTATTTAAGCCTAGATTAAGTCCTGGCGGACTTAGATTTAAATTGTTTTCACTCAACCAAGAAGTTTGTTTCTGATGGAAATAGGACAGGCAGCTCTCAAAAGAAAACAAATTAATGTAAAAGGGGGATAATCTGATAAATAAAAATGATGAGTTTTCTTTTAAATGGCATGTCAAAAATTGTTTACACCCATCTGAACAATAAATGTAAAATATATTTATTGGCATTACAGCAATCAAACACTTCATATACTGTAACTGCCAAGCAGTCTTTTGCTTGTTTCCACTAGTATTTTCATTATTCATATGGGATGGTGAGCTTCAGCTCTTGTAGGTCTGAAGGTTTCTTTGTTATACCCTAATCTTTAGCTCCTTCCACATATTCTCTCTCACCTTAAAGTTGAGAGTCTGGTTGGCCAACTGTAAAACATTAATTTACTTCCAGTTAGATTTACATATTTAGTAAAGGTATAATATTACTTTAGACTTAAATCTCCAAGGGGGATGAATCATTTTGGTCTTAACTGTAATGGGCTGTCCTATTTGTTTTTAATCATAAGGGAAATAATAAGGGCTTATAATTAATATTAAATTGGCTAATAACTGGTTTGATTTGGCTCGGTATACCTTCTTTAAATTGGGCATGCATAAGCCTGTTAGTAACCTCCTGGTGGCATGGCCTTTAAACTCAGGTTATGGCCAGTCCATTCTTTTTCCACCAGCTACAGGAGGCATTGTGAAGGATTGGTGCAGTGTGAACAAAGAAACTGTTGCAACAAACAAATAAACACAACCACACACACAAACACACATTTCCTTATTTTTGTGCCAGGTGTATCAGTAGGGAAACATGTAATTGTTTGACAATTGTACTTTTCTTTCACCAACATGCCTCTTAAAAAAATAAATCACTAAAAAGTTCAAAACACTAATGTGTAATATTTGTTTTTCAAGCTGTTAAAGCAAAAATATGTAAAGCATAAAAATTAAGTTCTATTGTTGATAATTTGGAGACAAACTCTTCATTAAAGATTGATTGTTTGGACAAAGTTAGTTTTATATCTTAATAATTGCTGGATTGTTTTTGCAAGATGACAGCTGAATTGTGTTACTGTTAAAATTTCACATAGCGGCAAGTCATTAACGAGCCTATTGTAGTGTCAGTTTTTGAGCTAATCTTGCCCTGTTATTGTCTAAGCTCATGTTTATTTTATCCTGTAAGTGACAACTTTATGTATTCATACACTACGCTGAGATATACAAATAAATTGGTTTAGTTTGTTTCTGAATAAAAGGGTTGTGGGGCGGATGATGAATTTCATAACAAACTCAATAAGATGCAGAACATTAATTACGTTCAGAAACAGAGAAGTCACAATAAATTAAGCAATGAAAAGAGGAGAGGTGGTGAGGATTTACAGGGTTACAGAGTTTGTTGCTGATTATTTCTAATTAGAGGCACACATTCATCAGAGTTCGATCCAGTTTAAATCTGAAATCCAAATGTGAACCTAAAACTGATGGCATCAGGTTCAGTGTCAGCTTTGTTTTGAAAATCATTAGAAATGATTTGCTTTTCCACTGCATAATGAGCCATAGACCTCGCCTGCGGTGGCTGCATCTAAAAAAGCAGTGGTGCGCTTTGCTTTCCTGGCCCCTCATGCTGTGAACAAACCACAGCAATTAAGGAAGGCAAGATATAGAATGTACAAAAGTCATCTGTGATGGGTTGTATGTGAAGCGCTAGGTCTTCTCGTACTGGATAATGAAGGTTTTGCTGTTCTCTTTTGCTTCTTCTTGAAAAAACAACAATTAAGTTTGGATTTTCAAAAAGAATAAAAAGGGAGGGAAGTTCTGTGTACTTTTTAAATAAATCCAAAGATTTTTTTAAAAATACACAGAAGGTATTTTCAAACATAAATTAGTCAAGTCTAAATTAGTCATAGTCTTATGAATACTGACTGAAGGGAAGACAGTTTTTTTCATTTAAATAATGTAATATTCATGTTATGATATCATATCATCATCATTTCAATTCTAATTTATATTCAGTAGATTTCACTGTAATCAGACCTTTCAGTCCCACCTGTGCTTGAGCCTCCAGGCTCAGTCATTCTTTGTCATCCACGCATTAACATATCAATGCTGAAGCGTAAGTCTGACCAAAAAAGAAAAAACCTCCAGATAGATTTTAAAATCTCTATTTAAATATCGCTATCTGTTAGCTATTTACAAAGATTATGGATCTGAAAGGCTAAATAAGGAGCAAATAACACAGAAGCATGAAGTAATATGAAAGGTTCAAGAGGCTAAAATGAGAAATTAAAACAGTGCAATGAAATATTTGAAATAATAAAAAAAGATTTATGAAAATCCACATTAAGAAATAAGACTTTTTAGCAATATCACATGTACCACAATTTATGGTTATCCAAACAACAAATTGGAAAAACAAGTAATTTATACTTTATTCTTTAAGATGATCAGAGTGTCTCAGAACCTTTTTTTAGTAATATATAAAATGTTCCTCTGGGGTGTAAATACGATGTGATGCAGAGGCCCACATCTATTTAAAACTCTTCAAATGTCATGATACCTTTGGTATGGACTTTGGTTTTGTGTCTTATTTTGGTATTTGCCCCTCTTTACTTTCCTTCTGAACTGTATCCCTTAGTTTTAAGACTCCTTGTGTTTTTGTTCTATATTTAATTTCTAGTCTGAGCTGCAGTCTTTAGTTGTGGTTATTCTCTATAGATCTCAATTCCTGTTTTATTTTGAAAGTGGTCCAAGAGCTCTGTTTGTTTAATTAATGTTTCCTGTAGCTACTGTTCCTTCAAACCTTCTGGTTTAAAAATTTATTATTTTTTTTAGGTCGTGCCCTGTTTCTGCTTTGTGCTGTATTCTGTTCTATCAGCCATTTCTCCCATTTCTTCAGTTCAACTTTAGTTACTTGCCTTCCTTCACAGCTGCACTCTGTTTCTAATTAACTACCAGCTCCTTGCTAAGTTATCACACACCCCAGTATTTAAGTCTCTCGGTTTCTGTCATTATCTGATGGATTCTACAGTTGCTAGTTTCTGGTTCCTGTTTTGTTTCTTGATCTGCTGTAAGTTTTTCCATCTTTTTATTAAACCTTCTCTGAGCTATGCTTATCCCTTTCTCCTGCTGTAATTTGGGTCCTCAAAATACAACAATCATATCAAAATGAGAACGACAAGACAATATGCCATCTAAGTAAACTACTTAAGACATCTAAACTGGTACATATCTACAGTTGGAACCAGGGCCAGATGTTAGTAAAGGCATGACCAGGGTTTTTAATATATATTATTAATATCTGGACCTGGTTCCAATTGCAGATATGTATCTCTAAAGTAGCATCTGATTGAAAATAAAAACACAAATTTGTGTTTTTATTTTGATGCTTAGGTTCAGTTTGTAAACTGAATCGCACACACCGTATGTTTTCGAACAAGGAATGCTTTTTCATCAGTCAGTCAGTCAGTCATTTTCTACCGCTTATTCCATAGTGGGTCGCGGGGGAGCTGGTGCCTATCTCCAGCAGTCTATGGGCGAGAAGCTGCTCGCCCATAGACCCATAAGCTCGCTTACTTGCTTTTTCAACATCAGTCTTTTAACTAAACGCTGCACAGTCCCAGAAGGACTCAATCCACTTCTTTGCATAGGAAAACATTGTATCAATGTATATAAATAACTTTATACATTAATAATTCATAAATTATGTTTCACTTATTTACTTATTTATTTCAGTGTTACATAGTTAAAATATATGCACATGAAAAATTATTTTAAGAGTATTTTCTCTGATAAAGGAAAAGAAAAGAGTTAGTAGCAGCAGTAGCTCCTTTAGTGACTTCATCTAGGAGAATAATATAGCAAAATAATTCTATGGGGTGAAAAACAGAGTGCATATAGTTAGGGGCAGCAATAGCTACTTCAAAGGCTTTAAAGAAAGAATTTGTTGAACACAGAAAAACAGGATCAAATGTATCATCTACAGAAAGAGAACATAAAGTTCTCTGCAGCAACAGCTCAGGCAATGGTCCCTTCCAGAAAGGTGCTGCAGCTAAAGAGAACACCAGGAAAGAGAGAATGAAAAGTTAATGTCAGCGATAACTGCAGATAATGCATAATTGGTGAGTAGTAGGAGAACATAGTGGAGAGATGAAAGGTGGTCATTATGTCTCCCAGCAACCTACGTCTTTAGCAGTATAACTACAGAAATAGATCAAGATAACATTATCCACTCGAAGTATAAGCTTTTTCAAAAAGGAAAGTTTTAAGCCTAGTCCTAAAGGTAGACGAGATTTCTGCGTCATGAGCAAAACTAAGAGCTGGTTCCACAGAAGAGGAGCCTGATAACCACAGACAACAAACAAATTATAAATACAGAAAACTGGAAGAAGTGGGTAGCAAGGGTTAGATCAGGATGTAACACCCAACGCTACAGTGTGTGTTTATCTTACCATCACGCTCCTTAAAGCTCCTTAAAGCTCCTTAAAGCTCACTCTTATTGAACTGCAGCAAAGGGCTCTGTCTTGGGTTCACAGTGTCTCCATGACGATCATTAGACACTATTGCTATGCCAACCGGGTTTTTGGTCAGGTATGCCAGAAAAAAAAATCTTCTTGCATTTTCCATTCTACGTTTATTGATTAATCATACAATGTAACTGACTCTTTAACTTGTTTCTTTAATTAAGATTGCCAAAAGAACTGTATTTCATCTCTTTACTTGTACACAGCCTTGTTTTTTTTCCCACTGTAAAAATTTCAGTATGAATGTAGTAATTACAAATTTCAATGAAAGCATCATAGCACATACAACATAAAAATCCTGGCACCCTGTTTCCCCTCTCTTTGTGTGGCATAATGTTAATTTGTTTCCCGGTAAGATACGGAAAGGTCTCTAATCAAGTATGAGAGCCAGGAAAAATATTCTCAATTATTTGTTCCCGTCTTTTGATGATTTTCTTTGATTTTTGCACACTTTAGATAGATGTATTTCACATATGAACCCAAGATTGTTTTGCTGTGGAGGCCTGCATCTTTCAGAGCACTAAATTCTGTCAGCGCTTTGGGGGGAAAAAATAAAGACACCTCCCTTAAGGTCTAATACCACTACTGACCTATCTTTTCAGGGTTACGTTGTGGAGATTCAGTAATCTTCTGCTGTTACAGAAAATGAATTGGAATGGCAGTGGAGTCAAAGTGGGAAATCAGACAGGGTAGATGCATCTGGCAGTTTGTTAAGGCACCACACAAGAAGCTGTGAAGATCTGGGTTTTGTGAGCTTGTTAGAGACAAAGCCAGGACATGTGATTGCAATCAGGGGGGAAAACAATGTTGGGTGTAAAAGCTGGTTTTATATAGGCTGTCTGCAAGAAGTCACTGACAGTACATCTACCATGCAGGTTGATTAGGAAGGTCCCAGCACTGGGGAAAAGGAGGTGAGCACCCCTCATTTCTCCCTAACTGCATGCTAAGTGGCAAAGACTCAGGACCTCTTTGCTGTCCTATGTGTTAACAAAGAAACTTGTGGAGATTGATGCTTGTTGTGCTGTTGTGTGGTGGTAATAGCAGGCTATCTCAAGGCCTGTCCAGATTCAACTCAAACAGATCCCTCCCTCAGGCTGCAAGATAAAAATCCCATCATGGCCAAAGATGAAGACTGATAGAAAAGCTGCCCCGGCCTGAGTCTTATTTGGCTTTTGTCGGCTCCGTGGGAGTCCGTGTAAAATGCATCCATCTTTAAGTACAGCACATCATCTGCATGTAGTGCATGGGTCCATTATGTCTGCATGGTTCAGCTGATTTTGTGATAATAGCTTATATATCATTTCTCTTGCATTCATCCCAGCGTAATTAATGTGTGTAATTAAGATTTCCATTACAACAGAAGCAGCTGCTGTTAGCTTCATGCAGATAATGGACTTAGATCGGACTAAGATAAATTTGCTTTGTTGATTAGGTTAGGAATTGCTTAGGTTCTTGTTTTATGTAATGTAAGCAAGCCAAGCAAATGACAGCTCTTGTCTTTTACATCTGCTTGCCTGCCTCAGATTAGTCTGAGAGAAATTAAAATAAAAGAGCATACTTCATGGTGATGCTGGATATACAGTTAGAGATGTACCTCATGTTTTATTTTCCAGAGTGCGGATTGGTTGTTATAATTATGTAAAAACTGGGAAAATGTGTTCCAACAGGTCAATGAAAGTGCTCGACCTCCCTCTGACCTAAACGCCCCAGTAATTACTGTGAATAAATTAACCCCAAACTTTTATAAAAACCACTCCAAAAGCTTTAATCAGGCAGCAAAATTAAATTACACGCTTTCATAAAATGGTAAATAGTGCAGGGCAAAGGTTTTAACCACTAAAAGTAAAATAGGGGAACATTCATAAATAAAAAAAGAAAAAGAAATCCATTTTTTATCAACATCAAAAAAGCAGCAAAAAGAAAGTCCTTTAAAATTGCACCAACTCTCACAGAAGTACTTTTCAAAGGACTCTGCAGGTAGGTTGTTCCAATCAGAGTTTGCTCTGCTTCTCCTTTGGATTTAGGCTCTGCCTCTTCATATAATTCCAACCTTACTGGTAGATGTGGAGATCAGAGCTCAGAAGGGGGCAATACCATCTGCTGTTGCAGGATTCCTTAACTTCCACATTCCTCAGCTGTATCACAGTAACTTCATATACACAGTTGTAAGCAAACGTATTCATCCCCTGTGAATCCCTTCTCATTTTATCTTCTAACAGCCGAAAACTAAAAGGTAATTTTTTAAAGAATTGTAGGTGATAGACAAACAGAGTAGTATAGATAAAGAAAGAAGAAAGAAATACAGTCATAAAAGTATGGCATATGTCTATACATTCTCTTTTACTGTATTACCCCTTAATAAAGTCCAGTACAGCAAATGACTTCAGAGCTGGTCAGAGTTGATGGGAAGATGGATGAAGCTAAATACAGAGCAGTCCTGGAAAGAAAGCTTTAAGAGGCTACAAAAGACTTGAGCCTGGATCAGAGCAGGTTTACCTTCCAGCAGGAAAATGACCCTGAGCATACACCTGGAGGTACAATGAAAAGGTTTCGATCCATGGCTTTTTTAAAGTGTGGTACAATTATCACTGGTGGTACTTGGGCTGCCTATGGAGGCACTCAGAGCAAATCTTTACATGTTTATAAGGACATTCTTATGTGCAAGGTAAATATAATGTAAATAACTACAATTTAACATTAAAAGGCCAAACAACAAAACCATTAACCACATATTTGTTTCAGATACTACTAAAATGGGACTGGTAGTGGATACAACTTTGAACCGGCACCCCTCCACCCTCCTTTAAAACAGAACCAAACAACTGTAAAACAAAAGCAAGTTCCACTGACCTCTAAAATTGCAAATTGGATCTTGGAGTAACATCAAACCCAACTTAACCATTGTTCTAGTTACAAGATAGATAAGTACAGTGTAGCAGCTGTTGCACTCAGTGAACAGATTAGTTTTAGCAAGACAAGCTAAAAAAAATGTCTGTATGGATTTAAACACTAAAGACACATTGCTGGTAATCAAGGCTGTGCATGTGTGTAAATATTTAATAGGATACCATGCCATTTAAGTGCAAATAACTTCTTTTTTGATACAGCTATCGCAAAATTCCAAACTCACAGCAGCCATATTGGATTGTGACTTTAGGTTTGGTGGGAAACCTCTGTCTTTTACTCTTGTACTTCAGAGGATCTTCCTGTTTATTTTTTAAACAATGTTATTTAAGACAGCAGTACAAAAAAGTACATTGAATTTGGTTATACTTGTCACATGCAACATATGTTTGACAAATATGGCTCATAAGATAGACGTTTCTTAATAATAACTTCCACTTAAAAGCTCTGAAAGCTGCATTGATTGAACATATCCCATAAATTCCTCCTCTTTTAACCCAACATCTTTTACTTGAATCACAATAAAGGTTATAAAAAAATTAATCCAATTAATCTATTCCGATTTTAATATCACAGCCATACTTCAAAATATCAAACTGCTTGGTAATGACCTTGTGTGGCTCGATGTATTTTATCCTTTTCCATATTTCGTTTATTTTTTTTGTGGTAGGAATTCCTCTTACAGTCCACAGATGGCTTAATCTTTAACATTTGATTACGAGAATATAACATTAAACATGCCATGACGATGGTATTAATCTGTTATCTTTGGAAAACAGACTTTTCGCTCACACCTAGAAGACCACATTTGATTCATAATAACAGAAGAAAAATGTCACAGAAATGTCAATTATACAGAGCTAATTAAAGTAAAAGTATGATCCATTTAATTTTACAGCCAATTTCTTGTCACTCATAAAAATGTGAGGAGCCCCTGCACAACTGTGTTAGTAGTTGGATCATATAAATTCTGACTGTGTATAAATCATAAAAATACCGACAATAACCTAAATTAAACAGGCACATTGCATGCATACATTTTATATTGTTGTATAATGCCTTATATTTTTCAGTAATGGTGATTGCACGCCAAACAAAAAGAATTTGATATTTCACTGCAATGCTTTAATCAGTCATGGATCAGAAAAGGTACCTGAGATTTTTACAGCTATTAGAAACAGAATGTGGACTATTAATATTTTAAGAATCTGTCCAATAAAATATGTATGGACCTCATCAACAAGTGTCTGATAAGAGCACACATTCATTTCATATTTCCGCTCTCTTACATACATTTTTAAACATAAATACATTGTTTTACTACATTTATTACATATGGGTTTTTGTTAAATTAACTTTAGTCTAAATCTGTACATCTTGGGTAATGTTATTACATATTCGACTGATGATCAAATGACCAAACTACATTGTAATTGATTTGTATAATAGAAATTGCCTTTCATTAGTGGAAACTAAATAAATTAATGGTAACTCTATAGTAATTTGTGATGGATACTTGTTAACAAACTCAAAAATGGTACTTGTATAGGTTTAATGCTTGAATCAAGATTTTTATAGGGTCAGTGATCTAAACAGACTGTCTAATGTCTTCTAGGTTTTAGTAGAGCAAGGTTTATATTTACAGGTTCAAATTCTGATTTTTAGATAAGGCCAGCGGTGTAGAACAATAACTGATATGCAAATACTTTTTATTAATTTTGGTTACAACAGAAAACAACAGAAAAATCACTCTTTCCCTGTTAACTGTGGGGGAAAATAAAGAAATAATAAAAGCAAGGAATTTTAACCTACATTTGTGTCAGCAAATTACTTTTCATGCCTCTGACAAATAAAAAGACTGTTTGTACACAAGAGCAAACAAAATACACTCTGACATGACACTGCAACACAAAACGGATGAGGTAAACATCACAGATGCCCAAACACAGCAACCAGGTGTAATAAAACGGCACTGTCATTCTTCAGTGAGCTGCTGAAACCTGGACGCTCTATTAAATCTGTTTTTATTTTTTCTGATTCCATTTTATTTTTCACTAATTTTATTTTTACTTGTCAGAGTTCCGTGTTTTATTAAATAAACACATTGTTTAAACTTTAAAAGCATCTAAACAGATATGCATTGTCTAAAATTTCAACAGTTCAATAGAAATATAATTCTAATTTCACTTGGGGGGGTATTTTTTGTTTAATTTTGTGGCGCTAGTGGCCTTTATTTAGTCGGTTGACTGACAGGAAATGGAGTGGAGAGAGACAGAGAGAAAGAGAGAGAGAGGAGAAGACAAGCAGCAAAGGTCAAGGGGCCGGAACTCGAACGGCTGCATCGTGGACTGTAGCCTTCATACATGTTTTTAATTTTTGTATTATGGTGCCTAGGATAAAACTCCTTCAGCAATGAGTCAGACGTTGCCAGAATTTGTGTTTTCATTAATTTTTGTCTTTAGCTATTGATTAGAAGAAGGAAAGAAGGGATTGAAAAGGAGAATCAGATTTCAGGCAAAGTCTCATTCTCAAAATCCATAAAAAATGAACCAACATGTATTATCATTATTGTTCATTTGACATGCTAAAGTTTTGAAACGTCCCTTAAAATCTTTAACTTTGTGAAATATCTGTGTTTAGGTCATTGATTGAGCATATTTTTATATACTTAAGCTGTATACTAAATGTATAAACAAGTGCACACAGTTGGCATTACTTATCTGACTGTTGAGTGGTTTCATAAATAAAAGCTGAAAATGGTAATTATGGGGACTGGTGATAAATTGAGGTGCATTTAGTATAACCATCTGTCAACATTTAAACACTGTTAGGAACGCACAACACACACACGCACACAGTTTTATGGCAGACTAACAAACGGAACCCGTTTAGGTCAATTCGTTAGTGTGGCCTATGTGGTTCTGGTGGCTTCTCTTGGTGTTGCAATGAATGACAAGGAGCTCAAGTTGGCATCAGATATCCTTCTTTAATTCTCCATCTGTATTTCACATAATGGGTATCGAGATAAGGTCAGTCTCTGGCATAAAGAAGCTCCTCGTCAATGATCCTCACGACTCTGAGGATTACCCATAATACCGTAACTACAATAAAGTCATTGAAAATTACAGTGATCGTATAGTGGATTTTGTTTATAGTAACAACCAATGAGTGTCTTTTTCAAAGAGTTAGAATGTTATTTACTGGATGCCATTTTTATATTCTAGTTTATATAAACTTGCATCTTAGAACAATGCGAAAACATAAAAAAACCATGTCTTTATATAAAACTGTTAATATAAAACTCAGCCTTATGTTAACCATCTGCTACAAAGGATTTGGTAAAACATACCTGTATTTCACATAATGGGTATTGAGATAAGGTCAGTCTCTGGCATAAACAAGCTCCTGCAAGGAGGAGCCATAGTGTTACCGCATGGGAAATTCCCATCACACTTTCTCACAAACTAAACGTTTCTAAAACATGACAGAACGATATAATAGCAGAACTGGGGTGACCTGGATTAAACATATTTCAATAATATGCAAGCAAAACCATATTTTATAAAATGCATAATTAATATTACTTTGTCACATAGCAGAGACACGTTACCTCGTCAATGATCCTCACGACTCTGAGGATTACCCATAATACCCCGCTCTTCCTAAGGTGAATACAATACAACTTTTTACCAGCAGATGGCGCATTTTAGCAGGATTTAACCTGGACCATTTCAACTATGTTACATACACCCCCCTTAAATTCCGCTAAAATGGGGTTATATCAAACAAGTACACACCATACTAAAATAAAAGTGCAATAAAAAGAGCACATAATAGTCACATCAGTTCGAAACTTCCCCTAAGGAATAATGTTAGCAAAAGTGCGGCCAATACTCTTACCAACACGGACCCAAAAGATGCCATATACACCTTCTGATACACGACTAACGCTCTACAATGCAATCACTGAAGAGAAAAAAAACTGTTACAAATCTACCCAGAAAACATGGTTCTTACAAAGGAAATGATGAACTATTTTGTTGAGCAATGCAGGCAGCCACCGAGAGGTCATGTTTGAGGCGAGAGACAAACTCATGATGGTCTACAACTGGGCCATCTGACAGTGCATGCTGGAAAAGCACATCAATGGGCAGGCGTGGGATCCTCCCGAACATAATGAAAAATGGTGCAAAGCCAGTTGTTTCATGCTCAGTACAATTGTAGCAGAATGTTAGCATTCTGAGCATCTGAGGCCATCTTGCCTTGGACTGGGGAGGAAGTGCTCGTATCATGTTACCTAAGGTTCTATTGTAACGTTCAACAATGCCATTCCCCATCAGATGGTACGGTGTAGTGTGAGATTTTTGTATGCCAGCCATTTCCAGTAGTTCTTTAATGAGAAGACTTTCGAAATTTGCTCCTTGATCTGAATGAATGCGCTTAGGAAAACCATATATGCAAAAGAAGTCATCCCACAAACGACAAGCAACTTGTTTGGCTGACTGATTTTTGCATGGAAACCCATGTGCCATCTTGGAAAAGTGGTCTGTTACATCCAGGACATCCACACAGCACTTATCTGAGAGCTCAGCTGTCCAAAAGTCAATACAGACCAGTTCCATCGGCTCAGAAGTGTGAATACTTTCAAGGGGAGCTCTGCTGTTAGGTTCTGGAGGTTTACCAACTACACATCGAAAACAGCACCTCACATGGTTAATGATGTCACGTTCCATCCCAATCCAAAAGAATCTCTGTCCGGCGAGAGACAGCGTGCGGGCCTGGCCCTGATGACCAGCTGAATCATGGACTCCTTGAAGAGTCAGGGACAATAAACTGTCGAGTTGTCATGTTCATTTGATTATCTTTCTTAACTCTGTACATCAGGCCATCCTTAATGACAAGCTTAGGCCAGTGTCTCAGTAGGTTCAAAACTCCAGGTGACTCACTTGCTTGTTCACGTCTGGTGGGTCTCCTGCGACGCTGCATATAATAGAAAAGTCTGCCCAACACACCATCCTGACCTTGTAAATTAGCAAGGTCACTCTTTGGCATCCAGGTAGATTGGTCAATGTCACTGAGTTGCAAGACAGTTGGATCGGTGGCTCTCATCTGACTGAAACCTCCGGACTCATGTGCCTCAAGAACCGCTGACACATCTTGTGATGTGAACGATGTCTGGGGAGTCGGTGAGGGCACCTCGGCGTTGTCGTCAATGCACTCGACAACCAGCTGACAGTTGGTCGTACAACGAAACACATCTTGGACCGTTTTGTTCTTCATACCGTTCACCTGGTCAAGTAATGCGGTATATGGTTCAGTTACAATGCGATGGCTCAAGCATGACTGAACAAATGGTTCTCTACTCAAGGCATCAGCGACAACATTTTTGGTACCAGGAACATAGTTCAGATCAAAACTATAGGCAGCAAGCCAGGAAACCCACCGTTGTTCACACACATCTAACCTTGGTTTGGTTAGTATGTATGTCAATGGGTTATTGTCTGTCCAAACTGTGAAATGACACCTTTTTAGCCAGTGGCTAAACTTGTCACATATTGCCCATTTAAGAGCAAGAAATTCCAAGCGATGTGCTGGATAGTTCAGCTGCGATCGTGAGAGAGTCTTACTGGCAAAAGCCACTGGTCTCGCTACCCCTCCATCAGGAGGAAGCTGTGACAAAACAGCTTCAACGCCATCAAAGGAGGCGTCGACCGCAAGGAAGAATGGAGCGGTAAAATCCGGATGAGCCAAGGTAACACTACTTATCAATTCGTTTTTCAAAGTCTCAAATGCTTCCTTGCACTCATCAGTCCAGTCAGATGGGGACAGTTTAACCTGACCCTTTTTGAATTTGGGTTTGTTACCTCGCCCCTTTTTGTTGGTTGCTCCATGCTCTGCCACAAGGCTAAAGAGTGGTTTAGCCTTGACCGAACACTTCTCAATAAAGTGATGATAATAGAGAACCATACCGAGAAAAGATCTAATTTTCCTGGCACATGGCGTCTCACCATCAGACTCCATGAGATCAGTTACCTGTACCTCACTGATAGCCTGAACCTTACTAGGATCGGTGCTCACCCCATCCTCACTTATCACGTGACCCAAAAATTTCACTGATCTACGAAGGAAGTGACATTTTTTGGGAGACAGTTTTAAGTTATTCGCAGCCAGACGAGAGAAAACCATCTGAAGCCGTTCGAGTGCAACGTGTTCAGATGGGGCAAAGACCATCAGGTCATCCAAATAACATAGCAAACTAGTGAAATTTTGATCCCCAAAAATAGACATCATCATCCGCATAAAGGTTGCAGGGCTATTGGTCAAGCCTTGAGGCATCCTGTTGTACTCATGAAGGCCAAATGGAGACGAAAAGGCAGTAAATCTTTTGTCGTCCTCATGTAGCCCCACATTGTAGAATCCTGAAGTCAGCTCCATAGTGGAAAAGAATACGTTCCCTCCAAGTGCAGCGAGGGCATCTGTTTGATGAGGCAATGGATGCGCATCTTTAACGGTTCGTGCATTCAGCCATCTGAAATCATTGCATATGTGGAGATCTCCATTAGGCTTAACAACCAGAACCAGAGGAGAGGAGTATTCGCTTTGTGATTTACGAATAATACCTAACTCCTCCATTTCACTCAGAGTAGTGCGCAGTTTTTCATAATGGCAGGGCGGAACACGCCTGTATGGTAGTCTAAAGGGCTTGTCATCCACAAGACGTATTCTGTGCACAAAATCTGTAGCTTCCCCGCTGTCCATTTTATGCCGAGAAAAGATGCATTCATACTGCTGAATGATTTGCAGCAACTTATTTTTCCACTCAAGGGAGACTTCCCAGGATGAGAGGTCCAAGTCCTGGAGTCCAATGTTAATTACTGGTGTCTTTATGGGGTCTTTCGTGTACTGTGTGTTGGATTTGATACACTCAGGTTTTGTGAAGTGGTGTACAGAAACACAAGTGGACACATCGGCAACTTTTGCATTTCTTCTTAGAGTGAGAGGTTTTTCAGTTGGATTTACAATCTTAATAGGAACACACCGTCACCAATACACTTGGACCGAGTTGGTTCAGTGATGACTGAACATCCAACTAAAGAAACATCAGGTGTCGGCAGTTTGGCCCAGACTAAATTTTTTGGTTAGGGGCTGGAGAGTAACAGATCTTTTAAGTTTGGCTGTGGCCCACTTTGATGGGTTTCATGCCCGGGTCCCCACAGGACATCGAGTCTGACAACAGAGACATTAAACAGCGCAATTTTTCTTTGTGAATGCCTCTCTGAGTGGAACAGTCAGTTGTCTCATCAAAAGAGATTTTCATTTGTGAAATCAGCCATCTGATAGCATTACTGCCCAATATCATTTCATCAGTTTGGCCCGGAACCCCAAAAACAGGGATCGTGACATTAAAGCCAAAAACGGTTAGAGTAAGTTCATACAATGCAGAAGGTGTGACGACATGACCTCCACATCCAACAATAACAAAATCAGCAGCTGGTTTCTTATCCAGGGTTGTGAGGCAGCTTGAAATTTTTGCTTCAGCCGCCTCACTTAAGGTGCATGCCATTGATCCACTATCAACCAAGGCTTTAAGAGAATGTTTCCTTCCAACTAGTCACATCTGTGTAGAACAAGCTGTCAGTCTTTGAAAGTCTCTGAGGGGCTTGGACAATCAGTGTCTTTGAGGTGTAACTTTACTGCTGTAATTAATGTACAATGTTTCACAATCATCGTCAGAAAAATTTGAGGTGGGAGTGTCACTAAGACGATCTGCGCTGTCCTCCCCTCCATGCAGATCTTTCAGTTTTCCTGCTGGTCGTGGGAAGGTGGCTGCTCTCTCTGATGGCAGTTTCGACTTGAATGGCCAGGAAGATGACAGAAGAAGCACAGATTATTCTGGCGGCAGTGCGTACGTGCAGTGTGAGAATTATCACCACACACAGAACATGGTATGTCGGTCAGTCCTTTAATATTCGGCAAACGGCTTCAGACAGGTTGCCTTCTGCCGGACTTGGAGTTGCATTGAGCTTGAAGTAGCACTTTCTCCAACATGCTAATCAGTCTGTCCATAGTGGAATTGTCTGGGGCTACACATTGTTGCAGTTCCTGTTTCTGAACAGATGTGGGCGCTGTGCAATCCACCTCTGCTCGGATCACATTGATTCTGCTTTCTTTCTGAGCAGACCGCAGTCCCTTTTCCATATGATACTCATCCAACACCTCTTGAACATCTTGTGCTGACCATTTTTCTATGGTCTTGGATCTGAAGATGAGTGCTAAATCTTTAAATGGACAGTTTCTGATGAACATGCGAGTAAGCTCAACACTTGGGTTGTCAAAGGTCTTACCCTGTTCTTTAAGACGGCTAACAACTTCAGCAGCTCCATTCAATCTTAGCCAATATTCGAGGATCCTCATTCTCTTTTGGCCAAGTGGAGTAAAAATCAGCAAGTGGTACGGGAGAGCACTGATCGGACCCAAAATGTTTGCGCAGAAGTGAATAGACGGCTTGTGGATTGCGCTGAACATCAATTCCACAGTTGCGTATTCCACACCTCTTGCTCTGCCTCTAAGATGGATTAGGATCTCTTCGGCCTGGTGTTCTTGCTGTACACCACTCTTTTTGATATAACTTTTCATTGAGTCCTCCCATTCATCAACTGTAACAGTATCAGAACTCTCCCCTTTAAAAATAGGTGGTTCCCTCACCTGGCTTCTGGAGACGAACTGGATCTGAGAAAGATCAGAATCAGAACCAGAATAAGCTTTATTGCCAAGTTTGTACATACAAACAAGGAATTTGACTCCTGTACACTTTGCTCTTTGGTTTTTGTTTTTGCATTACAGAATATACATATTTACAATGTACAAATATACACATATATACATATATAATGAGCTGCATGGAACCTGATGGCTCTCATTTTGAGTTTGTTTTATCGTGGTTCCACTTGGGTTGCTTGAGTTCAGGTGTGCCATAACACTATCAGCCAGCTGTTGCCCTATTTGTTTGACAATTATGCTCATCTGATCAACTAGCCCATCATCGTTAATATGAATCTGGGATAGATGTGCTAGAACACTGAGGAAGTTGAATATTAGGACAGGTCTGACTACTGGGTGTAACTGCTTCCCCAGTCACAAATGGGTCATTTACAGTATTTACATCAAGTAATGCCCCACTCAATGCCTCGTCACCCATTGAAATTGGAACAGGGGTGTTAAAGAACCCTCTACTTCTACCCCTACAAAGTGGAAACGCTTTTGTTTGTCCAAAATTACTGAAACTCATTTTGACAAAAGTCCAAAAGCATTCCAAAGAAATATCCTTCCACAACTGTAACTGTATCAGAACTCTCCCCTTTAAAAATAGGTGGTTCAATCACCTGGCTTCTGGAGACGAACTGGATCTGAGAAAGATCTAATGAGCTGCATGGAACCTGACGGCTCTCATTTTGAGTTTGTTGGTTCCACTTGGGTTGCTTGAGTTCAGGTGTGCCATAACACTATCAGCCAGCTGTTGTCCTATTTGTTGGACAATTATGCTCATCTGATCAACTAGCCCAGCATCGTTAACATGAGAATCTGTGATAGGTGTGCTAGAACACTGAGGAGGTTGAACATTACTACTGGGTGTAACTGTTTCCCCAGTTACAATTGGGTCACTTACAGTATTTACATCAAGTAGTGCCCCACTCAATGCCTCTTCACCCATTGAAATTGGAATAGGGGTGTTAAAGAACCCTCTACCTCTACCCCTGCAAAGTGGAATCACGTTTGATTGTCCAAAATTACTGAAACTCATTTTGACAAAAGTCCAAAAGTATTCCAAAGAAATATCCTTCTACAATTATTTATGAACACACTCAGATGCACTACTTAGGCTATTGTTGAAAACCCAGAAGACACAGTGGAGCTCCAGCGATGTGAGTATCAGAAGTCACCAGCCCGGTCCGATGTAGTTCTGGACGGGCCACGGCACCAATGTGGCCTATGTGGTTCTGGTGGCTTCTCTTGGTGTTGCAATGAATGACAAGGAGCTCAAGTTGGCATCAGATATCCTTCTTTAATTCTCCATCTGTATTTCATATAATGGGTATTGAGATAAGGTCAGTCTCTGGCATAAACAAGCTCCTCGTCAATGATCCTAACGACTCTGAGGATTACCCATAATACTGTAACTACAATAAAGTCATTGAAAATTACAGTGATCGTATAGTGGATTTTGTTTACAGTAACAACCAATGAGTGTCTTTTTCAAAGAGTTAGAATGTTATGTACTGGATGCCATTTTTATATTCTAGTTTATATAAACTTACATCTTAGAACAATGCGAAAACATAAAAAAAAACATGTCTTTATATAAAACTGTTAATATAAAACTCAGCCTTATGTTAACCATCTGCTACAAAGGATTTGGTAAAACATACCTGTATTTCACATAATGGGTATTGAGATAAGGTCAGTCTCTGGCATAAACAAGCTCCTGCAAGGAGGAGCCATAGTGTTACCGCATGGGAAATTCCCATCACACTTTCTCACGAACTAAACGTTTCTAAAACATGACAGAACGATATAATAGCAGAACTGGGGTGACCTGGATTAAACATATTTCAATAATATGCAAGCAAAACCATATTTTATAAAATGCATAATTAATATTACTTTGTCACATAGCAGACACGTTTCCTCGTCAATGATCCTCACGACTCTGAGGATTACCCATAATACCCCGCTCTTCCTAAGGTGAATACAATACAACTTTTTACCAGCAGATGGCGCATTTTAGCAGGATTTAACCTGGACCATTTCAACTATGTTACATTAGCATGAGTGACCTGTCTCTCATTTCCTTTTAAAATCTGAATTTTAATTGTTGGGTCTTTTATATTTCATAAAGTCCATATTCTAATATTGAAAGATGACCCTGTTGGCTCACCCCATTTATCAAAGGGATACATTTGAACTGATAAAGAAAGCCCAGGGAAATGTGTTAAAACTTATTTTACCATCTGTAATAAAGATTATTAAGCTTACAAGCTGACACTTTGGAGGAATAATAGTAAAACCATGCCTGATCAAATATAGATGATCATCGAACAGAAACCTAAATAATTTACCTTATGGACCACAGAGACTGACACATCCGTGTGTAAAAGCATAGATGAACAATGGTGCTTACGTCAACTTCATATAATAACCACAGAATACACAGAACAAAAGAATGAAACAAAAAACAGGGCAATATTTGATTGTTTAATATATAAAGTGATTCATAGAGCCACTTACGGCTCTGGACCTGCAGGTTGCAGACCCCTGATCAAACAGATGAAAACTGTGATCTTATCTCAACACAGCTGAAGATAAAAATGCAACACCTTATTTTTAATTCATTGTTAAAGTAAAAATGT
Organism: Crenichthys baileyi; assembly: GCA_036173005.1. Taxonomy (NCBI): domain Eukaryota; kingdom Metazoa; phylum Chordata; class Actinopteri; order Cyprinodontiformes; family Goodeidae; genus Crenichthys; species Crenichthys baileyi. The sequence continues at coordinate 906,261 of JAHHUM010002325.1, forward strand.
AAAGGTAAAAAATGAAATTGGTCCAAAGGACCAATCAGCTACGGTTTCTGAGCCAGTGCATATCATCATAAGAAACTGATTTAGTACTATCTATTCAGGGGACAACAGGGGCACTGGCCCCTGTTGTCCCCTGTCTAGAACCGCCCATGTCAATAATTAGGAACATTTAAAGCACATTTAGATGTTGTCAGTATGTACAAACAGTAACATCAGCTTTGTGTTAGCTAATATATTTTTGAGCATCACCACGACAGACAACACTAAGGAGTTGGTCAGAAGCTCAAGGGTGGATAATTACATCTTAGTCTTTGTAGTAGAGCCCTGCATTGAGATTGGAATCCGGGAGGACCCAACGCATGTCTTGTGGGAGCGGGCGGTGTAAAGAATACCGCAGGCGAGAGTAGGCTTAAAATCTCATCCTAGCAGAGGATGCATTGCCACCAGCCAGAGAGGAAATTTCACAAAGAATCCCTTCCTGTGCTGTCAAAGCTTGCAGAGTTCATTTTGAGTGTGAGTCCAGTGTGACATGAGAAGAAGCATTTCGTGTCTGTGTATTTTTTAGAAGGAAGCTGCAGTAGCCTGAGACCAGAGCATCTCAGCAAGATAATCTTTCTGCACACTTATCTCAAGTAAATCAGAAGTCCCATTTTCATTTGCGTGTCGTATTTTTATTTATCTGTATATTTTGAGTCATTATTTTGTATTAATGTTCAGCAATTCTGACTTTAGCCTTTTTTTTTTTTTTTTTCAAAGGTTTCTAGGGGTCTCATCTGTTTTTTAATTGTGTTTCATAGAATTCCTAATTTATATTTACAGTATGATTTGGATTTTTACAGAACAGATATCTTATTTTTGGTTTATGGCCTTTGTTTTACATGAGAATTTGTGGTTTAAAGTAAAGACATTTTTGTTGAATATATTTTATTTATTCTGCATTTGTTCAACTGTACATGTAAAAACTGAGTCCCGTGCAGAGCTCTACTTTGTAGTAATTTTTTTTTTTATAATTAATTCGATCTAGTCAAAGAACAGTGAAACAACTCAAAATGGGAAAGATTATACATGCTAATAAAAGCAAGGATTTTGCTTCATACTTTGGCAGTGATTTGAGGGTTACCTTCCAGGGTTGGCTTAGCACTACTATATGTAAAATTGGTAAAAACAATCAATAATTAAATGACTTATTTGTTTGATTTATTTTTGAAGCCTTAGTCAATTTGGTGCCATGTCACACAACGCCCTACTGGCTCATGTTGGTACAGAAATATTTCACCGTGGAAAATGACTTTCTCTTAGCGGTTTCACCCATACGGTCTTCTCCTTGTGTTCTGGTGTGGGGATTCCCCCCCCCTTTTTTTAGACACCAAAAAAGTTTGTTGTCCCCACACAGAAACCTCTCCTTCCCGACAGGGGAGGGATGGGATACATTCCAATTGGGTTTTTTATTTCACGCTGTAGACAGAAACCTTGTATCTACAAAAATTTAACATTTCACAAGAAACCAACATGAGCAACAGTTTGTGTATAATTGCTTGAACAGATATAAATGGCACCATCAGGAAAAAGACACTTTTTCACTAGGATGAACCAGACTTGTGGAGGTCCAGAACTCTCTTTGTGATATCTTTGCTGATTTATTTGTTGTTTTATTTTTCAGTGAGTCACCTGAAAAGAGTGGAGCAGTGTGTTTTAGGCATTGCCTTAAAATACATCCACAAGTGTTATGAATTATGAAATAAGAAGAGAAACTTACAAAGCCATCATGACATCACTTGTGCTTTCCTAACTTTTTATTGCTATAGCCTAACTTTTGCAGCCTCGAAAAGGAGGGAAATCGCCTCAAAAAGGGGATGGTTCCTGTTCCCTTTGTCCCCCCTCAAAAAGCGAGGGGGAGAACTGGGAAGAGGAGAAAGGGGGGCAAGGCAGAAGAAAAAAGGAACAGCAAAGTCTAGGGGGAGAGTGGAGAAATTTTAGTTGAACTATGCGGAAAAAACCAGGGGGGTTTTTTTCAATCTAGGAGGAAGGGAAACACTGGTTGTTTTTTAGGGACCAGGTAGAAAGGTATCCCGAAAAGCTTAGGAGAGAGTTCAAGGGGGTTTCTACCCTTGTGGAAAGAGGAGAAAAAAAATGTAGATTTTAAAGGAAGGGGAAGTAGGATCGGAAAAGTTCTGGAGGGAAAGGGGTTCGATAGGTGTGAGTCTTGAGTTAGAGATTGCAGGTGTGCTCTTCAATGTTGTTAGTGGTTAAGCCCCTATGGTAGGATGTGAGGTAGATAAGAAGTTAGATGAAGTGATGCAGAATATTCCCAAGGTCAGAGAGTGGTGATTGGTGCAGATCTCAATGGACATGTTGGAGCAGAGAACAGAATTGATGAGGAAGTGAGTGGCAGGTTTGGTATCCAGAACAGGAATGCAGAAGGAAAGATGGTGGTAGACTTTGCAAAGAGGATCAGAATGGCTGTAAAGAATACTTTTTTTTGCAAAGAGCGGAACACAGGGTGAAAATAGTAAAGGGGGAGGGGATCACACAGGTGTTTTTTACATCTTTGCGCCCAAGTAATTTGAAGGAACTCAGTGACTGCAAGGTTGTGGTAGGTGAGAGTGTTGCCAGACAACACAGGATTATGGCGTGTACAATGACTCTGGTGGTGAGAAAGATCAAGAGGACAAAGCCAAAAAGCAGAAAGGAAGAAAGTTGTGTGGCTTTCAGCGAGGAGTTGAGTCAGGCTCTGAGTGGCCAGGAGATGCTTCTGGGTGACAGGACAACTTCAGCTAATGTATAAGGTCCAGGAAAAAAATAACTGTAAGTCTTTCGGGAACAGTTGTAAAGAGACTTGAGGGTTGGGTGAGAGGAAGTACAGGGGGGATCAGCAAAGAGATCATCAAAGAAGTGGGGACCCCGGGTGAACTGAAAAAGGTCAAAAGAGAACAGTAAGTCATGAAATAAAAGGAGCAAAAAAGGAAAAAAAAGGGGAAATAATAATAGTTTTGGATGTGAGGAGGGAGAGAACCCCTTTTATACAGGTTGGCAGGGGGGGAACGGGAAGTTTTCTTAGGAGTGGAGATAAGGGTTGGGGACCAAATTTTTAAGAACAAGGAGTTTTTTAACAGAGTTGGGGAACTACAGAAAAATAAAGTTGATGGGTGGAACTAGAAAAGGAGAGGTGACACTGTGGGAGCATTATGGTTTTTTATGCCAAAAAAAAGTACTTCAGATGCAAAATTTGCTTTGAGGTGTTTTATAGGAAGTACAAAGTAGGTAGGGGGAACTGTATGTGTTTTTTTTTGATCTAAAAAAAGCATTACCGCATCTGAAGAGGGCTTGGTTTTAAAGGGAAATCTGGAGTAGCCAGAAGTATATTAGAGTGGTGCAGGGGCATTGAGGGCTGTAAGACAAATTAATTCCCTGTAGGGGTTTTTTGACAGTGGAAGACAGTGGAAGTGTCAGGTGTGTTGTGTGATAAAAGAGTTTTAGCAAGAATGAAAGAAAAGATGTAGAAGGCGGCGGTGAGACCAGCCATGCTGTATGATTTAGAGACAGTGGCACTGAGGAAGAGACAGGAGACAGACAGGAGGCAGGTAGCAGAGATGAAGATGTTGAGGTTCTATATGGGAGTGAGAAGGTAGGCAGAAGATAGGGTAAGATGGAGACAGATGGCTTGTTGTGGAGACCCCTGAAAAGGAAAACCCAAAACAAAAAGAGGAATTATTTTTACATTTTTTAAATTTACATAAAGTAATACAAATTTCTCTTAAAGGATCTTTCTATTATCATTCTGCCTTTCAGAAAAATAAAAATACTTTTGAAGATCCTAACGTACCTAAAAAACGAAATAAAATTGTCTGATTTCATGTCAGACAGTAAGAAGAAAAAAATGTATGTCATTTTAAACAGTTCATGTAAATTATCTGGTTTCACCTGTATATTTGTTAACCTCCACAAACTAACAAAAAACATGTTCTGCTTACTACATTCCAAAATAATTAAGAGATAAGCCTTTTATACAGCAACTGCTCTTCTTAATTTGACATCTTTGCTTACCAATTCCTGGCAGGAATAACATTTCAGTGACATTTTGCATTTTCATTTTAAGGTACATATTGAGGGAAATTGAGAGAGAGGTAGTAAGTGCAAGACTGAAACAAGCTAGATGGAAAACTGGTTTAACACTGAAAACTGTTCAGGTGACCTTTTCTAATTGAGTGGTACCAAACCTCTGGAGATGACATTTCCATACACATAAAGCATGAGGAGTGGTCCTTAGATTTTAAATGAAATCCACATTGTATTAAGTTTGTGTCAAATGCTAACAGAGTTCACAGTTCTGGCAGAACAAAAAGCATGAAGGCAGTTTTGTTACTAAAGGAAAAAACAGATTTTAATCATTAGTTTGTAGCATTAAGTTTCCATATATGCTACTTTGGAAAAGAATAAATCAGGAATATAATGTAGAATGGGAATTCAGGGAAATCTCA
>JAHHUM010002325.1:912497-943759 GCA_036173005.1 Crenichthys baileyi
ATACAGGGGTTGGACAATGAAACTGAAACACCTGGTTTTAGACCACAATAATTTATTAGTATGGTGTAGGGCCCCATTTGCGGCCAATACAGCGTCAATTCGTCTTGGGAATGACATATACAAGTCCTGCACAGTGGTCAGAGGGATTTTAAGCCATTCTTCCTGCAGGATAGTGGCCAGGTCACTACGTGATACTGGTGGAGGAAAACGTTTCCTGACTCGCTCCTCCAAAACACCCCAAAGTGGCTCAATAATATTTAGATCTGGTGACTGTGCAGGCCATGGGAGATATTCAACTTCACTTTCATGTTCATCAAACCAATCTTTCACCAGTCTTGCTGTGTGTATTGGTGCATTGTCATCCTGATACACGGCACCGCCTTCAGGATACAATGTTTGAACCATTGGATGCACATGGTCCTCAAGAATGGTTCGGCAGTCCTTGGCAGTGAAGCGCCCATCTAGCACAAGTATTGGGCCAAGGGAATGCCATGATATGGCAGCCCAAACCATCACTGATCCACCCCCAGGCTTCACTCTGGGCATGCAACAGTCTGGGTGGTACGCTTCTTTGGGGCTTCTCCACACCGTAACTCTCCCGGATGTGGGGAAAACAGTAAAGGTGGACTCATCAGAGAACAATACATGTTTCACATTCTCCACAGCCCAAGATTTGCGCTCCTTGCACCATTGAAACCGATGTTTGGCATTGGCATGAGTGACCAAAGATTTGGCTATAGCAGCCCGGCCGTGTATATTGACCCTGTGGAGCTCCCGACGGACAGTTCTGGTGGAAACAGGAGAGTTGAGGTGCACATTTAATTCTGATTTGGGCAGCCGTGGTTTTATGTTTTTATGTTTCCTGTTGGATGTGGTTCATCCTTCTTGGTGGTATGCTGACATTACCCTGGATACCGTGGCTATTGATACATCACAAAGACTTGCTGTCTTGGTCATAGATGTGCCAGCAAGATGTGCACCAACAATTTGTCCTCTTTTGAACTCTGGTATGTCACCCAAAATTTTGTGTGCATTTCAATATTTTGAGCGAAACTGTGCTCTTACCCTGCTAATTGAACCTTCACACTCTGCTCTTACTGGTGCAATGTGCAATCAATGAAGACTGGCTACCAGGCTGGTCCAATTTAGCCATGAAACCTCCCACACTAAAATGACAGGTGTATCAGTTTCATTGTCCAACCCCTGTATATATATATATATATATATATATATATATATATATGAGACATATATTCAGAACTGACTACCCATGAACGTTAAGTGCAGTGTGTTGCTTCGATGCCTTCAGTTGACAGGAATTAATGCCTTTGCTGGTGAAGGCTTGAGAGCAGTGATGTTACCTTCAGCGCCTGGGAGGGGAAAGCAGTATTTTCTTTAAAGAAAACTGACAGAAATCACTCCATCATTCATTTACTATGTTTTAATATCAAAAACTCAATATGGCTGGCTAAGCTGAGCAGTAAATTTCACACACTTCTGAATCATAATCATTTTGCACCAGCACTGGCATGTGTTAGTATTGCATTAGTGTTCTGTAGACATCTATCATGTCAGACGAAAGGAAGAAGCATCACATGAACTCAGAGCAGAAGTAGTGTGCATGTTATTCATGGATTCGGTATATATTTCAGACTGTGGTGCATGACAGATTTGATTTCATGATGCTGTAAAGACCTTTTTCTAAAATGTATCCCTGAGACATTAAACTCCAGAGTTCCTCCTTATTTGTTCACATATGCATTGGACAGCAGAATATATTCTACACAAGATGAAAAATACTCTAAAAGAGCGCCAACATTTGATAAAAGAAAAAGCCCTGAAAATAGCATCTACTCCAATGATTATATTTTTTATGTAATAGTGAGAAAACCAGCATAGACTTTTTTTTTAATTCTTGTCGTTTTCATGTTTTTTATAGTTTCAATGCATTTTTGAACATGCATTCATCGTTACTTTCATAGAAAATTATGCTGTGGCTGTTGTGTAAAGCACTTTGAGTTGCATTCAAGTGTATAGAAAGTGATATATATACAGTCATGGAAAAAAACAAGGCTGCCCAAACACACCAGTAACATTTTTACACTTATAAACATTTTAATATCAGTTTTAACAATACTAAAACATTGAAGCAATGTTACCAATCAAAAAAAAAAAAACTGAAGAAAAAGTTTTATGTGAAATGTAATAAAAAATAATGTAATAAAAATGCAATTTCTGGTGACTTTTATTCCAATTTCTGTGCTGCTGTCTTCATGTCCCTGTCAGGGTTCATTTGGAACAGGTAAATCACTGATAATGCTATAAATATTCAGTCACATTATACTGTATTTTAAACCTCAGCAGGGAAAACCTCCCGGTCACCCACCTGAACTTTGGATTTTTGTTCCGTTTCTGGCCTTCCTTCCGAGGCCCCCTCCGCCCAGCCGGTTTGCGTTTTTTGTTGTTCATGGACTCAGTGAGGGCTAATGGTATCAGTCCTTGGGGGTCTGATCTGCAAACAGGTGATCCACACCTGTTTATGTTTCTGTTAATTGCACGCACCTGTTTTCCATATATTTATTTTTGTTGTTGTCGGGTTTTCTGTGGCCATCTCCCACTTCCTGTGTCTCCACTCGTTCTGTGAGTTTATCACTGTTTTCATTAACACATCTATCCTCACCATTTGTCTTCCTATGTCCTTTTGCTGCTTTGGTCCTGCTCAACTGCAGATTATGACAGTTCCACAAACAGATTTAAGGAGGTAATTGTCCCTCAGGCCATCAGACAGTTTAACTCATCCAGCACAGAAAACAAAACTCTGCTGACTCTGGAAAAAATGGATATTTTATCCTCCCTCTAAAGTGTGCACATGTCTTTCCTTAATTGGTCTATTATTGCCCCACAACATGCCCAACATTGCACTTCTCAAGCCATACCTGTCATATGAATATTTGATTTCTGCCTGTTCTGCTGATATTGTGAGCTCTTACTAGATTTTTATATTTAGAAGCTATAGATCACTGTGTGTGCCTTATTTTATGTTATGTGCATTGAGGAATGTGCTACTGAATACTTTTGAAGTTCCCTCTGGGATCAATAAAGTACCTATCTATCTTTTGTTAAACATAGATATGAAACATTCATGATTGAGGCTTCACTCATACTGTTTTTTGTCACAGTTAGATTTTCATTCTTTTTTTAGCAGTTTCTTCTTCCTTTAGGTAGAAACAGAAATCTGACATTGTTCTAATCATTTTTTGCAAAAATTGTGCTAATCTAGTTTGTCCTGAACTTGGTATTTTTCCACGTTATTATACCATCAACATAGGGGACTCAATCATCTCACTTGCTGACATTGCAGTCCTTTGTGTAAGCTGCAGTTTGCTTGTAAAAGAAAAAAAAACAGAGAACATAAAAAGAAAAGAAAAAGAGAGAACACATCAGGAACAGCTGGACTGTAAAAACTTACATCAACAGCAATCAGGTACACATGTTCTCCGACAAATGATGCAGGATGGTAATGGGGCAAGAAGTTGAAAATGTGCTTCCTTGTGGGTTTTCTGTAGCAAACAGATGCAGTTTGGAATCAGGCTGAAAAGGGTGATGAACCGCTCTGCACTGTCACTTTAAATCTGAATAGGGCAGCAGCAGAGACAAGTGAGATGTGTCACTCCGTAAAGCTGTGATAAAATCTGATGGTACCTGTGGACAGACAGGTGAGCTGACGGTGCTCTCACTTTTGTTTGATCATGAGGAGCAAGATGTATGTGCTGTACAGTTCTGATGTTGCTGTCAGTCCATCATGTTGAACAAAATCAGAACAGCAGACAGACAAACTATCCCCTGGTGGCACACTTGACAACTTGAATTGTCTGTTTTGAGTAAGTAGAAAACAAGGAACTCTGTGGACACCCGTGGTGGAAAACAAAATTACTCTGTTGCAGATATATTATATGTTTCCAAGTGATCTCATTTACAAAGTGATTGGTTTTTGCGTGATGACAGCATTTCCTGCTGAGATGCAAGAACTGAGACATACTCCAAGGGTGATTTTCTTTTTGTCACAGCCCACTCCCCTGGTCTTTTTGTGCAACATTCTCACAGTAACAATATTCACCACCGGTTAAGAATGAGAAAAGGTTTTAATGGCTAAAATAAACTGAGCAAGTTAATCACCTTGAAGTAGCAAAGTTACATGTAAAATATTAATTAAATAGATTTGCTGTTGGTATAATAGATAGCAAGGTTTCGGTCAGCTTCTGCAAGTTTAATGGCCCCTTTAGACCAGGGGTCTCCAACCTTTTATCTTCTGTAAGCTACTTTTGCACAATGAAAGAACCGTACAGCTACTTATGTTTAGGAATATTTGTTCATTTATATTCATATATACTGGGGTTGGACAATGAAACTGAAACACCTGTCAATTTAGTGTGGGAGATTTCATGGCTAAATTAGACCAGCCTGGTAGCCAGTCTTCATTGATTGCACATTGCACCAGTAAGAACAGAGTGTGAAGGTTCGATTAGCAGGGTAAGAGCACAGTTTTGCTCAAAATATTGAAATGCACACAAAATTTTGGGTGACATACCAGAGTTCAAAAGAGGACAAATTGTTGGTGCACATCTTGCTGGCGCATCTATGACCAAGACAGCAAGTCTTTGTGATGTATCAAGAGCCACGGTATCCAGGGTAATGTCAGCATACCACCAAGAAGGATGAACCACATCCAACAGGAAACATAAAAACATAAAACCACGGCTGCCCAAATCAGAATTAAATGTGCACCTCAACTCTCCTGTTTCCACCAGAACTGTCCGTCGGGAGCTCCACAGGGTCAATATACACGGCCGGGCTGCTATAGCCAAATCTTTGGTCACTCATGCCAATGCCAAACATCGGTTTCAATGGTGCAAGGAGCGCAAATCTTGGGCTGTGGAGAATGTGAAACATGTATTGTTCTCTGATGAGTCCACCTTTACTGTTTTCCCCACATCCGGGAGAGTTACGGTGTGGAGAAGCCCCAAAGAAGCGTACCACCCAGACTGTTGCATGCCCAGAGTGAAGCCTGGGGGTGGATCAGTGATGGTTTGGGCTGCCATATCATGGCATTCCCTTGGCCCAATACTTGTGCTAGATGGGCGCTTCACTGCCAAGGACTGCCGAACCATTCTTGAGGACCATGTGCATCCAATGGTTCAAACATTGTATCCTGAAGGCGGTGCCGTGTATCAGGATGACAATGCACCAATACACACAGCAAGACTGGTGAAAGATTGGTTTGATGAACATGAAAGTGAAGTTGAATATCTCCCATGGCCTGCACAGTCACCAGATCTAAATATTATTGAGCCACTTTGGGGTGTTTTGGAGGAGCGAGTCAGGAAACGTTTTCCTCCACCAGTATCACGTAGTGACCTGGCCACTATCCTGCAGGAAGAATGGCTTAAAATCCCTCTGACCACTGTGCAGGACTTGTATATGTCATTCCCAAGACGAATTGACGCTGTATTGGCCGCAAATGGGGCCCCTACACCATACTAATAAATTATTGTGGTCTAAAAACCAGGTGTTTCAGTTTCATTGTCCAACCCCTACCTTATGTGTCCTACATAACCATGAATTGCAAAAGAGTAAAATAAGTAAAAATTGTTTGAAATAGCAAAACATGAATCAAAATCTGCTTGCCATATAAGGAGAAAACACTGTAACATACTCAAGAAATAGCCCCCCACCCCCTCTGAAGCTTACCTTCACCACGTCTTCATATCCTAACAAACGAAGCTGTATGAAGAAATATTTCATTTGTGGATTATGAACTGAAAAATATTTATTTCAATATTTATATTAATCTACATACTTTCAAATTTTATCAAATAAATATGTCGGTCTGTTAAGGGTTAGCCTGTGAATACAACCCAGTAAGGCGATGGTATTAGACAAAAAAAAATACGAAAGGTGTATTCTCATGGAGACGAGCTTGACATTATAGAACTTATGCACAACTTGCAACCACATGGAATGAATTCACACAATTTCTTTTAAATAATAAAAGAAATTATTTAACAAAAACAAAGTCAACTCAAAGTCATCGTCATACTTCAATCAACAACTCTCTACTATGACTAAAACAATCCCACTAAACTACCAAGCAGAATTAAAGATACAAAGCCTAATGGGCTAATGAGGCTATGTAAATTTGCATTAAAGATTATTGAAAACAAAGAAGCAAAAAAAAATGTATCACGAGGATAGTTTCCTAGCAGCTAATTGTCTTCGCAGGGTTGTCAAAATCGTTTTTTTTATGAATGTTTTTGTACAGAAAGTGAACAGCAAACAGAGACACAATAGAGACTGGAGGACTCACAAAAAGGCACATAAGTGGATGTTTCTTGGACACATCCACACTGACTGCTCATGTGACCCAGTGGCCCTGAACCAGAGATGAATTGCCATCTCAAGTCCCAGACCACATTTTTTAAGGTCGAGTGAGAGAGCACACAATTGTCATGTCATTCTAAAACCGTTGCATTAGCCGTGCGTCTTTTATGTGCCAGACCACATGACAGGGGTACCTTGACATGTAGGGCCTCAGCAGGAAATTTAGGGGAGGGTTATGGGTGCGGGCGTGGTCTTGTGAAAATCGTGATGGTCAGATTGATTGCCGTGATTGTGCTGAATTCACTTACAGAATTGAAGTTCACGAAATACAATATAATTTAAATGGTCTTTTTTCGAGATTGGGCTCTTTGGACCTTAAAGTATCAAAATAATTTTTGTTATATTGTTTCTTCTTAATATTGTACAGCTCGGCATAATCACCGCTTGGTGTACAATGATGCTGGGAGTAGGGCCATGTAAGCATAGGTTCCCAGGCGGTGGATCGCATAGCTGCCGGAAGTATCGGGTCATGCAGCGATGAGGCCTAGCTTTGCGTGCATTAGTCCTACAGCAGGAGGCATCTCTGAAGTGAAAGCGGGTGCGGGCCTCTACGAGACTGATGAAGTAAAGTGCTGTTAAGTGCTAGTGCCTAGCCACTAGACAGAGAAGCAATGGCAAATGTTGTGTTATCCCTAGCGGGCATTTGCAGACCACCAAGGCCGTCGGGGGCTGGGTTAACAAACAAGTATCCTCATGTGTCCTAGCCTCCTCAGAGCTGCTCTCAGGTTCCCAGTCTTAGAGCTAGCCCCTTCGTTGGGTCCTTCCTTCTTTCTTTCCCTTTTCATTTTTCCCCCCTCCCCCCTTCTTCCCCTCCTTCCCACCTTTTTTATTATACTACCACAACATTCTTTTCCATCCTCATATCCCTGATCCCAGGCTTGTTGTAGCCGGTATCTCTAGCTTACAATCACTCTCCAGAGCCTGCATGATTTGTAACATTTGGTTCGTATCAGTGGTCTTTGTGGTCATTATAAAACAGAGGTATATTTCACCCACAACACATCTCTAACTAACCAGCTCATAAAATGAATCTTCTTAATCTTCAAAAAGCTTAAGGGCCCGAACATCATGAACCATCAACGAAATTCACAACAAATACCATTACTACACAAAAGGCAATAAAACTTCCAACCCTGTGCAAAGTATTTGTGTCTGTATCAACACTCCCCCCGCAAAACAGGCAGGAATTAGTGATGTTAACGTCATTAAATGGTTACAGGCCCCAGCAGATACGTGTAACCATTGTCAAGACATAAACATGAGCATTTGAGTATTCATAACAACATTATTTAAAAAAGATACTTGACGTATGACATTTAGAGGCTAGACGGGGGTATGAAGATAGTTGGAAAGTAAGGGGGAAAGTGATTACAAGTCTTCATGGGTTACTCAGTTGGCAGGAGTGTACAAGTCAAAAGACACTGAAAGGGGACAATAACAACTCTTCAGGCCACATGTTCCTCTAAATACATTACCACATGCGTTCCTTGTTTCTGTCACACACTTTGATGACAAAAATAAGGCCTGTGAGCATCCTAACACACAAATTGAGTTGTTTCTCTAGTGGCGTCAATTGATCCCAAATAAAAACATGTTACTATCCTTCATAAAAGAAATTCTTTTCATTCCAAAAAATGGAGTTTAGACAAAATTCAACTTGGAAGACTCATCTCCACTCCATCACATTCTCTGCTCTAACCAATCAGCTTCTGGTCCGCATTACTCTTCAGCTAATCATCCCTACCATGACTCTCGCCGTTATAAAGACCTCATAAGCAGAATTCCCTGCTTCTTCAAGTGAGCTTCGACCCTCCCCACCCCAGTCCCACCATCTGGCTTCCAAGCTCCTTCTGACTGCCCTATCCCCCTCATGACCTCCACTCCACATCAGGTATTAAGTTATTATATTCATAACGGTCTAACAGCTCCATTGATAGCCACAAGAAAACATGAAGTAGCCAACACATAAATCTGGGGAACAATTTAATTTTCATAAATATAGGAAGTTTTAACCTGAGGTCAAAATGCCAGACCCCGAAGACACAAAGATGTTAGTTATCTTAAGGTAATAGGAGGGCTTATTCGTCCTCTTTTTTTTCTTTTTCATAAATAGCACAAATGGTCAACTCATGACATTTTTCCCCAGGAGCCAGCCATGAAGCAATTCAAAGCAACACTGGACCCTGGCAATCAGAATTGACCGTCTTGGGTGTGCGGCTTCGGTGAAACAGAGGTGATCTCAGAGTTCAGAGCCAGCAGAGTTCGTCCACTTTCCGCGTAACCAGGCTGCCGAACATTAAGCCAGGGAATGAGAGCCAATGGGTGCAACAGTCCACGCGGTTGAAGCTTCATGAACGCACTTGCCCAGTGTATCGTTGTATCTGGTAGATCCATAGAGATGCCACTGCTTTGTTGGCAACAGGTCCAGTACAGTTAAGGTCAATATAAAAAATGAGTAAAAAAATGTAATGAGAGAAACCAGTCTGATGTTTAATGAGAGAAAAAAAAAAAAACAAAAAACTTCCGCTTCTAGTGTGAGAACACAGGATGGGTTAGCAGCAGAATATGCAACAACAAACACACAAAAATTACCAGAGAGGCAAACGTCCTAAGCCTGCCATCAACAGTTGTCATCGTTAAATGTGATACATAATTCATATTCATGAAATTCTATAAATCTTTCTGCAGATGGTATACCTATCGGTTACCTCAGACACCAGTACACCATTTATACTGATTCAGGTGGCCTACCAAACAGGTATGTTTTTTGGGCGGTTCAAGACCATTAAGGCAAATGTCTTAGCGCATAACTGTTTGTGAGAGCATGCGGAGAGAATATTCACAACAAAACACAGACTACTGATCACAGCCTGTATCAACTAGTTGATGGGAAGATTTGACAGTCAACTATTCCACGCGTTCAGTGACAATGAACATGGGCACCTTGCGAATTCACAATATTTGCAAAAGATGACTTTAAGTAGACTGTTAGAAAAACAAAGATACATGTGCACCAAGAAAACGTGATAAAAATAAGACTTTGGAAAATAACTCTTAACGCCTCCTTACTGACTTTTAAAAACTTTTAAGACTTCTGTATCAATTAAAATAAGAAGAGATTCAGAACTAAATAAAATAAACCTCTAATCTTTTGTTCAGCAATATTACCAGAACATGTAGTTGTTTTCCATTTTTTTTTTTTTTCTTTCTACTGCGACAAAAAAAACATTTTATATGAAAAGTCAACTAAGCAAATTTTATATTTTATCCACAAAAATAACAAAAGTTAATACCAGCAAAACATAGATTACATACACGGTAATGGGTAACTCCAAGACGCCTTATTCTGGATGGAATATAGGCTTTAAAAATTCAAAAAGATAGTTTTGCTCAAAGTAACTTTATATGATCAAAACAGTTGGTGTTTCTGTATCTCTGGCAATTACCTGATTATTCGTGGACTCAGTAGTTTCAAAAACAAAAAATACCACATATTCTATTATTTCAAAATTAGCAATTATTAAACCCATGTGATATTCAAAGTACAGTAAATATTTAACACAAGAAATAAAAAGGAGAAACAACCACTGTTAGATAGCTGTTTCCTAAAATCAGGGCCCATGTTGGTGCTCAATTGGTTTTCGTGGTAAGTCATTTGTGTGTGGAATTTCTTTGCTAATGACAAATCACTAAAACTGCCCCATACTTCTCTTGACATCAGGATGACTTGCCATTCCTAACATCACGCTCAGGTAGCAGTTCAATTTAGAAACAATAAAAGTTTTGCAACAAAATACCATACATGCAAGTCAGAGTGCAAAATTAATAAAGTGGAATACATTTGTTTTCTTCTTTTCAGTGATTTTAAAGATTTAGAGTTTAATCAGAAAAAACTGAGACACGACTGTAAGGTACCAGAGGCAGCCCAATGATGACAGTGTTGAAGTATTTGTATGTTTACATAATATTTTTCATGCTAACATATGTTGCATTTTGCTCCTCTGTTTCCTCTTACATTTTGGTTACTAATAAGTGATCAAATATTAAAATGTAGTATAAAACATGTCCAAATATTAATTAGCTATATGATGTTATATATATATAAAAAAAAAGAAAATATTTTGTAAATCTATTGTTAAACTTCATTGCTTTTGATTAAAGACAATCAAAGAAAAACCAATTTTCATTTACAACTGAATATCCTATTTTCGCGTCGTTTGCGTACGTTATTTCAAGAGATCTAAGAAGAGTGATTCAAGTGTCTCTACAGTACATTTGCATCACAAGAGCCAGGTTGCAGTATCTGCAGCGTGACAATGACCTTAATAGCTTTCTGAACCGGGGTAGAACATGGCAATATGACAGGGTTTAGACAGGAGTTAAAATAAAAGAGAATATAACAAAATGAAATATATGCCCCAGTGCTGGTCACATTGTGTCTCAACAGGGAGTCTAAATATAATATGGACAGTAACATGTTAGATGTACAACAATGAGAACACCTAGAGTCCTGGCTGCTTTTAACTCTGATCTTATTGTTGCTAAATTTACTGAACAATGAAGTGTGACGGCTGTAATGTGAGAGCGCATGGCACGAGCCTGAGACACAGCCACCACAAATACTCTCATGTACAGAAGTATGATGATTGAAACTGGAATTATAAATGTCCAAATTAGGTCAATAGTTCCACTAGTACCTTCGCCCTGGAGAAGACCATAAGCTTCCTCTTTGAATGTACTTTGAATGATGGGCATGAGATGTCTGCTTGAACGATAACGCACAATCTTAAATATGGGTCTTCTCTAGCCTTCCTTGATGCTCAGCATTCCAAAATCCCAGGAATTCCTGTTGTTTAACCGACCTCTGTGGTACTGAAAAAAAAACATTTGTTAAAGAAGAACAATGGACATGTTTTGAACTACTGTAAGGGAAAAATGGTACTCATAGTCTACATCTCCCTTTATGGGATACATAAATTATAAGAATGTTATGCTAGTTACTAGAGGTATAATAATATATCCAGCTTATGTGATGAAAAAGCACATAAGCTGGATATGTGCTTTTTCTGGGTTTACAAGAATAAAACAAGGCTTTACCAATATTTTATTCAGGACGTAAGAGTTTCACAAATCACTAACTGTGTCTTAAAGAATCCATAATTAGCCCAATAAATTAATTAAAGTTAGGGGGGGCTTTTCCTGGACCAACAGGTGTTGCCAGCCTGTTCAAAGAGAAGTACTAAGCTTGACACCTTAACCCTTTATGACCTACCATAGAACAAATTCGCCAGACCGTATTTTTACATGCTGTAGAGCCATTTTTGAAGCATTTCAATATGCTAGACATCAATACAACCCTTACATCCCAAATTGTAATAATTTGTATATAATAAGTCCATATTAACTAAATAAATTGCTGACAGGTGCAATTAACCACCAGAAAAATGAAAATAGTTTTGTACACACATTTTCCTAAATACAGAAATATCACAGTTATATCCCTCAAACATTGTAAGTGTAAAAAAGTTGCACAAAACCCCTTCAAACCACAGAAAATGTATCTGGAGAGTGTCCATATCTTTATAAAAATTAGCGTATTACAAAAATAAACAGAGACAAAAACGGAAATGAAATGTACATTGTGAATAACTTGAGAAAAGATAATATGCACATAAAAAACTATTTACAGTATTGGAATCAAATCTCTGTGTGCCAGATACCTATGAGCACACATATGTTCATAAGACCATCTCTAAGCAATAAAAAATGCAAAAAAACAACAAAAAATGTAATCGTTTGTTACTGTGTTGAAACTTTAGCACAGATGAACAAAAATTCAAATTATATTTTTTATGAAGATACAAAAAATCAGAATGCAAAAAGACAATATGAGCATCAAAAAAACTATTTACAATAGTGCAATCACATCCAAACATTAGCTTTCAATTTGACCAGTGGAGCTCTTATAGGCCTTGTGACAGTTCCTGTCCACAGTTACTTGCTTGCCAATGGAATGACTGATGCAGCTCTTGTTTTCTGAAGGCTGACTCCTTTCTTTCCCTCTGCCTCTCTTCAGAGCACTGGATGCCTCAGGTCTATTCTCTCTCCTCATCATCAACACTGCAAACAGAAAAACTTACAATGTGTCTTCGATGTATCCATAACTTTTATATTAAAATAATTATGCGTAACATGGTGAAATTGTCATGGTAGCTTTAACTGCTTTGACCCACATGCAGATAACACTCAGGAGACAGAAAAAGATTTAACAGTTTATTTTCCTTGTACAGAAAAACTCAGGAAACGGACCCAGGTCTGGAAACACACCAACTGTACGGAGAAGGAGAACAGGTAAGTGGATGAGGGGGTTAGAGATGAATTTTGAAGATCTTGTTTGCTTACAGAGTGGAGCTGAAGCCTTTAGGTTTGTTGTGGGAGTTGGCTATCTGTATGTTATAGCTTTGCTAATTTTAAAACATAACGTCACATAGTCCTGCAAATTTAAATTTAAGATTTATGTGCATAAAAATCAATTATTTTCCAATGATTTTACTGAATTAATTTTATTTGTTTTGCCAATATTTTAACAATACACAAAGTGTTTGTTTAAATTGTTTTCTGGTGACAAAATAATTTGTACTGTATAGATCCTCCCCTGGCATATGTTAACATTGAAAAAACGTATTTAAACTGATCCCTCTCTAATTACTCTGCAATGACACAAAGTTACTGTCACTAATGCAACATGATCTGTTTAGTGACAAGGTTAAAGGATACACTGTCTTTTTCACCAACTGGAATAGGCTGCCTTAAAAATGGTGATGGAGTTAATGGTGTGTTACCCTGTTAAAAAGTGATTTTAGCATCCAGTTTTTCTGGTGCTTCTCTGGCGGATGATCAGTTTTGTGCGCACTTCTGCATGATCAGTTTTTTGCACGGTTCAGCAGCAGATGATCTTACTGACAGCAATGGTGCGCTGCGATCCAGATGCAAGAACAAAATTGTTGCGAGACGTTTTATCATGGGAGATATGACATGGCTTTTGTTTGTGACTGGCTCCAAATCAGACCTTAGATAATCCTACATCAGGCATCCTCCTACTCTCATCTGTTTTTTATTTATTTTTACTTTTTGAAGCACCAATATCGTGGACACTGTACAGAAGATTCTGTCCATCACCTGTCATTCTATCTATGCCTCCTTCTGCCACAGTGAGAGCAGACATTTTTGTGTGCCACTTAGTAACCCTGCATTTTCAAACGTGCTAAATAAGACTCAAAAACACCAGCACCTGCAATCCGTTCAGGTTGGATAAATTGGGTTGCGGGTGGTAATGGAATTAATGTGCAAATCCTCCTTCCATAAACTTTGCACGTTTCGGTCATTCCAATGTTCATGCATATTCATACAGGTTCCCACCGAAACCAACACTAAAAAGTTTGCGCCCCGATGTTTGACTCATTTTTACACCACATTAAATTTGATTTGCAACTTAGTTTTGTAGATCAGCTTTGCTTACGCAAACCTAGTTGTGGTTGGTTTTGGTACATGCAAACCTTTTGACAGATAGTCTCTAAAGATGTTTCTACATATTTTGGTTGACGAAGTCTTGAATCAGTACTCACTCAAACCAAACCCTGTAGCCTCCTTTGTTCTGAAGCACGGGATGGGTGATTTATGTTTACCAGATTTACTATAAGACATATGTCCTACGAAACATTGATTACAAAATGTAAAACTAAGTAAAACAATTGTGAAAATAG
The DNA here is from genome assembly GCA_036173005.1 of Crenichthys baileyi. Lineage (NCBI taxonomy): Eukaryota > Metazoa > Chordata > Actinopteri > Cyprinodontiformes > Goodeidae > Crenichthys > Crenichthys baileyi. Next base: position 926,699 of record JAHHUM010002325.1, read on the forward strand.
CAAACATGAAACTGCACTATAAGGAGAAACACTGTAACATACTCAAGAAATCAACCTCCCCCTCTCTGAAGAAGCTAATCTTCACCATCGTCTTCATCATCCTATTCAACACATAGCGTGTCTGAAGAATATTTCCTTTTTTTTGTGATTTGAAATCTGAAATATTATTTTTCCGATATTTACATATGTACATATTTAAATATAATTTTATCAAATAAACTATGGTCGGTCTGTTAAGGGTTGTCCTTTGAATACCAACCAGTAAGGCGATGGTATTTAGGACAAAATAGAAAGGTGTGAGACGAGACAGCTCTGATATTTATTAGACACAGCACAACTCTGCACAAACATGGAATGATTCACACATTTTTTTAAAATATACAAGAAATGGATTAGTACGTTTAAACAAAAAATTAACATGGAAGACTCACCACCCCCGGCTGCGTCCAATCCACTCCTCACTGGGCTGCTCCAAACTCAAAGGCACAGGCCCCACTCCTCCTCAGCCAATCATCATCCAGGGCATCACTTTCTAACGACCCTCTTCATGAAAAAAACACCCTTCTTCTGCTGAGCTTCGCACGACTCAGCTGTGACATGTCCCAGTACTTAGTTTCTCGGCACTTGGGGCTTCCTCGCTCTGTTTGTGACCAATTCCGCCCTCCTTCCTCCTCATCCGCTTGTAGGAGCGTCTGACTGGCCTCCTGCCCGGCTTCTCCAGTGGTTCTCCTCCGATCTCGTCTCTCAAACCGATCTTCCCGTTCCCCAGGCTCCGACGTCTTCTTCTACTCCGTCATTCCACAATCTTCCCTGCTTCATTCATCTCGTCCATGGATTCTCTCCAGAGAATTCATTCTCATTCATTTGCCCTTTAAGCATGCTGTGTTTCCCACTCCTCTTTTACATTAAGGTAGATCATTTACTCCCATGCATTCTAACATCTCACTCAGGCACCGCTCCAAATCCTGCAGGGGCAGTTCATTCATTTAGTTTCTCTCAATTACGATCTCATTTTAGTTGTTTTAGGTCTGTTCCATCTCGCTTAAAAAGAGGGTCTCTCAAACGGATGGTTATCAGTCCTCTCGTTGTCAGAGCCTTGCATGTGAACACATCATTATAGCTAAAAAATATACAGAACGTAAATACCTTCAGTAACTCTATCAATATGCTGCTTTAAACCTTTTGCTTTATTTTACCTTGAATATTTACAACCCCCGTTTATCCTTGATGATTAATAAGTGGTTGAAAAAAACATTTTTGGGACAAAAGACACCTCTTCAAGCAAGATGTTTTCTGCTTGAACAAGCCAGGAGCCAGACGTCTCACATCTAATCTCTTCTATTCAGTAAATAATCTGCCAGCAGCTTCGACCTTCAGCAGAGAACATGGAGTATCAACAACAATGATAACGCTGCCACCAACAGCTCCAGCAGGAACAACCGGCCAGTTGGCTGAGAAAGAGAGGTCATCACAAAAGTCTCCCCGGTCCAAATTCCACAGGAGAGGTGGACCCCATTCAATTATACCCCCTCCCCCAAAACCCAGACCCAGACCGACACCCCGGTTAAACCCCCCTCACCCAGACCCCGACCAGAGCGCACAGAAAACTCTCCCCATCTCCCCACTGAGCCCGCTTTTTGCTTTACTGGGATTCCGATAAACATGAAAGGAGCTCTTAAGATTAGGACCCAAAATGGCTCTCTGACATCTTTCTCCATTCAACACCCCACGTAGGCGAGCCTCGCTACCACCCAACATCTTCAAAAAACGCTGCAGAGCCATCCTACCAGACTCCTAATCTATCTTCCCTTCCTAATCAGGACCTTCAAATCACCTTCTCTGCGATACAGTCTGGGCCCCCAGTGGTAACTATCTAGAAATGAGCATGTCCAGAAAACTTGGGCCCCTAATACGATGATAGTTGTAAAATCTCTGGGCTTATACGTGACAGAAAGAACAAAGCAAAAGGATAAGATGACAGTAATAAACAATCAAAAAAAAAGCCATAAAACTGTCAGGTACAACCAGACACAGAGTTTAATATCAGCAACTAAGTCATATAAACTGGCATTATTGAACATTAGATCTCTGTTACAGGAAAATCATTTTTTAATCAATGACTTCATTAGCTGACCACGATGTTGATGTTATGTTTTTACAGAAACATGGTTACATGAATTTAATGAAGCTCACCATTCTGATAGAGTCGAAGACCTCCAAAACTACAATTTTCTTTGTGAGAGCAGACGGCAAAGAAAAGGTGGAGGGGGTCCTGACTTTCGGGGGCACCACTTTGTTTAAAAGATTTATTAGTGTAAAAAAGTATTTCTGGGCAAATTTGAGACCTCTTTTAGAATATTTGGTTCTCCAGGTAAAGAGCACGGTACCCGAACCATGTTGTTGAATATTTACAGGCCTCCTAAGTCCCAAAACAAACTTTTTCAGTGATTTTGATGAGCTTTTATCTGTGTGATCACGTCCCCATGTGTTGATCATGACTGTTTTAATTCTATTGTGGGAGACTTAACATTCACATGGACCAAATCCTGAAGACAGAAGTGCAATAGATCTATGTGACACTCTTAGAAATTTTGGTTTGATGCTCTCAACATGTTAAAAACGCAAACACCACAATCAGGGAACATATTTTGTACTTGATCATCACTAAGGGTCTAAACATTTCCAAGGCTGGTTAGTAACTGATGTTTGCCCTATCTGACCAGCTTTTCTGTTGATTTTTGAAAGCATCATCTCCAATGACTCAGTTTTGCCAAAGAGACATGATAAGAAAACGCATCTTTAAGGACAGTGCTGCTGAAACCTTTAACACCAGATTTACTCTTCCTTAACACCTCCACTTTGCCCTGTAACACTGTAGATGAGCTGGTAGATAACTTTCATTCTAAAATCTCGGACATCATTGATTCAATTGCTCCAATTAAAGTGAAAGTCGTTTCTGGTTAGAAAATGTGCTCCAGATCTTTAATTTCATTCCTGATACTTTATGTTTTGGCTCTTTCTTGTTTAGCCCCGGATTTAATTAGTCCTTTTTACACAAACAAAATAAATTTTATATAATTATAGTAGTAGTCTTAAAGATCTGCTCCACCAGTCAGAAGTGAAAAAAAGGAGTGTCGAAAAGCTGAACGCAGGTGGCGAAAGACTGGACTCCAGATTCACTATATTATCTATAAAGAGAGACTATACAGATACAACTGAAAAATGCAAGGGAATCTTTCTTTTCTGAGATCATCAGCAAAAACATTAACAATGCTCGTGCAATGTTTGCCATGGTCGCCAGGTTAACAAACCCTCCTGTAACTGTAGCATCTGAACTCCACTCTACCAGGGCCTGCAATGAATTTGCTAAATTCTTTACTGAAAAAAACCCAAAAGATCAGAGGGGCAGTCAGCACGTCCACATCAACTCCAGTACCAATGTAGTCTCCAACTAGAACTGATTTGACATACAAATTTCCCACAATTTCACCCAAATAAACTACAAAAAAAAAAACTTAGAAGAAATCGTACACAAAATATAAGCCTCTTCCTGCTGTCTTGATGTTTTACCCGCAGCTTTCCTTAAGAAAGCTTTGCCGTAATAACATTTGAATTTAACCACAAATAAAAAACACGTTCCCTTTTGTCAGGTGTTTTCCCCAGGCCCTGAAAAACAGCAATTATCAAACCTCTATTGAAAAGAGCAACTGGACAATTTTTTTTTTTTTATATATCCTGCTACTACAGAACTACAGGCCTATATCAAACCCCTACCCTTTATCAGTAAGATATTGAAAAAGCTGTGTTTCAACAGTTTAAACAACTTCTAAACACAATGAACCAACAGCTTTGATGTCCTTCCAGTCAGGCTTCCGTGCTCACCGGGGCAAAAACACCCAGACCTCTCAGGTCTTCTGGCTCAAATCTACTCTTGATACCCAGAACCAGAAAACCAAAACATGGAGAAGCAGCTTTTAGTTCTTATGCTCCCACTAATCTGAAATAAACTCGCAGAAAACTGTAAAAAGCGGCGAAAAACCCTAAGTTGCTTTAAGTCAAGATTAAAAAACTTATTTGTTTAAAGTGGCCTTTGAATGTGTTATCTAAACATTGTTGTGGTTGGGTTTTCAGTCCATTTTCCTTTCATTTTCTTATCCATCATTCTATTCTCTTTATTTTATTTTTATTTATTTTTAATTACCTTTTTGTTAAATTTTCTGTATTGTTGTCTGTAACTGTGTTTATTTTCTTTGTGATTGTATGTACAGCGCTTTGAGTGTCTCTTTACTGAAAAGCGCTATATAAATAAACTTACCTTACCTTACCTTGACAGTCTTTCCCTTGAGTGCTTTTACCACGTATATTTATTAAATTTTTCTAACATTGGACTTCTATATTTCTCCGTACAATAAATTAATGCAATGCCAAATTATTTTAATCGTCTGCGACTTTACTTGGCTTATTATATTAAAACTAGTAAAACTTCGTATTAGCTCCCTCTACCAGGGGGATGTACTTTTAAAAGCAACCGATTTGCTCCATAAACAGTGTCAAGTCCTCAACAGCGTCAAGTCAGGTCCCGCTAAAAGGTTTAAACTTGTTACACTGAAAAATACTAGTAGAACTCTATAGTAGAACTCTATTATAAACTTGTTGCATTGAAAATACCAGTACAGAAAAACAATGTCGGTACCATTATATTTCAGGAAAACATAGAAATTGCTGCATCTCGCTTCTAACGATTCCTCAGAAGTACAATGCCCCATTGTAACGAATCTGTAAGTAGTGACTATACTTATTTAAGAAAATCATTATATTGCATGTGAATGTTCTCCTATAATATTGTTTAATTTATTATATATATTTTGTTTCTTTATTTCTAGAACCCACCATTGATGATTTTGACGACTTCATCTTGACTACACAAACGAATATGGTAATTAATTGTTAAATGCAACACACAACATTTTATAGTTAACGAATAAATCAGCTAACATTGAACAAAACTACTTCATTAGATTTTAATGAGAGACGTAAACCCCCCCCTCGAATGATCACGTTGGAGAGGTTAGCGGGTGGAATCATTTCTCCCCCCGAAATCAAGTTGAGAAGACGGCTTATCACTAAAAAAGAAGGCTCTGATTACATCTGGACCTTTCTTATATCAAAGAAGAACAGAGAATCTGAAAGCTGTTAAATACGCCCCTCCGCAAATATCATCATTTCCCCTGAAAGCACACCGAATGGAACTGCCAATCTGCTCCCGGGGGAGAAAAGTAAGTTGCCAAAAACTATTTGTTTTCTTTTGCAGTTGAATGTGGAATATTTAGATAATTGTTTAACCCTCGGATAAAACTGCTTACAGATTTAACGGAGGACGTATCTCTGAAAGAAGAAAGACAACAAGAGAAAGAAAAAGCAAAAGAAGACGGCAGCTTTGATCAAAAGAAAACTAATCAAGAAACTTGAAATGAACAATGGTCAACCATCAGCTGTGGAACGGGAAGGTGAGTAAAAATAAATAAATAAAAATAACAAATAATATCTATATATTTTTTATTCTTAAGCAAGCATGGGTTCAATAAAATAATATCATTATAAATCTGTTTACAAATTCACCCAAAGATGCGGCCCTCTGAAGCCGCCCACCAGAAGGTCACTTTTCAAAGATCAAGACAGCGTTTCACACAAGCGCATCCAGTCCAGTGAAAACAAGAAGCCGAAATCTGGAGCTATTAACCCACAGAAAACCGCCTCCAAGTAAGTTAAAGTATTTCAAAATTCGTTTATGAGCCTACAAGTATTAAAGTTATTGGGGATCACTTCCCCTTAAAAACTCGCTTATTTTAAAAACTATTACTATGGTTATTTATGAGCGCTGTGCTACCAACAGCGTAAGGTAACTTTATTTTATTTTGTTTTCACAGAATATTTAACCCCCAGTGAAAAAGGCAGCGGCTCTCTGATCTGCATACCAGAGCAACCCTAGTGAGAGGTTTAATGAGCGGTACGTTTAATTCTTTCCTACTGAATTAATTTGAATTCCCTTTGTTGTTCAACTTTAATGTGTTAATTTCAATATTTATTTATTTGTTTTTTGTTGTCCATTCTCTTTGCAGAGGTAACGTTGATGATAAGGCAGATTCGGTCCAGAACTGCACAGCAACGCAGAAAGAAGGCATCGCAAGCTGCACGGGACCGTCGAAATAAAGCTTCATCATTGGCACTTTTGACTGCATGTCAGGTTTTGATACAGAAGCAGTTCGGTGACATCAAGGTGATTTTAAACTGAACTGATCACTGTGTTTTTTGTTTTTTCTCTTATGCTCATATAAATGGATAACCGAATCAGACTTGCCCTGGATGAAATAAAGGATTTAGTAGCTGAGCTTAATGAAAATCCCAATAGCTGCACATATCTCAGAGGATAAAGCATCTCCTGTTTAGCAACCACTGGTGACTTTTAACTTACTAGAACAGGCTCTTGTGAGGATTTTTAAATAGACCGTCTCCACCTGACCAAAATTACAAACTTGCTAGAACAGGCTCTTGAGGATTTAAATAGACACGTTTTGGCAGTCATCAAAAACCGGATCAGATAACTTACAAAACCCTTCAACATCACACAGTGCGGCGCAGCATGGGGCCGCTAATGTCAATCAGGAGGTAGCGGTCAGCTCTGATCAGATTGAAGCAGATCCTCCAGCGGTTGTTTGACGTGAACGTTTTAATTAACATTGAAATAAGGAGACCTTTTACCCATCCGCACCCCTGTGTCTGGTAACGTTCCAGATCTAGCAGCATTCTATACAAACATAATGCGTATTTTTCATTGAATTAGCCGAATTTGCAAGATCATTAACCAGACGTTAACGATGTTTGTACAGCTAGAATTAGTGGGTGAAAAATCTCAATCGTCACGTCACATTTACTGTTACCGATGATGGTAATATGATTCCTGCTGCTTCTAGGGACTTTTGGACGACTTAGTACAATCAAATGCTGATGTGCCAGTAGAACAATAACTTGGGGAATTTGTTCTACAGGTAGTAATATGACCAAGAAGGTGGTTTCAAAACATAAGGCAACAGGAACATATTAGACATTGAACTGATTAATAAGAAAAATGCTGTCACCTGTATGTGTAGAAAAATACGGTAATCAGTTATGCTTTGCCATCTGCCTCGTACACGTCTCTGACCCCTGAGCCTTACTGATAGTCAGGCTTTAGAGCTGGGGGAGGATGTTGGCAGCACCAGGTAGGCTCAATGAGCAAAAACAGCTGTTACTTTTAGTGATATGGGTAAATTGAAAACATTCTGAAGGAGAAAAAATTGTAGTGTTTCACAGAACCACTACCTCTACAGCTCTGTGTAAATTTGAAACCGTTTCCCTGATCGTTCAAACCCTCTGTTTTTGCTGTTATTTCAGGTCACTACTATGGAAAAAAAAATCTCAAAAGGTTTATAGGTTCCAGATATATCTGGTGCATACTGTTAACAGCAGCTATGAAAATGCACACACACCATTGTGAAGGGTATTGTCCAGCTTGTCATTCATATCAGGTGTGTGCAAGAAAATTAACGAACCTTGTCTGCCTGTAAAGGGTTGTCACAGAATCTGTCGCAAATTCTTTATGTTTTGCTAGACACAGGGAACCCCGCAACAGATCTAATTCTGACAGGCCTATGAGTGACTGTGAGTGGTCAAACTGTGCAAGGTGTGCAAAAGAATATACGTTATTCCATCAGTAAACTGGGTAAAAACCACACGTGTGTCATGTAAAATGCTGTATTTGCGGTGAGAATATTCTTCCCGGCTTAGAGGTTACATGCGATCAGCATCAGTGCTACATTCAGACATGCAATCCCATTAATCAGTAGATGATAAACTGATTTTTTATGATTTTGAATGCTTCATCAATGAGAGCGGCGTGCACACACCCTTTCTGGTCTGTGCTAAAAACGTTGAAAGGTGATGAATGGCACACTTATGGGTTAGACTGCGCCCAAAAATTTGTTCTCCACTTCACAGGCCGATGTACAGAGGTTTCAGCTTAATAGCACACAATGCTCGCGGTTATGACTGCTACCTTATTCTCACAGCTATGCAACAGTTAGGTATTAAACCTCATCTCATCATGCTAGGAAGTAAAGTTCTCTGTTTAACCGACCCTGATTACAGGTTAAAATACATTGATAGTCTTTCCTTTCTTTGTATGAAGTTGAGTGCCATGCCGAAAGCATTGGTTTTACCAATCAAAGCAAGGGTTTTTTTCCCCACCTCTTCTCTTCCATCCTGCTATGCAGTGGAACGCTTGAGTCTTCAAGAACAACAGGCTTTTAACAGCTGGTACAGAGAAGCGAGCAAAGGGGTCTTTGACATTAAGAAAGAAGCTATTCGTTATTGTAAAAATGACGTTGAAATTCTTTCTCAAGGCTGCTTAAAATTCAGAGACGAGTTCTTAAGGAGACAAGTGGGATCCGTTTAAATGCATCACGATAGCATTCAGCGTGCATGAAGGTTTTTGTAACCAATTTTCTTCCTATAAAACCTTGGCCATCCCCTCAACCTCTGGACTATAAACGTAGCAGCCAAAAACGTTCTCCAGCGTGTCTATTCAATGGCTTCGGGTGGATTGCAGACAGCAGGAAAAATAGACATTGAACATGCGTTTAACAAAGGGAAAAGAAAATTGGCCCATATTCTGTAGACATCGTGAATGGGTATGCAGAGATTAACGGTGTCAAAGTTGCGTTAGAATTTTACGGCTGTTTTTTTCCACGGCTGTAAATTGTGTATTCACCTCATGACAAGTGTCCTTTTGAGAGGGGTAGCGTTTGAACAGTTTATGCAGCCACTGTAGAAGAGAAGCAAGGTGCTCCAAACTGTGTACCGGCATTCGTCTCGAGGTCATAGGGGGGCTGAGTTGGACTGGAAATGCAAAAAAAACCCACCCGGGTGCGTGATCAGTATTTCTTGAGAAAGTTAACGCACCCGAACCGTTATCACCCCGAGATGCTCTGTATGGTGGACGCACCTGCGCTATGAGACTCAGGTACACAGCAGGGCCAGGTGAAACTGTGCATTATGTGGACTACACATCTTTGTACCCTTATGTAAACGCCAACTGCGTTTTTCCCCTCGGTCACCCCACCATCATTTACAAAGATTTTGATGATCCCTGCAGCTACTTTGGCTTCATCAAAACTGTGGTCTACCCCCACGAGGTCTCTTTTTCCCCGTTTTGCCTTACAGAACATCCCGAGGTAAACTTGTGTTCACTCTCTGCCGCACATGCGCTGAAATAAATAACCAGTCAGGTCCCTCCAGGCATAATGATGAGGACAGAGCTCTGACAGGGTGAGTGTAGAATTTTGTAAAGCGTTGCAGTGTGGTTATCACCTTGCTAAAATCACAGAAGAGTGGCATTTTGAAAAGAGCAGTGACACAATCTTCAAAGGTTACATTCATTGCTTTTTAAAGGGGAAGCAGGAGGCTTCAGGGTACCCTTCTGAAGCAGTGGATAAGGGGAGCAAGTCAAAGTACTGTATATCTCTGAATAGTTTATATAAATAAAAATTTATCTCAGGCCACGTTGTGATATCACCGGTCTGAAGTGTAGTCTTATGACTTTCTTTCCGTAGACGAAATTTACAGGAACGTTTTGGTCCGTTTTATTTTCTATATGGATATTTTCAATATGTCTTCTGGAAACTGGAAGGAAGTGGGCGGGGTTAAACGTCAGAGTAACCATATCACTGAAGTCGCCTTGTACTTTGATGGTCCGCAGTAAAGGTGCAAAATCGTCGCCTACTATTTGCGGGCTGACCACGTCGCTTTAACACTATAGGTGATAGAAACCGGCTTTCATGTCAGCCGGAAAGGAGCCAGTTTTGGTTCACCTACATGAATCCATTCCCCTGGTTCCACACCCAGCATATAAGCTAGAGTACTGAAGAAGAGTATTTCATACTGACCGCTTGCCTGAAATGCAAATCTCTTTTGAAGCTGAATTTCATGCGGATATCCAAGTTTATTTTTTTGAAAAACAAGTCCATCTCTGTCTCGAGTTGAATAACGCCGTTATAGTAGCCCCCTCTAATCCTTTGTTTATGGATCTCCACGTCACCAAGCTTTCTCCATTCAAAGTAGGCTTCATGATCTGGTAAATTATGCCATGTATTGGGGTATGAAATCTCTGCTAATACAACCAGCCATTGGCCTTCTAAATCAATATGTTGAGCTAAATTTTACACGGAAATTTAACTGTTATTTTTTTAAACACTTCCTTGCTAGCGTTAGGGGGAAGGGTAAAAGAAAAGCCATCATCCTCTACCTGATTTTTCATGATGCTGTGTCAACTGTGGGGTTTTAGTGCAAACCTTTTTATACGTTCGAAATTCAAAAAACCTGATCCAACTGTTAATTTTCTCAGGCCATTTTTTTCCAGTTTAAAAAAAAAACCGTTTGACTCCCTTGACTGTGCATCGTTTTAATATTTTTTCCCATTTGATACATCTTGTCGTTACATATTTTTATTTTTTGAAGTTCCTCTACTAAAAGGAACCGGGATAGGTCCCCGTCCAAATTTTTGAGTTTGTATACAGGGGGAGATCGGGGTATCTGCTCATACACTGCTCATACTTCATCCGTAAAACTCTTTTTCTTTTTTTTTGTCAAACACTCCATGGACCTTTGGGTATTCTGACAAGATCCCCTTGTTTAAACTTGTCACTGAGTCCTTGCAATATCTGTTGGACTTGACCCCATACAGATTATGAAAAACTTAAAAGGGGTTTTTCTGAGGTCACTTCCATAGGGGTCATTTTAATGCTGGTGTGTAGCTGGGGGTTGTAACTTCTAGCTAGGTTTTGCAGGACATCAACGTATCGCCGGGTGTTGTTAGCTCAAAAATATCTCCACATCCTTTTTTTTAAAAGGGCGTTAAATCTCTTGACCACAGAAGCTTTTGCTTCACTAGCTGTAGCAAAATGTTCAATACCATGTTTCTCCATTAAAACCCTAAATTTCTTGTTAAAAAATGTTCTTTTAAAACTGATTCAAATGCCTTTACCACCTCAACAGCTCTTCAAAACCCGTACATACAACCTTTTTGAAAAGATGTCAATGAACATTTTCCTTGGCCAGAGCTTGCATGTTACAGAGATCAGCCTGGAACTGTCTCAATGGGGGGGGTGAAAAAAAACTCTGTTTTTTGGAAAATTTTATTCTTGCTGGTTTGTAAAAAATTTCTTCATCACCGTCTTCCTGCCATCTTCCTTATGCTCCCTGATGATTACTTGTTAAATAATGGAAAAAACACACCGGAGGGTAGATTTATCCCTTTTTTTAATTTTTTTTTTTTGTATCTAATAGTAAAAAAAAAAACACAAAACAATAATACAGATTAATTCAAACACTGAAGCTTTTAAAAAAACCCTTTCTGGAAAGGGGTTAATATGTTCCCCTTTTTTAATGTATTTAATAATAAAAAAGAAGAAAATCAGATAATGCAGATTAATTAAACTACTGGAATACTAAAAATGATACAAAAGTCATCAAAAATGTCAGATCAGTTTGTCAGTCCGTAGCACTCTGAAATAGAGTTAAGTTTTTTAGGTCTTTATCTTCGGTCAAGTGATCGTACATGTCAGCTATTGCACTGTGGATGCCTTGTACCGATTTCAGTTCAAAAAAACCCGTCTCTGCAATCGTTTTAAACTCTGAAGTCTTCTGCTTGTATGCGTCGAAGTATCAGAAGATTCTGAATAGCAGGAACAATTTGGGGGCACGAGCCGTCGCACGCGTTAAAAGTTGACTTGGTAATAATCCTCCCCCAAATACCTCCAGGCATTGGTGCTGAGGGCTGGCTCGGGGGGTTTCGTTATGCCCCCGTAACGGTTTTTTGACATAGTTTCAAACAGGTTATGTTGAATAAATGAAGTATCGCTGTTTTCACCGTTTTGATGGGGCTTTTTGAAACCAACCGTCAGTTTCATCCCTGTTTACTCTCACCCCCCTGGTTATTTTCATCCTCCGCTGAAGGCTGAGGGGGCCTGCATCGGTTCCAGGGTTTTTGTAGGGGCTTAGGAGAGGGTGAGCAGCCGGTTAGTTACCTCATCCCCCACGACGACCTTCTTGTCTTCAGGCTGGATACTTTGGTCTACGGACTCACCCATAAAAGCGGCGATGGTGAGTAGAGCTCTGGAGAAGGGGGTTGATAAATTTTCATGTTGTATCCTGTAGGCGATGCAGGACTGAAGTGGGTCTCAGAGAATGAGGACGTTGAGGTGGTGTGAAAGAAAGGTCCGGGGAAGGCGGATGATACGGGTCCAAGTTGAAATTTCTTCGTGCTCAGGAGAGAAGTGGATCTCTGCCCGTGGTTGTAGAGATCCCTGTATGGTTTGTCTCACTTATTTTCCCGGTTCGGTTTTCAGTGTCTGTGAGCTTGCTGTTATTTTTCCCTCAAATATATATCATAGGGAAGGGGGGGGGTCCCCGAAGAGAGTGCGGTTTAGACGTAAAACAGGGAACGTCAGCGTTTTTTTTACTGACATGACATCGATCCCAACTGCGTGAGTTGTGGAAAAAGGTGGAAAGACGGTTTTTCCCAATTTCACCCATCTTCTCTGTCCAAGCTTCAAACGCAGAGCCAGCATTTTTTGAATATGCCACAGTCCCATTGAACGCCTCCAGCACAAACAGATCTTAGAGGGTTTCCCCAGTCGTTCTTGCGTCTGCTTGCTGCAAAAAACCACGACCTTTTTCTATGGTTTTTTAACCCCCACACCGCGAAAGAGAGGTTCCTTCAGCTATTTCAACATCGGATGGCATATGAAACATTCTCGACCTGCAAACGGGAAGAATGTTTCATTTTCTTCTTCATCCTCCCTCTCCTGCATTGAGACTGTTTCAGGGCTATCATTAAGGTGCGGGGGTTCAAGCCCTTTAAAACCGCCAGTCGTTGTGGGTGAGAGTACACAGAGCCAATGATCCATTAAATACCTCATCTTGATCCTATTGATACAGGCAGAGTTCTCCTATTTCATACATGAAAATATAACCCCCAACTACCCCTCAGGTCATATGGTTTCCAAAGACCATTTTTCCTGCAGAGTATCCAACTGGGTCTTTTGTACCTTGCAAAGGTAGTATGTTGACTTCTTAGGAGCATTCATTTCACGGGATGAATGCCGGTAAAAGTCACTGGGGGTTTCGCACAGAACTGACGTACCTCTTTTGGCCCAACCGTTGTCTGATTTTTCAACCGTGGTTGTTGAAGTTGAAGTTGGTCCTCATCATCATCGGGAGATATGTTATGACGGGGTTTCGATAGGTGTCTCAGATGAGGAAGTAGATGATATAGATGATGCAGTTGCTTGATATCATTTTGGCCCGCTTGCGTTTTCTCCTCCGCTTTTTGATTAACTCTCTTAAAACTCTAAACCATTGCTGAATGGGTTTTTTTTTTTCCAACGAATGCTGCATGTAAAGTGCAGAGTTTTATGCCTTTTTTTTAAAGGGAAACACTAAAAAAACCCCCCATTGCTTTCATGGGTTATTCAAGCTTTAAAAGGGCCCTTACAAACACACCCCCTCTATTTAATTGGGGTGATGCCATACAGTTTCTGACAATACCATTTTATCTTGTTTTATTCATATCATACACGTCCCCTGTTTTTCATTGGTTCATTAAGGCCTCCCCATTACACCCTTAAAACACCCTGTATTATAATTGGTTTCATTTAAAGGTTTTCCCCCTCATGACAAAAACCCCAATCAGCATGCATGGTTAACGCCCCTTCCCCCCCCGTTGACCCATACCTCCCCGCCCACATGACCCCATGACCCCTCTTCAGTTCACAAGTTCACTTGTCAAAGTTTGATTAAAGGGTGCTTTCTTATCTCTAATGGGCTATGTAAATCCAGGGAATATAAACAAGTTGATTAAAGATGATTGAAAACCATGACCGTAAGAGTGATGCAACATTACCATGCAATGTTATTTATGTTTGAGAACCTAGGATTATCTTGAAGAATCTGGAAGTGAAGTGAAGTTAGTCTTGGAACTAACTTAGGCAATAATTAGCATACCTTTAAACAACCATTAACAATGAAAGATCAGACATAATTTTTATTTTATTTTATTATTTCATTAAAATTATATTTTAAAGAATAATCTACTAAATAAAACCAACCTTCTGAATGACTAATTCTCAACGGTGTCTCATTAGCTGCCTTTATTTATTGAAACAATATTTAAAGAAATATTATTAAAGGAAATGGTAAAATATTTTTAGGACATTTTTTGGAAAAGAGCCAAATCTTTCTGGAGAAATGGGGCTTAATGGTGTTGATTTAGTTATCAAATTTAGTAAAATAATGTTTAGGGAACTATTATTTACTGGATTGAAAGCTAACAAGCCTCTTGGTAAATATAAGTTAGCAGGCAATCACGTGTCCTAAGCCGTTAGCAGTTACAGCTAACAAAGTAGCTGATAGCTTCGCACCAGAATCAAACACACACCTTTAAAAATACCGTCAATAAAAGGGGTTAAAATGCATAAGCGCAGACGGCCCGTTATGATCAATCTTCTGTGTTTAAAATCACCCTTTAAATAAAGTTTGTCTTAACTTTAAAAACACAAAAACACAGAACAAAAAACTGAGCGCGTGTGCTGCAGATTGTCTGCTAGCACCAAGATAGCTGAGTTCAGCACAAACAAAACCAAACTTCATAAAATGAAAAACGTTTAGATCATTTCATCCTAAATCCTTCTCTATTACTCTGCCCAAACCTAACCTCTGAACCATCCTGAGGAGTTGTCCGGGCGACAACGAAGTTTGAAGAAAGCTCTGTGAACAAATGGTTAGCTTCCTGCTAACCTCCGGAGCAGTGGCTTGGCGGTCCGTTCTGTCCGCTGACCACACTGCACGTTAACTGCCGTAATGCGGTCTCCGTTGTCCTTCCTTGGGAAACTGCTGCACTCGGCGTCGTGCTGGGAACTCTCTGGAAACAGTTTGCTTCTGCAGATCTCAGAGAGAACAGTCAAGCAATGCTTGTACCTTGATTACCCCGTTCATGAATGAATCTACCGGATACACAGACAGGGATTCATTTGTACTTATCTTTTGCATATGATCGCGTGATCTTATGACACCCTTGGATCCAGTTTGAAGAGTTTATGTCTTTTTGCCAGCAAAGAGACATTAGCGCGCTGTGTCCCCCCTGTCCGGTCCCTCTAGAGGCCGTGTGGAAGAGGCAGGATGTAGCAAGAGCGGTGCTTTTATTTGGACAGTGACGTCACAGGAAGTTCGCAGTTATCCTGTTTCCTGGATGTGCCGGAAGTAGGTTAAGGCAATTTATTTTGAAAATTCCAGAAAAGTTCAAACCGGAGTTTTAATGTTGAAATCCATGGCTGTGGGTCCAACAATTTCCATGTCACTGGTCCGCTAAATATGGTCCAAAACTTCCATACTTGTAATTTTTTCTCTTCTGTGCTATTATGAAATAACACAACATTGTAAGCTAACGGGCCAGCCAGCAGGCTAATTAGTTGCTGCAAAAAGAAAAGTGTTTTTTGTGCCGTTTTGTTCACAGAGCCAGTCATAAGGACCTTTAAATGTCATGGAATGTGTTTAAAGTGCTGTAAAACTAAAAGTGCAAAGTGCAAAACATTTTTAGTCTACAGCGGAGGCTCTCTAAAGTGAAGCGTGTGCAGTGCTCTCACGTGCCTGGTGAAGTAAGTGCTGTAAGTGCTAGTGTTTACAGATTTACTATAAGACATACAGGGGTTGGACAATGAAACTGAAACACCTGTCATTTTAGTGTGGGAAGTTTCATGGCTAAATTGGACCAGCCTGGTAGCCAGTCTTCATTGATTGCACATTGCACCAGTAAGAGCAGAGTGTGAAGGTTCGATTAGCAGGGTAAGAGCACAGTTTTGCTCAAAATATTGAAATGCACACAACAAATTTAGGGGAGACATACCAGAGTACAAAAGAGCACAAATTGTTGGTGCACGTCTTGCTGGCCCAATGTGACCAAGACAGCAAGTCTTTGTGATGTATTTTAGGAGCAGGCGGTCGTATCACTAAGCGAATATGATAGAACACAGAACTCAGAGTATTCTCTCTCAAACAGCTCCCACGGAGGGGACTTTATTTCTTCAAAAAGCGCACAAGTTTATCTTCATCAAAAAATTCCAGAAGTCTCCCACCCTTCAGTCTTTACCGGGGTTCTTTATAGAGTTACAAAGCATTGGTGTGTGTTGGGATCATTTACGTAATACATCTTGGCACCCACACACTGTTTTGTCCACTTTTCCTCATTCAGCCAACATCTGGAAACTTTCAAATTGGTGGACGTGACAGTTTGCAATAACAACTTCATCGCTTATCTGGGTGCGCATTTGAGTGAGTAAAATTAAGTAAAATGTGAATAATTATGGAAAGCAATAAAATTACATTATGTACAAAGGTAATAAGCAACCCTAAATGATTGCTGTTATTTAGGTCTGTAATTTCGGGCTCAACTAATTAATTAAAATCCTATTTAAAGTTCCTATGCGCACATTATTTTAACTGTGTTAGACTATACTGGACTAAACCTAGTCACTAATTAGATCAAATCCGGCTACTCTGTAGCTCTTCCCAAAAGTCTCCCTCAGGAACACATCTCATCAACTCCCCCATGGAAAAACATCCATGTCAGTCTAACTCACAAACTATGTGTCGCTGAAGGGGACCTTCAGGTCGGCTTTAGGCACACCAGTCGAAAAACCCACCCGTCCTAAAAGGCGGGGAAAAACGTCTGGAGGCCATAGAGAAATCTCATTCTCGGCCAATCTGAACGAGAGATCTCTGCTTTGAATCTAAAATGTATTATTACCAACTATTTTAAGGACCTTACTGCCAATCAGGTCCTTGTTCATTATTCTTATTCACCACAATATTTGTAACAGAAAACATTGACCATGTTGAAACTCTGAAGCTGAATATCACTAGAATGGATGCTCCGTTCTAATCAGAGTTTAAAACAGCTTAAAACAAATTTGA
>JAHHUM010002326.1:0-85572 GCA_036173005.1 Crenichthys baileyi
CAGGTCCACCAGATCAAAATATTATTGAGCCCTTTTGGGGGTTTTTTTTTTGGAGGAGCGAGTCGGAAACTTTTTTTCCCTCCCCCAGTATCACGTAGTGCCCGGGGGGGCCACTATCCGCAAAAAGATGGCTTCAAATCCCTCTGCCCACTGTGGCAGGACTTGATAGTCTTTTCCCAAGACAATTACGCTGTATTGGCGCAAAGGAGGCCCTACCCATACTAATAATTATTGGGGTCTAAAACCGGTGTTTCAGTTTCTTGCCCAAACCCCTGTACATAAATATGACCATAAAATAGACAACGGGATAATAAAAAATCAAAAAAATGAGGGCTTTAAAAATGACAACTACGTTAAAACATTTTGTGGGGGTGGAAATCAATTTGATTTTTGCAAATTTTTCATCATCATGATTTACTTTTCTAAATCCATCAAAATTCTATCTTTGGGTTTTAACTTCTCTCCTTGATTACTTAAGCGTTTTTTAGAAAAGTGTCACACCTAGCAACGGGGTCCAACCACTGTATATTTATACATATATATATATGATGCTGACGTTTGTGCTAAGGCCATGAACTCCAGGAGTTTCCTTTGTTTTGTATACACTGAGCACCAGATTGCTTTCTCTTAACCAGCCCTCTAGGTATTTGTCTTGCTCCCTGTAAATCGATTCCTGGGCCGGTATTCTCAAATATTCTCAGTTCTCTTAGAGAGCTCCTATCTTAGCCTAAAAATTTCTGCCAATGAGTCTTTGCTTAAGAGTGGTTCACTGCTGAGAGCGACAGAAATTCCTATCTTAGTGAGGAGGTGTGGTTGACTCATACTGAAGCGTATCGGCCCTTTGACTGACATCTGGGCTCCCTCTGTGTTGTTTTTATGTCGGCTATAGTGCATGTGCTGAGCCTGTTCCCACTTCCTTTCACCCTATGACCCTGTGTGACAGCTAACGGTAAAGCTTTCTAAAAAAAAAATCATGTCAGCTTTGAAGGGGGGGGTATAAACGGCATCATGTCATGACGGGCCTGCAGAGGAAAATTGTTCTCCTTTTTAAAGTTAAACATAAAACTTTTTTATTACAAAAAGCATACAAAGTTTGCACCGAAAGAGATTGTACTGTCTGTGTCTTCTAAAAACGCAAGTTTATTGACTGTATTCCTCTGTCATGCGGATGTGATAGCACAGCTCTACTCACCGAGGCATGTTGGTAGAGTCTGAATAGGCATGGAACCATGGCTGCTGTTCATGCTGACAGAACAAGTGACGTGGAGAAACAGTGGTGGCATGTCCAGCTGCGGCCCCTCGGCCTCTAGCAGAGACTCTCCATCCAGGATGCTGAAGGAGTCTTGATCCTGGTTGACAGTGTTGGAGTCCGATTGGGAGCGTTCTTCACCCTCTTCCTGACAGCTGCTGCTGATGTGGTCCTCATACTCAACCACCAAGTCTGTGTCACTTTCCATCAAAGAAGAGCCTGATACAATCTCTAGAGCAAAGATTATACACATAGTGTTAGTATAAGATTATACACATAGTGAAAAAGTATTTCCTCATTACAATTTCTTCTGTCGTTGCTTTATTAATACACTTTAATGTTTCAGATCAAGAAAGAAATGTTAATGTTAGATAAGGACAGCCTGAATACAAAACACTGTTTTTGATATTGATTTTCTTTCATAAAGGAGCCCTGTTAAAGAATCAGAATCAGAATCAGAATTCTTTATTTGTCATTGCTCCACATGGGTGCAACAAAATTTCCAAAATAAACCAGAACAAAACAGTGCAGGCAAGTAGTGCAAATTTAAAGAAAATAAATACAAAAAAAAAAAAAGTTTAAAAAAGGGCTGTGCCGGTGGAAACAGATATATATATATATATATACAGAATATTTACAGGTCATGTAAATAAAATCATGAATTAACTGCAAATAACATATTTTAGAAGCCACACCAAGGCCTGATTACTGCCACACCTGCAGAAACAAGAAATCATTTAAACGCTACCTGTCTGATAACATGAAGTAGGATATTCAAGAATCAATGAAAAGCAAAGTCATTGACTAGAAAGGGTTACATGCTCATTTCTAAGGCTTTGGGACTCCACCCAACCCCAGTGAGAACCATAATTCACAAATGGAGAAAACACGGAACAGTAGCGAAACTTGACAGTTGTGGCTGGCCTTCCAAAATTACTCTAAGAGCGCATCAATGACTCGTTCATCCGGTCACTCAAGAACATAGAACAACATTTGGGTTAAATAAAGTGAGAAACACTGCACTAAAACATGAAGATCATCTTTGTTCACTATCAGGAATCAGACTGTATTGTGAGCAGACAAGTAAGACTTTAAGGACAGACCAACCTCTTCTTCAAGAGCATGTTGTGAATGTGACAATTAACAGTAATTGATATTCTTCCTAATACTCCTGTGATTAGCTAAAAACACAGGTCTGTAAGTCGCACTTCCCTCAGCTCAGTGTTCATGATTTAAAAATAATAAAAAGACTGGTCAAAAATGGCATCCAAGGCCAAAACCACTGCTGATCCATAAGATCACAAAGGTGCATTTCAGAGTTTCAAAACAAAGACCCTGAGATGATTCTCAACTGTTTTGGAAAATATTCTGTGAAGTGAAAACTCAAAATAGGAACTTTTAAGAAGGTGTGTGTCCCATTTCCCATCAGATGGGAAAGTAATACAGCTTTCACAAATATATATATATATTTTTCCAGCAGTCAACCATGGTAGTGATGGTTTAGAACTGCTTTGCTGCTGTGTAACTTGAATTCATGGAACCATGAATTCTGCTCTATACCAGAAAATCCTGAAGTTGAATGACAGACCACCAGTTTGTGACTATAAAGTTGACGTGCACTTAAATTATGCAACAGAACAATGAACCAAGGAACAAGAAGACTCATTGTCAGTTATCCCAAATGCTTAATGGCGGTTGTAACTGCCAAGTGTTACACAAGCAGTAATTAGGGTTTTGGGGGCAAATATTAAGGGTAACTGCATCATGCAGTTGAAATATGTTAAAACCCAAACTTTTAAAACAATTCAGCTACAAGAAATAACAAGATAATTATGTTAATTTTCCAATTGATTTATGGAGATATATACACGAGTACCTTTTCTGAATTTGCGGGTTTTTCTTTGGAAGTTCAGGAAAAGTTTTAGGAACTAACGTATGGCGTAAGAGAGTCATAATTTTCCTATTCATTTCTTCATCGTGGGTTTCTCTTTCATAGTGAACTTGTGGAAGAATTTCTCTGCTCAGTTTTAGAAAAACTATGTTACCACCCTCTGTAATTTGTCCAAAATGTCTTCTTTTTAACCATCCATTGTGTTTTGATAGGTAAAGATTAGGGGTAGGTAACAGGGCAGAAACCCAGGCAAATCTCTCCAGAACAACAGGCTCCTACCCCTGCACGACTACGGCTTTAGATCCTATGCCTAAATATCAAAGACAGGTTCAGTGAGGGGCATCTCTGAAGGAAGCCAGGCTGCATCAGAAAAAAAGCTCAACAATACACTGAATAAACAGACAGCTTTTGCTTTGGGCAATACAGAAGACAGATAGAAAAGTGTTCTTCACAAAATGCTCTCAGTGGACACCTTCCTCAGCCGGATCAGGTCCATAATGTAGACTGGGCAGTTAAATTCCTAACACACCCTCAGCAACTTTTTTAAGATGTTTCTCCTAAAGAATCCTCACCGTCTTCACTTGTAGGCTCAGCCTCTGAAACCAGCTCTTCACTACATCTTCTTTCTGACATATCATCCTCAGAGTCCACCTGGGTATAAAATGCACATTAAAATGCCCATCTTGTAGAAACCAAAACAATACTTAAGGGTACTGTGAATTGGCTTTGTTTTAATTTAAATAGCATGACTAATTGATATTGATTTTACACATCTTGGTTAAACTTCATTCATCATTTCTAACAGTATTTGAGCTTTAGAAGCAGACTAGATTCTTGTTTGAACGTTTACAGAGACTAAATAATATGACATGATAAAAAAAAAAACTTACCTGTTTCTTGCATGGCAGAGGAAAATAGAAGTAGTAGTGTGGGTTAGATGGGACACTTTTGAAATACCGAGACAGGATCATCAGAAACTTGTCCTGTTAAAAAGATTATTTTGAAAATTTGATGACATTTGTTTGCTAGTTTCTAGCACATTTCAAAACTGTGATCCCAATGTTCATTTCAGATGTGATATGGAAAATTAATTGTGTTCAAAATCTCTAAGCAGAATTTTGCATGAAAACAAATGACTCTAGGTGATCTGCTAATACATCCTATTTACTCAGAGGAGCGTCATCCTGAGGATTGGATAAGCAGTGAGAAACACTGCACTAAAACACGAGCATCCTGTTTGCTTACTGTAGGGAATCAGATAATATTGCAAGTAGACAGGTCAGACCTTTGGGACAGTTATCTGAAGTTTTTATTCTGCAAAGCAGGAAAAATGAGCAATTTCTTAGAGAGCATATTCTGCTAGTTACAATGAACAGTAATTGTTATGCTTCCAAACATTCTTGGTTTGATATAAAGCAGCAAATCAGCAAAAACAGAATAAAGCTGTTTAAGTTTAAGTCAGATATATTTTTTAATTTGACCTGTAGCCAAGTGAGGCAGTAATGAGCAAATAAACATTGGCTCTGATTAGCAGGACAGTGATGGTGAGCCTAGACTATATGATTTCTAGCCATAATGGAACAACCAGGGTTATTTTTATAGATTTGGTTGGATGCTGCAGCACAGTTGCACACGAGACCAGCAATAAAAAAATAGCACATCTGATATTACTATCAGAACTACAAATACTATTTATTTCTTTTGTATCTATTTTATTACTGCACCTATCACTCTGTTCCATTTATGTGGAAGCTATATTTGATTCTGAGGTTGGGATGGGTGAGAAACCTCAACATTTCCAAAAAGCTCAGAAATAACAACTTCAAATTACACATGAGATGAACCATTAGTGCAGCTGCATTTAAAAAAAAACCTCAGTTTTTGTAGTAAGTATAAGGCTTGTGTGTTTCAATCATGATAACAACTAGGCAGATACATTATATTGCCAATTAGTTTTGGGTCACCCCTTACACTGCAGAATTAAGCTCTTCCTATCATGTCCGTTCTGGCACCTAGGTATGCAGATGGCTTCTACAAACATTTGGGAAAGAATCAGTCATTCTCAAAAGCTCAATGACTTCTTAGATGGGTACCAGTTGGTCCAGTAATAAAATTTCCTGACTACTACATATTCCACAGAAGATTATTGTGGTAATATATCAAAGTGAAAGTGACTGGAAACAACTGCAACTCAGCCATGAAATGCACATACAATCACAGAGTGGGTCAGTAGATGCTAACGCATAGTGCGCAGAGGTTGCCAACTTTCTGCAGTCAGCAGCTGTAGACCTTCAGATTAGCTCAAAAAGTGCACAGAGATCTTAAAGGAATGGGTTCCGAAGGTGGGCCGATATCATACGAATTAGAATGGGATTTCATGCAAGTTCATACATCTGTGAAGGCAGATACACGTATGTTCTGTGACTGAAGATCTAACATTAATAAAAAGGTATTAAAAGCATCGAACAAACTTTTACTCCATGACAGGTTTATGTATTCATTGTCACCAATTCATTTAAACAGAACTATAATTATATTTAAGATTTCTTGCACTAACAATTCACTATTGCCAGAAGGGTAAAATATAATTTTTGTGAATATAGCAGAGGAAAGGGCCCTTTAAAATGAGATTCTTTTACTTTGCTCTGACATAAAGTAGTGCCTAGGTGGTTTACAGGGTTAAAGACAAGTTAAGACTGCCTTATTTCATTTAAAAATAATAAGACTTCTCTGAAAATATCTCAGTAAACTACCACATACCGCATCTTTTTTGTATTTCTGCATTTCAGATGTGCAAAGATGAACAAGAATATAAAAAAACTGTGTGCATGTGTGTAAAGTGCTTCTGACTGAAAGAAAAAGCCTAATTCTAAAATATCAGTCATCTAACATTTTAGGATATACCTGAATAATGTTGTGCAGATCTGGATATACTTCACATTTGGAGTCTGTCTGCAACAGGGTCAGAGGGAACGACAGGATTTTGGACTCATCCAGGGTCCACTGAGAAGCCTTCCCTTTATATTTGGCTTCACAGCCATCCTCCACTGCAGTGGTACTGATGATAGAAATGTAATTAAATTAATAATCTGTGGTTGTAGTACCATAACCTCACACAGAATTACTTTAATTTTAGGACATTATCCAGCAGGCACAAAAAAAAAATCCCATTTTAGAAAATCTTTTTTTAACCAAGTTACAACAGCTACACTTATTTGCCACCCTAACAGTTTCTATAAAAAAATGTAACCAAGCATTTTTCTAGTTTATATGTAAATTTTTTCGATTAATCAGTGTGAAGTAACTTTTGAATACTAAGCCCCAAGCTACCTGTTTATCTGGGATATAAATATGGGAGCTATCCTCTGATGGAGCTGGAACTGTGAACTTAAGTAAGACGAGCCTATGATTTAGCTTTTCAGTGCAAACACCCCAGATGGGTTTGCTGTGAAATATACAATATAATAAATAAGTGGAAAAGCATCTCATAACCACTGTTAAGTATGGTGGAGGGGGCGATACTGTGGGCCTGTTTCTGTTCCTAAAGCCCTGGGAACCTCGGAACAGTCCATGGCCTCATAAACTCAGTAAATTAAAAATTGACCATCACTGGATCTTTAAAAGAATGTTGATTAAACACATTTGGCCAAATCAACACACAAAGGGTTTATCTGATACTAAATTCAACAATTTCTTAAGCTTTTTTCCACTCAAAAAAGTGCAGAGACTGCATTTGAAATAATATAAGAATGGATTTTTGTATTCTTTTATTTGTCTTCACCAGGGTAAGTATGAGCAGAACTGAAACAGCAAAATTATGTACCAATTTCAGTCCTGTAGTAATTTTCATGATTATTAACTATGTGATTTAATATTAACAGTTTAAGGTTTAAAACAGTAAACCAACTACAGTCCTCAAAAAAATCCACGGGGGGATTCGTGGCATTTGGGTTCGGGGACGTGTGTTCGATATCGGTGTCCCTGTTGGGGGTGGCGATGTGGCGGGGTTCATGTTGGGGTTTACTGGGGGTGGGAGACTCATGGGGTCGGGATCGGAGCTCGTTGGGGGGTCGGGACTGCTCCGTCCTGGGGCGGCTCTGGTTGGCGGGCTGGCTTGGGCCATGTGGACCCCTCTTTTGTACATAGCCCCCTCTCCGGAGGTGGATGGGGGTTGGTGGGGACTGGGTTCTGGGCGGGGGCCGGGCCGAGACCACCCGGGTCTGGGCCTGTCTGCTTGTCTCTGCCCCGGGAGGAAAGGGGACCACCTCCTTGATCCGTGGGCTGGTTGCCCCTAGGGGCTGCCGGCGCCCGAACCCTGGAGTATAAAGTATGCATGGGGAGTGTGAGTGAGTGTAGGACGTCCATTGTTGTTTGTCTTTACGTTGGGAGCGGGTGATTTTATGTGTGTGGATGAGGGTGGGAGTGGGTGACTGTGACTGTGAGTGCCTGTTTTTTTTGTGACAGGTTGGGTCTTGGACTGCTCCCTCTCCTGGATCAGCTTAGGCCCCCCCAATATTACGGGGGCCTATTTCCTCCCCGCCACCCTGCCTGCCGGTGGTTGGAGTCTCTGTCCGCTGGTGTACTTGTGGTTCTCGGTGTCCGGGGCTGGATGCTTCGGTGTGTGCTGGCTCACTCCCGGTGGCTGCCTGCCGGGGCCTGGACCCCTGGGCTCTGTCGGGCCTCTGTCTTGGGGGTGGCGTGTCCCGGGTCTTGGGTCTCTGGGTCCATGGCTGGATCTGCTCGGGAGTGGACGGCTGCCGGCGGGGCCTGTGGGCTCGTCGCTGCGGTTCCCTGGGGCTTCTGCACTGTCGCTGCTGGGTGGCTCCCCTGGGACTCTCCACTGCTCTTCTCTGGGGGGGTTGCGGTAGTCCCGGCGGTGGTTCTCCTGGGGTTCCTGTGCCTTGGGGGGCCTTTGGATGTCTGTTGATCGGATCTCCTCAGTGTCCGCCCGGGGACCACGGGGCAGGTCAGTGGGTCCTCACACTCGCTATTGCATATTTCTGTGGAGAAACCTTGTATACAAAGCGCATCCACACAGGTGTTGATAGATACACAGATGATCTATATTGGGCTGCACTTCTCACCAAGTACATTTTACATTCATAAATACCGTGTGTTATTTTGCGTATCAGCAAGCAGGGTGTAATCTTTTATTCTATTCATCCTTCTTTCTCTCCTCCACTCCTCCTTTTTCCACTCTTTCCCTTTTGTCCCATCTCTCTCTTTGTCAAGCTTCTGTTTTCCTTTTCATTTCAGTCTCCGTGTCCGTAACAATTGAAATATTCCCAAAGAAGTTCATAATAAAGTTTCTTTTATAAATATCAAGCAGAGCCTTAAAGCAATAGCTGTGATGCTCCGCTTGTGAAAGTAAATCTGTTGGGCAATTTCTTGGCACTCAGACAACAATTCTGAGAGCTACTCTGCTGGACAGGACACGGTAAAAAAACAAACAAAAAAAAATCAACGGATTTAAGGTCAGACATCATTCACAGGCTGTTTGAGCTTTACCCAGTTCTACAGCATCATCTAGAGGACATATTTTTGTATTTGTTTGCTGTTTTGATTAGTTGATTCATAAAACACAAACACTAAATATCAAACCATATACAAAACAGCCTGTATTATAGAGGATTATATAGACCATAAATGGAATATGTTATTGTTGTTTCTAAAAAATGTATAAGACAAAACAGAAATACAGTAATAGATCAACAACAACACATTAAGTTTTACAGGGTTGTTCTTAGGGTGACCCTATTGTTCATTAGCAGGTAAAACTACCTTTAGCTGCAATATATTGAAGTAACTATCTTCTAATGTGACCGCATGAAAATACAGAGTAAAGTTATTAAAAAGATTTCTTTCCATTTAAAAAAGTTGTTTATGCATGGCTCTTAAGATTCCACTTTAGAATTTTTATCAGGTTAAGTTCTGTTTTCTGTTTATTTAGTTGATCTGTCATAAATTTGAGGCTGCATCTGGGATGACTGTCCTGTTGCTGGTCCAGTTTGGACCAAACATCAGCTGATGCACAAAAAGTCTCATGTTAGACCTTAGCCAAATCATCAGTGCTCCACCACTATTTCTGAGAATTATAAGGCATTTGTGCTGATATGCTGTGTTTGGTTCTGTGTGCAAGGGCAGACAAATTGTTCCAGACATTTAGTCTTTTTCTTTGTATAACTTTGCAAATCTGAATTAATTAAATCTTTAGCTTTCCTATTAATTGAACTCAGCTGACTGTTTACAATCCACTCATGCTAGTTTTTATTCTTTTAATGTTATAAGGAGGATTATGTTTTAAGCGTCTCAATAACATTTTCCATTTATTTTCACTATCATTTCTTTTTTTTGCGGCACTAGAGGCCTTTAGTTTTCTTTTTTTTTTGTAGGTAGACAGAAAGGGGCAAAGAGAGGGGGGTGGGGACATTTGGCAAAGGTCACCGGGTCCGGGACTCAAACCCGGGAGAGCCGCACCGAGGACTATAGCCTCTGCACATGATCACGCACTTAACCCCTACACCACCAGCTCACCTGCATGAGTTGACTATGACAGTTCTGGCCTCTGCTTGATCTTCCTGAACCTCTCCAATACTAAAGGTGGCAGGTCTTGGACCTCCTCCCAGTTTCATAGCCTTGCCGCTCTCCCTAAAGACCCGGAGGTGACCACAGAGGGTCTGTAGGAAAGCTGTGACGTCGATCTCCTGGAGCGACTCTTCACAGTAGTCCATTGCCATGAGGATGTCCTGGGAGCTTATGCTGTAGGACTGCTGCAGGCTGCGGTACACACCTGAGACACAAAGGCACCAGGACATGATGATGTGTTCCACAAGTGCATACTGTATATATGCATTTTAGAAAGACACAATTCAAGCACAGGTTGAACTAACACAAGGCATTACAGCTGGAATATATTTCAGTTCCAGGTCACAACACCCTGAGACGGGTTCTCGGCTGCTGTGAAATCTCCTTCACATTCAACAGGATGCTAATAAAAATACTGCCATTATACTATTAAATTATTGGTCAAATATTAGTGATCTAGCCACCTTCCTCTGAATGTGGCTATGTAAATAGAGGCGGAAGGAGGAAAAAAATAATTACAGAAGATTCACCATGTTGCAGTCTGGACTCATCCTATCTTGGTTTCTTTTAAATGAAACAGTTGTTTCACACAATTAAAAGCTGATGAATCTTGGCACTTGCATGTTTTAAACAGTCCTAAGGGTCAGGGGGAAAAAAGATATAAGAACCACCTCCTTTACTGTTTCCAGACCGTTAGCTGACCTGTTTTAAATTAGAAAAATCACCAGGGTCTGTTATTGGGGTCTTATAAGATCCCCTCATATCAGGTGTAATAAAAAGTACAGGGGAGGAATCCTACCACTTAAAATGGCCCTGGTAGGGACCTTGCAAGATTACCCTGAACTTTTGGGATTGAGCTTTGTGGTGCAAGGGTGCTTAGCATTCATTACATTTTTAAATTTTTTTGTGTGTATCTTTTAATGTGCAACTGAACAACTAAAAACAAGCCAAACCTTCAGGAACAAGGATCATTAGCATATTTAAACCATGAGACACATTTTATAGACACGCTCTGTGTCTATAAAATGCCTTTAAAATCTGTAACAGGTACACATTTTTATGGACACTACAGTGACTTTAGATCGGTTCATACAGTGTTGTTAAAAATAATCAGTAATCATATATAGAACTATTATTTTAAAGCACTACTTTATTTTAGAAGATGTGGGAATCAGCTACAATCACATACAATCTGTTAGTTACATATTTGTCTTTGGAGTAAATTTGAAGCTGTAGCAGCTATTTACAGTAAGATTACTGCTTTATCATTCTGAATTCACTATCTTTTTGTTACACTCTGGATCTATAAACACCTAAAGGACAAGGGAAGACTCCCGCAGGCAGAACTGTGGCAAGGCAACACACATCAGGGGAGTCAATTTGCCTAATTTACCATCAATCTCAGACCCTAGTAGAGTGACAGATGAGGTGATGAAATGAATATTGAAGGCTCCTGAGAACAAGTCTTGAGCGAGAAAGGTTCAGGATAACTGCTTGTGCTTAGCCCAGAGCTGTGCAACTACAACCTCAATTCAATGAAGCTGTGATGTTGTGTAAAATGTAAACTAGAAAATTTCTGAAGACATTTAAAAGGGGGGCTGCCACTTGGTGCATGCTTCTTGGACCAGAGCCAACGCTTCTGTGGCTGGGATAGGCTCTGCTTGTGTCAAGTGTGAGGGTGGAACCTTGAAGAGCGTGTTGGCGAACATTATCTCACTCCATTCAAAATATTAATTTAGCCTTATAAGAAATTTTTAGCCTAAATTCTAATATTAGCTTAAATGCTAACGTTAGCATTTTGGCTAACACTAGCATGTTGGCTAACATTAACTTGGTCCATCTATAATGCTTACAACAGCCTATATGCAAAAGTCTATGAAATTGCCCTTAAGGTTGAATGAATCTTATGTTTAGATTAATCACTGTTGTCTGGGTGTTGGAACAGCAGTACATGCTGTTTAAGTACCCAACACAAAATGGCCGCCATGTAGTTGCCTCCTATGAAGATGGTCAAAGGATTATGGGTAGGGTCAGGTTTAGGCCATAAAAATTAATGAAAATGAATGAAAGTCAATACAAAGTTCCAAAAAAAAAATAGTTAAACTTGGATGTGTGTGTGACTGAGAGTGAACAGCTGCACTTGATTGTCTCCCCGAGTCTGCATACCTTTGAATCAGAAAAAGGGGTCCAAACAAATCGGCGCTGTACGAAAACAGTACAAGGTATTTGAAAAAGTTGTGAACTGTGAGCGACAGCCATCTCTCGTCCCCGATTGGTGAGATTTTCATAGCTCTACTTCATTCACGGTATAAGATAAGACGATGAAAAGAAATGTTGTCAGTCATGGAATCCTATTTAAACTGTCACTGAAAATACATGAGAAAAGGGCCACAGAAATCTTTGACTCCTGGCGATCAGGAGGGGTTTGACGGAAAACCGTGAGACCTAGAGCAATTACAAAGAGATTGTGTGAAAGCAGCGGCCTGGCCCAACAAACTGACCGAAAATGGTGACATTAGAGCAAAATTTGTGGCTGTGAGGGTGAGTTATAAATAATTTTCCCTGGAAAAAAAACCCCGCTTCCTACACTCTAGTAACTGCCATCTCCACTGTAGGAGTGGGATTTTCTCACAGACTTTGTGGTGCTTGAAGTCTAAATTTAGAGAAACCATACCAAATATCAACAAACTGTTTTCACTTCTGAAAAGATGACTGATTTCTCTACAAACTAGGTAAAAGTATACCTCCACAACAGAGCCTCAAAAGCAGTGAATTTTGAGGATTTCTTCCTCCCATGACTCCATTCATTTCTATAGGGTTTTTGGGGCATGGTTTTTCGCTAAATATGTCGCCATGGTAACTCAAAATAAAAGTAATAGCACACATCTAGAGACTGAGCCGGACGTTTTCATATATATATTTATATTGTGGGGGTGCGTGCTACGGTTCGGGCCGCATTAATTCAGGCGAAAGAAGAATAAATAAAGAGTCCAGTTTAGAGGTGGATAGTAATAGGCGCCTTCTTGCTTTGCTATGGCAGGCCCCAACTAGAAAATTTCGGAAGAAATTTATACGGGGAAAACTGTGGCTAAGTTAGGCTTAGCTTGCAATAGGTTTGAGGGTAGAAGGCAAAGATATCCACCTAGACCTGTTCTTGTTTTACCAGTAATGCCATTGCTTTGCAATGGCATTCCATGCGTCCTTGCATTGCCATGGCAGGTCCCAATAAATATACTACATAATGAGTCCAGTTTAGAGGTGGACAGTAATAGCTGCCTTCATGCAATGGTATTGGAGGCAGTGAAGCAAACCCATTCACTGCGCTCCCTTCATTGCTATGGCAGGCCCCAACTAAGGAATGTTGAGGCTTTCATTTTTGTAAATATGAAAATATAAAATCAATAGTACCGGATGATTGAGGCTTTTATTTTGAAAGCTTTAGTAAGCCTTATTTTAAAGGGCCAAGATAGTCCCAGTTCCAACACTGGGTGAGCTCCAACGTAAGTGTGAAGGCCAGTCCAGTAGTAAACTATAGTTTAAAATGTAAAGGCTTTTATTTTGTAGAGTATGTTTTGTCTTATTTTAAAAGTCCAGCATAGCTGTGCTCTAAGTGCTGGGTCAGTTCAATTAGTTGAACAGAACCTACTTGCTATTGTTAAATCACTTTGTGTGTGCCATTGTCAGCTTAAAAAAATCACTTTTAACTTTAGGAAATTTAGGTTTTTATTTTGAAAGTTTTCAGTAAGCCATATTTTGGAAGGATAAAATAGACCTATTTCCATCATTAATTAAGGCAGAGCATTATTGTTAAGACCAGTCCTGCAATTGTCAGCTGTGTGACATATGAAGGCTTTTATTTTGTAGAGAATGTTTTGTCTTATTTTTAACGTCCAGCATAGTTGTCCTTTCGGGTCTGGGTTAGTTCCATTAGTTATGCAGAACCTGCTTCCTATGCTAAATTCCCAGTGTACCATTTCATCAGCTTTAAATATAGACAGTAATTATAGCAAGTTAAAGCTTTGATTCTGACTGACTGATGGAAATTGACTGAAACTGTGGAGCTCTGCTGTAGACCCACTCAGTAGAGTTTATATATTCAGTATCTGACAAGTATTTGACAATGGCTCTGATTTTAAACAGCAGCTGGTACACTTAGATTGAAAGCATGACTCATAAATCCTGTTTTCCACTGCTGGTTTGAGCTGCTTATGTATTTGTGATTAGTGTGTTAATCTGTACAGTATCTGTCAGTTTGACCTTGAAGAGCCAAGC
Organism: Crenichthys baileyi; assembly: GCA_036173005.1. Lineage (NCBI taxonomy): Eukaryota > Metazoa > Chordata > Actinopteri > Cyprinodontiformes > Goodeidae > Crenichthys > Crenichthys baileyi. Next base: position 13,998 of record JAHHUM010002326.1, read on the forward strand.
TGAGGCCTTCTCTTCTGTCAGCAGAGGCAGAGATCTGTTGCTATGGAGATGGCTCCCAGGCTGTCAGCACATGCATGTGTGCCTCCTTGCATTGCTATGGCAGGCCCCAAAAAAACTGAACACATTGTTTTGCTAATCCTGTTCCAACTGCAAATCATATGTGCAACTGAATACATTGCAAAGACAAGATATTTAATGTTCAAACTGATATCCTTTGTTGTTGTTATTTTTGCAAAAATTCACTCATTTTGAATTTCATGCTTGCAACACCTTCAAAACAGCTGCGACAGGGGCATGTTTACTACTGTGTTACATAACCTATCCTTTTAACAACACTCAAGAAGCGTTTGGGAACTGAGGACCCTAACTGTTGAAGCTTTGTAGGTGGAATTCTTTCCCATTCTTAATTTTTTTTTTTTTTTTTGTAGCATGAGAGGCCTTTATTTTTAATTTTTCAACAGTAGGTAGACAGGAAAGAGGCCAAAGAGAGGGGGAGACATTCGGCAAAGGTCGCAGGGTCCGGGACTCGAACCCGGGACAGCTGCATTGAGGACTATACTCTCTCCACATAGTCACGGGCTTAACCCCTACACCACCAGCGCCGCGCTCATTCTTTCCCATTCTTGCTTGATGTACAACTTCACCCTAGTGCCTGAAGGCCGGTCTAGTACCCGCATTCTTTTAATAGAAAGACACTTGCAGAATGTGGTATTGTCTTGCTGAAATAAGCAGGGAAGTGAGCAAGTTACCCATGCCATGGGCACTAACACACCCCCATAACATCACAGATGCTGGCTTTTGAACTCTGCTCTAATAACAATTGGGATAGTATTTTTCACGATGTTCATGATTTCAAGAAACAATTTGAAATGTGGACTTGTCAGACCACAGCACAGTTTTCCACTTCACCGCCTCAGATGAGTTGGGGCCCAGAGAATCCAGCAACGTTTCTGAAGAGAAGAGATTTCTACAGATTCTCTTTTGATGATATTATGGACTGTAGATGATGACATTTCTAAATTTCTGCAATTTTACATTGAGAAATGTTCTTAAACTGCTCACAAAGTGGTGAATCTCACCCCATCCTTGCTTGTAAACAACTGAGTCTTTGAGGATGCTCCTTTTTATACTAGATCATGGCACTTACCTGTTTCCAATTAACCTGTTCACCCGAATGCTCCTAACAGGTGTTTTGGGAGCATTTCTCAACTTTCCCAGTCTTTTCTTGCCCCTGTCCCAGCTTTTTTGGAATGTGTTGCAAGGATCAAATTCAAAATGAGTGAATATTTGCAAAAAACAACAACGTTTATTAGTTTGAACATTAAATATCTTGTCTTTGTAGTGTATTCAATTCATATAAGTTGAATAAGATTTGCTAATCACTGAATTCTGTTTTTGTTTAGGCTTTACACACCGCCCCAACTTCATTGGAAGTGGAGTTGTAACCAGTCAGAAACTATTGCAATGGCTCCAAATTCCCAGTGCAAACTTTTAGACGGTGGTCACCTCTAACATAACTCTGGTGGTAGTGCTCCTGCAGCAGGCTGCAGTAGTTGGACAGCTCTTTATATTTGTGAAGTTGCGATAGGATGTCTGTCCATGTGGATGGACTGCTGCGATCTTGAGATAAAGACCTGCAGAAAGAAAAAAACAATAGGCTTTAATTGTAAAACCATGAAAAAAGATACACAAGACCAGACAAGAGATGTGTGGTTAAAAAACATTAAATAGGCAAAAAGGCCTGTGTAATAATCCACAAAGAGCACTTGAAGCATTCAGCTTAAAATCTAAAATCTTTCCTATGGCCAATCAAAAGGGAGACACAAAAAAAGGTTAAGGTCTAATATATAATTGATTTGGTGGTTTCAAGGAAAGGTGATGGAGAGTAAGGCCCTAAATTCTTCATAGCCCTGTGTGATTTAGATTTAGTTATTGTAATTTAACCAAAAGGCTTGTTTTTGATAGTATATACAGTATTCACGAAAAAATAAGGATAACTGGTTTTGAGGTGAAATTTCAGGATCAACCTAAAATGCAATATTACCTTTACGGGTGACCTTAATGTGACCATCTCTAAACCTTTTAAAGCACATGTCCAACTGTTCAAAGTTTCAGTACTTTTTGCACAACTTGCTCTCCTTTAACAAGAAACCTAACGGCAAAATTCATTAAACGGGTGTATGATCCATGAATGGACCATTAAATTTCCTGGTTCAGTTAGAATTGGTATTTAAACAGTCCTCCTCATCATGAGACCAAGAAGACACCTAACAATTAATCTACAGTACCTCACCATTATGAGGCTAAAAACAGGATGTTCTCAGACCTTCTAGAGGACCTGCAACGGTACCTGACCACACCAACAGGCATCATCATCTTGCATGGGCCAGGGAGCGTTTATGCTGGATGAGGGACCAGTGGCCCTCAGTGCTGTTCTCTGATGAAAGCCGATTCGCACTGAGCAGAAATGATGTTGAAAACCTCAAGGAGGGCGTTATGCGTGAGCCACTGTTGTCACCAGATGAGCCTTTGGTGGTGGTGGTGTTGCAGTGTGGGCAGGTGTGTCTAGTCAATACAGAACTGCCCCAACTGAATTAGAAGCAAATGGACTTTTTGTAATTCTAAGACGTTTCAACCTCTTCCAGAGGTCTCCTTCAGCTCCGAGTTCTTGGTGGGATGTAGATGGGTTTTTAAGTTCAGTTCACATGAAAATCCGTGCTCCTCATCCCTCGGCATGCTGTTGGCAGTCTCCAACCTCTTAGGCTTCCTGTCCTGGACACATGAATGAAACCTCTTTGGAAGGAGTTTCAGTGCTGTGTTGTATGTGGGGAAAAGGTCAAACCTCAGTCCTTCTCCATGCGGGGGGCCTAAGGTTTCATGTGAATGGAACCCAAGAGCTTTAAAACCTGGCTACTGCGCATCAAGAACTCAGAAATGAAGAAGACCTCTGGAAAAGATTGACACATCTTCAAAAATTAGAAGAAGTCCAGTTGCTTTTGATTCAGTTTTTTCAATGGTGCAATATAAGTGAACAGCAACCCTATAAAATCACACAGATGCACACACCTTCACAAACCTACATAGTTTAAACAGTCTGGCTTCTCTAACAATAACTTGTTAGTGGATTGGTTTGTTTAACCACACAGCAAATGGCATGTGTAAGAAAAAATGCCTGTAGTCTACAGTATTATAAAAGAAACCATTTCCCATTTTACAGGAGATCATGAGATCTCATAAAAAGTTGAGATGCTGCTCACATAAAAAGTGAGCAGGACCCTCAACAAAAAATGAGGAGAGAAACACTAAAACAATGCTACCTTTGCTTTCCCTGCTGACACAAGTCCCAGGATTAATCTTGTTGACATCTACTGTCATCCATGAAGACAGCCAGAGTCAAAAATTTTACCTGCTGTCTGTCGGTTGTAGATTGGTCCTTGATCTTAATTAATTATACAGTGATGGAGAAATTCTAATTCCAACTATTAACTTTTGGTTGAAGAAAGCAAGAAACTGTGGAAGCATAAAGCTCTGTTTTAACTAGATCAAAAAAGTGTTATTGTCTTTACCATAATAAAATGAACTCTGTGATAAGTGCACTCTGAGACATGCAAGCCTTCTCGTAATAGATTGCACCAAGGGAAAAGTTCTTGGCTTGAGAAACGATTAATGGGTTTGTTTTTGCAGTCCAACTGGGAAAGTTTTGATATTCTGACTCTGCCAGGTCAGTTTGACCTGAGAGTCTGCATCCAGATAAGTCATGAGAATGTTATTATGAACTATCACATGGCCCAATGTCATGTTCTCCAGATGTTGGCTGAATGTCGATTCCCGGAAAAGTAGAGAAAAAACAATGTCATGGATGCCAAGATAAGTTACGTAAAAGACCCCAACAAACACCACTGCTTTGGATCAGTATAAAAACCCTGGTAAAGACTGAACGTCAAGGCGACCTCTGAAAATTACTGTGAAGATGTTTTTGTGCGCTTTTTGAAGAAATAAAGTCCCCACCCGTGGGTACTGTTTGATGAGAGAATCTACTGAGTTCTGTGTTTTATTATCTTAGCTCAGTGATAAAGCCGCACGCTCCTAAAAAACCCAGAAAGGAAAAACAGGAAAAATACTGAGGAAGGATGGAATGAAACAAGTAAAGATGGGCACAAGGAATGAAGTGAAAAGGGAAAGACACAAAAAAGGAAAGACATGGGGATGGAATGAAGGAAGGACACAATGAAGGACAGAATAAGAAATGGCTCTACAAAGGAAAAACAGGCACAAGAAAAAGTTTCGGGAAATTAAAGTGGGCAATATAAAAATTTTAATTTGTAAAGGGTTAGAAAATATTAATGAGCTGCCAAAGCAGAGATTTAATGGAAGGCACGTTACATGCATTTTTGTTCTATGCTTCTTCCTCAGGCTCATAAGTTTTGTTTTCCTCCTTTTCCTTCAACTTAAAAAAGTAAAAATATAAAATGATGTAGCTGGGAGGAAATGGTTACTGGTTTTAAGCCGGGATGATGTTTAAACCACCAAAGAAGATCAATTTACATGTAGCCAAACTTTGGACCTAACAACTGTGCAATGAAAGGCTTTTTAAAAGGTGTGTTGTCGTCACTATGTGCAGAGAAAACCTAGAGAAGCAGCCCTCTCCTCTAGCTGCTACTAGCTGCCTGGCAGCTACTGGTAAGTAAACAAACATTAAGCTAAATGCCTGCTCTCTTCAGAAAGGTTTGGTTGGCCTGTTTATCCCATAACCAGTTAATCAGATTTAATATACTACCAGCATTGTATCCAGGGGTCTGATTAGATTAGGCAGGATAGTTAAAATACAGACACAAGGGTTTATGTATTTATCTAAAGTGTCAATATAGCAAACCCTCACAATAAAAGCTTTATCCAGGTATAAAGTGCTTTGAACTTTAAATAGCATAAAGCTAATTTAAATGGCTTACAGCATCCTATCTGCTCATAAAAAACAACAGAATGCTGGGTGCATGGTGTGTTTAGGCTGCTATTTATCCCTGACAGAAATCATTTAATACACAATACATTGTGGTTGTGTAGGGGAGAGTGTGAAGAAATGATAAATATTACTACTTCTGCTACCAATAATACAGCTAACATCCATGCTACAGTCAAACTGATAACTGGGATGAATTTACATACAATTATCATGATAATAACTGCTTGACAATATTTTCTTAGAAAGGCTGGAACATGCTGAAGGGCTCAGGGGAACAGCACTAGGCTGGTTTAAATCTTATTTGTCTGACAGATTCCAGTTCGTACATGTATATGATGAATCATCTTCAAACCCCAGGGGTAATTGTGGAGTACCACAGGGTTCAGTACTTGGGCCAATTCTCTTTACGATATAAGTATTTCTTAATTTAATTGATATGCTTCGATCTGTTTCTAAATTTAGTTGTCGTCTTTGTTGTCGTCTAAAGTAAAAAACCTTGGTGTTAATTTGACCAGGAGATATCATTGAAATCCCATCTTAAACAGGTATCTGGGATTTCCTCCTTTCACCTCCAGAATGGTGCCAGAATTAGAAATATCCTGTCCAGGAGTGACGCTGAAAAACTAGTCCATGCATTTGTTACTTCAAGGCTGGACTATTGTAATTCTTTACTATCAGGATATTCACATATAAAGCCCCTATTGATCTAGCTCCATCATACATCAGAGATCTGATTGTTCCATATGTTCCTAACAGAGCACTTCATTCTCAGACTGCAGGTTTACTGGTAGTTCCTAGAGTCTCTAGAAGTAGAATGGGAGGCAGATCCTTTAGTTATCAGGCTCCTCTCCTGTGGAACCAGCTCCCAATTTTAGTCCGTGAGGCAGACACCCTGTCTACTTTTAAGGCTAGGCTTAAAACTTTCCTTTTTGATAAAGCTTATAGTTAGAGTGGCTTAAGTTATCCTGAGCTATCTCTGTAGTTATGCTGCTATAGGCTTAGGCTGCTGGAGGACATAATGACCACTTTCACTCTCTCTGCTACATTGTCATACTACTCTCCAATATTGCATTATTTGCTGTTTTTCAGCTTTTAATTGTATGTTCTCTCTCTGTTTTTTCTCTTCCTAGAAGCTACACCTGGCCTAACTCTGTGTTTAGAGCCACTAAAGAAGCTACAGCAATTCTTTTTTTTTCCCATAGAAAGTACTCCTAGATAAGTACTTCTGTGTTCCTTTTTTTTGTCTCTGCTCTGTTCTCTCAAACCCCCAGTCGGTCATGGCAGATGGCACCTCACAATGAGCCTTGTTCTGGTTCTGCTGGAGGTTTCTTCCTATTAAAAGGGAGTTTTCCTTTCCACTGTTGATACATGCATGCTCAGTATGAGGGATTGCTGCAAAGTCAATGCAAGCGACTGTCCACTGTGTCTACATGCTCAACCAGGAGGAGTGAATGCTGCAAGTCGCTGACTCAGTGCAATCTGCTGGGTTTCTTTGAATAGAAATACTTTTCAAGCAATTTGAGTAATAGACTGAATATGACTGCACTGTGTGATGGTTAGGATTAATTGGAATTTATGTACCGACTTGAAATCTGTCTGATTCAGTGGAACTGACTTTGTAATGTACTTCGAGATGACATGTGTTGAGAATTAGCACTATATAAATACACTGAATTAATACATTTTCACTGTTACATATGTAACAATAGTGAACTTTAATTGGTATGAGCGAGACAAAACAGTCTGAGATACAGTGATCACAGTCTTCATGTTTTAAGAATGGCAATATTTTTCATAAATGTCAGTTTTCTTAGAGAGATGTTGGCAAATTGTGCAAACTAATTAGAATATAGTGAGAAATGTTTTTTGCTTAAAGTTATGGTGCTTTATTGTCCAGTTAGATGGTTTTTCTGCCGAGGTTTATTCACAGTCTATTCACAAGGGGCTGACACAAGGTTCTGTACTAAGGCCCTTTATTTACCTTTTACATAAATGATATTGGAAAGAATAGTTCAAATGCAGCTCTTCATAGATTGCTTTGTGTTTACACATCTGTAGAATGCATTTAATAGAGTACAGGAACAACTCTGTCACCTTCAACTTGTCTTGAATTCTGACAAAACAAAGCTTTTTTTTTTTTTTTCCACAATTCAAAATTAGCAAGTCAAACCAATCTGTCATCTTGACTTGTGATGGTCAACCATTTGAACTTGTGTCTATTTTAAAATATCTGGGTTTCTGGATCTATGATCATTTTTCTTTTAAAGCCCATATTCAGTATACTGCAAAAAAGCTGAAGCTTTTACTTGAATTTTATTTTGGAAATAAAACTTGTTTTCTTGCAGCTAAACAGAAATTGGTGGAATCAACTTTTATTCCTATTATTAATTATGATGATGTATTATAAATAACTGTGTCTGCCCAAGTCTCCACATGCTGGACAGTGTGTAGCATGGCTCTTTGAGGTTTTCCATCAACTGTGAAGCCCTAACTCATCATTGTGCTTTATGTGCCTAAGTAAAATGACCATCTTTGCATGTGCGCCTGCTTGGCCATTGGTATGTCTTTTTGGTCTCAGGACTTTTCAAATTTTACTGTTCTTTGGGGCAGAACACAACCTCCTTTTAGCCTTTTTGTTCCAACTTCATGGACCATTTTGAAGTCAACCATGACAAACCTGGTTAAATAAAGGTTATTGTGTAATTATTATAATGTTTTTTTTATTGAAGAGTTATGCTTTTATTTAGGGAAATCGTGCTAAACCAGGGTCGTGATCGTACAAAAATAAAAGTGATTTAATATTTTTTCTTATCGCCCAACCTTAGTAGGAAGAAAGGACACAACAAAGAAATGAAGGACCCAAGAAAGGAAAGAAGAAAGAGCATAAAGAAGGTAGGAAGAACACAAGAAAGAAAAGAATGGCAATATGCTAGAGAATAAAGTCTGGAAAGACCGTCTTTTTCTTTCTCTTTATCCAGACCTGGAAGGTGATGAAATCAAATTCTGGACTTTTTTAGACTCTGTATGAAACTTATTCCTTGTGCCAAGCAAAACATTTTGGTGCTTTGTTTTATAAAGTGCCTTATATAATCATTTCTACATCAAGCCCATGCTAATAATTAAAGCTGCAAACTATGCACAGAATGATTTCTGCACAGGAAAAGTCTATATTGCCAGTGGAAGTAATATAAATCATAATTAACAATAGGACTACCTGTATATATGTGTTTAGTTGGGTCCACCTTCTGCAGCCAAAACAGTTCTGACCGATTTGCAATGGACATCATTAGACCTCTGAAGCTGTGCTCTGGTAACAGCAGCAAAACGCCATTATCCTATCCTTATACATTTACCAAGCGTAGCAGTTTACATAATCCTGCTGAAAGTCACTTACACTACCAAGGAATACTATTTGCAGTAAGACGTCTATTTGGTCGGTTATAGTGTTTAAATAGTTGGTTTGTATCCATTTCACATCCATATGAATGGTGGCACTTAATGTTTCCTAGTAGAACAGTGCCCAAAGGATCACACATGTGCAGCCATCTTGACTTCTTCAAAGGTGCATACATCTGTCATGTCTTTGCCAGATAAGTAATATTATACAGGCCTGACAATCAATATGATGCAATACAAAATGGGACTTATCAGATCATGCCACATTCTTTTACTGCTGTTTTGTCCAGTTCTGATTGTCTCATATGCCCTTTGAGTACTGTTCTTAGTGTCGGACAGAAGTCAGCATGGAGACCCCAATCTGTTTGTGACTACACAAAAGAACTAGGATGTTTTGTGTGCTTTAACATCCTTCTGTCAGAATCAGTTAGAGCAGCAGAAAATCTTCATTTAGACTGACCTTAACTGTAACCTGCCAAACTGCAAAAAAATACTAAATCCATGCCAGATATGAACTGATTCAGTTTGGTCTCTTTTATATAGGGAACAGACCTATGATGAGTGAGCTCTTTACCTGAAAAAGATGTCCTTCGGTTGGCAACATGAGTTGGGGTGTACCAATTGCTCTTTTAGGTGCTCCAGAGAGCAGTTGTACACATAAACTGGGCATTTTAAATGACTGCTGTCACTTGAGCTCTGCTGGGAAACCTGCCTGCTTAAGCCGATGCGCAACGGCTCATTCTGTGGTTCAGAAAACTGGACTCCTTCTTTTCCTCCAGGATCTGGAACAGTTAAAAATACTACTGTAGTCATGTTCTAGCGTTGTGCAAAGACATGCTAAGACATGGCTTACTGCTTCACTTGGCTCATTTTAAATTAAACTACAACTATGTTGTTTTAACTACAACCACTAGCATAATCATTTTACCAACCTGAGCCTGGTGTCCCAGCATCTGTTTCTGACAGTCTACTGTCCGGGTCCACAGGCAAAAAGTCCACCGGCCCAGTGTGGTTCTCAGACAGAGGTGTAAGGAAAGAGGACTTGGCTGAGAAGTTCCCACAGCTGGAGCTCCTGTGCAGCTTTGAGCTCACACTGTATCCAGACTCTGACCTATCAGGGCCACTGGTGAAACCTGACGGGGAGTCTGCCTGAGACCTGGTGCTGGGAGTCAGGGTATCATCCTCTTGCGTACTGACAGTATTTCGAGGCTCAGTCCCCAACGCTGATGCCATCAGCAGCAGAACATCTAGCAAGTTGATGCAGTATGCACATCACACATCACATTCATATTGAATTCCTAATTTCAAATAATAAATAGTAGTTTCTGTTTAACAAAAGAAAATAAACTGTAGGTGTACCTGCGAAGGTGGCAGGAAGGAATGTGAGGAGGAGTTGCTGGGTGTTAATGTACTTGGCATAGCACCTCCAATGTGGTACAGAGGAGTTCCTTTCTAACAGCTCTTCATCAACAAGCTCTGCATTACTGAAACTCTGAAAATCCATGTTTGTTAAACCATTGCAAGATTAGACATTGGTCCTATCAGAGATTCTACTAAAGACTAGTTACAACAGGAACAACATTTACCATAACTAATAACTTAATTGAGGGACCTACATTCATGATAAAAGAAAGTACACCCTGTTTGATTTTTCAGCCATTCTGTTGCAGATTGTTGCTGTGTTTGGGATCTCTGACTTGTTGATAACCGATTTCAGGGTGATCAGCTTTAGGTGGTCCACCTTTGATTTTAGAATACTATTAATATAAAGAGTTCTTGGCTGCTGAGGTCTTTTGGACAATGTGGCTTAGTAGGTAGAATAGTCATCTCAATTCAAAAGTTGTGAGTTCAAAACCCTACTTCCTCCTGTCCTGTGTCGATGTGCCCCAGGGAAAGGCACTTAAACCAATTTAACCCAAAAGCCCCTACTGATCTGCGCTATATAAAGTCAGTCAACTTACCCAGGTCCTGTGGGCGCAAAACAAGTCCAAATGATCACCCCTTCACCACTGTGCTTTATAGTTGGTATGAGGTGATTTTCTATGCTGAGTTTGGCTTTTACCTAACATGATGTTGTACATTATGGCCAAACATCCCTACTTTAGACTCAGCTGTCCAAAATGCATTGTTCAGAAATGTCCTGGTTCCTTCAGAAATGCAGCTTTCGAACAAAGCAATGCTGCCATATTGTTTTTAGAGAAAAGGGTTATCCTAGATCCCCTTCCAAAGAAGCGATGCTTGCCAAGTGATTTTGAACTTAACACTGAACATGCTAACTGAGGCGTGTGCAATATCAGATATAAGATAAAACAAATGGTCTACAACAATCTTTCGTTGTGTGTTTTTACTGTTACTGTTAAATTTTAAATGTTTTAGAGGCTAGTAAATGCCAGATAATTGTTATCTGATAAACATAAACTAAGGGTGTAATTTCCTTTTAATGTGACAGAAGAAACACACTTAAAACAAGACAATTAATATACAGGCCTAACCTATTTAACTTCAAAAAGTCTTTATCAAGATAGCCTAAATATTGTTTGACCCTACCAGGTTTTAAAAAAATGTAAAGGTAAACTGTCATACCAAAACCACAGGACATATTATACCAGATCTTCTTTTCACACACAACACCTACAATGTTTGGTAAATAAATATTGACATGGTGTAAAGAGTTAGGTCATGTGTTTCTGATTGGGTTTTAGCTACCAGACTATCCCAATGCATAGAATCTTAAAGGTTTTAAGAGCGTGGACTTAAGTTTACAATGAGAGAATTTCATCTTTTCTAATCTCTCAAATACTGATTGAAAAGAGGTGAGAACGCATGAAAGTACCTGTAAAGTGCTTGTAGATCCCATGAACTCCGTGCTGCTACCAGCGGTGTCTTTTCTGTATGTAGGTTTAAGACATTCTTCTGGCACACAAACAGAACACATACAATCCGATTAGCCCCTTTTCCATTGCTTATAGAAAGCCCCAGGCCTTAAAAAGATTGGGGCGCACTCCGAAACAAATTTAAGCGGGTAATTTTAAATTTCCAAGGGCTTTACCTTCATGGTTCAATGGTCCTGGTCTGGAGTAGGTCTTTTCAGCTTTCCCTAGGATTTGTTAAAGGGACAGGGTTGTGTGCAGTGAAACATGGCACTAACAGCTGCAGTAATGGCGGTTAGTACACAAATTAAATTGTTTTTATAACATTAATTAGTCACAAAAGTAGTTTTAAGAGGTTTTCAAGCAAGAAGGTACATCTCAAAACTTCACCTGTGCAGTCAGTTAATCAAGAATGAACCAACTTTGGTATGTTTTTTCTGAGATTTCGGAGCAGTAGAGTTCCACTTACAGGCTGGTCTGGCTGCTAAGCTAAGCTAAGCTAACCGGGCAGCTGAACTGAGATTTTCCGACTAACTGCTGCCTGATCTCAGCCCGGAACTCTGGGATTTCCCGCTACCTGTTATCCGTTTGTGGCGACTCAAGTGAATATAAAGCATTGATTAGGTAGGTAAGTAGGTATGTGGTGAACAAGTATCAGAAGATAAAACAGAATATTTTTTGCCAGAAATTTGTGACATTTTAAGTTATTGTTGGCATTAATCATGAACTATTTTTGCCACAGTTCTGTAAGACAAATGTTTTAATCTAGTGCTGATGATCAGAGCACTTTAAATATTCCATGTTCATAAAAAAATAAACATTTCCCTAAGATTGTTTTTTCATGTAAACCTAACTTAGTGGAGTATGAACTCTTTAATATTTTAATATTTTTCGTAGTTTCATGCAGACGACTCTGAAGGAGGAGAGATCACAGCTCCAGGTTTGGATGAAGTTTCCCAGAAGCCCTTGTGTCCTACCATCCTCTACTCCACTGTCTATGCATCTTCTACTTTTATATAAATATTTGCTTATGATTAGACAGTCAATGTATCAATTTCCTGTAATTCTGGAGTGATTGTCAGTTTCTTTATTCTAAGAAATAAAACTTTTACTAAAAACACTTTCTGTAGCTGTCCAAGTTTACCAGATGATAATAAAAGAAAAATAAGCGCGTGAATCAATGTTTAATAATTACTGTAAATGAATCATGCAGTTGTACAGCAAAATCTCTGGTGTAGGTTGGTAAAAAAATGTAAAATAATGATTTAAACGCTTCCTGCTTATGGATCCAGTAGAACTTAAGGAATAATAGAAGGAATTAATCAACTCTATAACTCTGACTCATCATCTATTATTTATCAGCTGAAACACGAAATGATTTATTAGCTAAGTAATGCCATCTGCTGGAATGAAGGTGCATTGCAGTTTTTTTCACAGCTTCCCCATATTTCATTAGGCCGATTTAAATAAATGGCCCGTGGCAATGGCAGAAAAACGTAACAGATTTCCGGGGATTTCTATTAACCGAGTAAAAAAAGTCCTGGAGCTTTAAAACCTGGGGCTTTCAGTGGAAAAGGGGCTTGTAGATGAGAAGACAGAGTAACTCATGTGGAATCTCATAAAACAGGTCACAACATGATATTCATCATTACCTCAAAGGAAGAGTAAAGTATTTACAAAGAAACCCACACTGGCTAAGATTTCGGCTAGGCTAAGGCAACACAGACTGACCTTTAATAAGAGACCAAGCGAAAGGAGCGACATGGCCATCTCGTTCTCGCTCTAAAATGTGGTTCATGAAGGCAGCATAGTCAGCTGCAGCTAACGGGACCTCTCTGTCACTGAGTTCCTGTTCCAGGCTGGTGTGGAAGAGGCTGAGCAGGAGCTCATTGGGAAGAGTGGAGTTGCTGTGAATCGGATCTTCATTCTCTACACCTAAGAAAAAAATTTTAAAAAATAAAAAAAATATATTTTAGAACGCATTAATTAACTGAGGGATTTAAATTAATGCCATTTCTAAGCTGACAGATAAAATGGATCCATTGATACAGTACCTGTATTGAATGTGAGGAAGAATAGTTCAACCTGCTGACAATTTGGAAGAAGCTGAATGAGATCAAACTGGAAGGGAACCATATGGATGCTGTCCTCAGACACTGGGACTTCTCCTGTCAAGAACAGGACGTCCATCAATCAAAGCACAAAAACCTTCATTCTTAAAAACAATACAAAAAGCAATCCACTAAGCACAGCTGGGCTTAACAACACCTTATCTAAAAAAAAAGTAAAAACTAAGGACAACATACATTTCGGTATGGAAATATATATATTTTTGTAAGGTAATGAATCAGTTATGGAGAGATGACTTTGGTGCTTTAAGTAAGGTTAGTCTTATTTTAAATTCAGGTAAAATTCAAAAATACTTTATTCATCCCAAAGGTAAATTAAATGTTGTCATTCAGGTTTCTTCAAAGAACCGTTGTAGATGCTGATGGCTGTGGGCAGGAAGGATCTCCTGTAGCGGTCTGTCTTACAGCACATCTGAACAAGCCTCTGACTGAAGACACTGTTGTCAGAATTCTCAACAATGTTCTTCATTTTATGAAGAATTCTTCTTTGTACAATCATCTCCAGAGGTTCCAAATGAGTCCCCGTAACACAGACAGCCTTCTTTATCAGCTTGTTGAGCTTTTTTAAATCCCTGGCTCTGACGCTGCTACCCAAGCAGATGATTCGATTCAATTCAATTCAGTTTTATTTTTATAGCGCCAATTCACAACACATTTCGTCTCAAGGCTCTTCACAAAGGGTTTGGAATGGTGTAGGGTTGTTGGGGAGGTTAGATTAAACTACTGAGTGTTAGAGTTTAGCCATTTTAGAATGGGCTATGTTTAGGGGTACTAAGTAAAATAATAAACTGATAATGTTTGTCCATCTAGAGCCCACTAAAAACCACAATGATTGGGGGTACCTCTCCCTGTCAGACTGATTATAACCACTGGAAAAGATTAGGGGTCGCACAGGTGGCAGAAGAGATCACACTCTCCACAACAGACTTATAGAAGAGATGCTGCATCTTGCTGCAAACACTGAAGGTCCTAAGCTCCGTCAAGAAGTGCAGTCTGCTCAGGGGTCTGTCTTGTACTGGAAGTCTGAGGTGTACAGAGTGAAGAGGAATGGTGAGAGTACAGTCCCCTGTGGTGCTCCTATTCTGCTGACTACCTGGTTAGACACACAACCCTTCAGTCTCACAAACTGTGGTCTGTTTGTCAGGTGGTCTTTGATCCAGGAGATGGTTGAGGTCTTCACCTGAGCATTCTGGAGTTTCTGACAGGGCAAGCCAGGTTGGAATTGTGTTAAATGCACTGGAGAAATCAAAGTACATGATCCTATTGACGAAAATGTTTGTGGCTTGGTTGAAGTGCCCTGATTTATGACCTAATACTCTGCATTATCTGATAAAAGGTCTCTTTATTACAGATTGTCTCTGAACAAGGGACTTACACTTTGAGCAAAGAAAAACAAGATTGTGATCTGATTTGCCAAGAGGAGGCCTGGCTGGCAGTATTGTTTTGTTACCTTGCACAACTTTGTGTGCAGTGGGCAGTGAGCAGATCTGATCCTTATTTTGACAGAGCTGATTCAAATACTCAAACGTCATCATGGTGGTCATGCATGCCAGATCCCTTGGGAAAATCTGGAAAGACATTATTTTAATGAAATCCAAGCATGATGGCAATAAAACAACAAACAATTATATGCATATACATATTTAGTAATCCTGGCCAATTGCAAATGGTTATAGAGGTTATACACACGGCTTGTGGAATGTCCTGGTATTTAAGGCCTTGGAAGTGTCGATGCTGGTCCATGCAGTTCATCACCGAGCCACTCTGTGGTTCTACCCAGCATTCTGTTATAAGGTTCAGTTCTGAGTCTATATCCACAGCTTCCACCTCTGTGTCGTTGTCATCATCCGTAGAAAAGCTAGAGTGCCATAAAGATAGTAATAGGTGGGGAAATCACTGCACGGTTTATAATGAAAAGCTGGGCAGATGCCATTGAACCAGGTTTAAATGTCCCTGGTCCACCTTAACCAAAACATAACAGAAGAAAGGATTTTGTAGAAGATTAATGGCAGTCATACCTGTCCTTGCTAGAGGTTGAGTGAGGCGGAAACAGAATGTACTGAACAATACAAGAGTGACTCTCCTGGTCTGTGTTGCTTGATATAATCTGATGACAAAGTTTAGGGAAAAAAAAAGCACAAATCACAAATCAGACAACACAGCTAATGAGAGCACACAAAAATATTAGAGATGGTCTAAACTAATTGTGATTAGTTTCCAGCAGTTTTTTACCTTCATTGGCAGCTCTATCACCATGTTTATGATGCCCTCCCCGGTAGCAGCAAAGTGAAAACCTTCTGCTAGGCGAATCCTACAAGGACGTTAGGAAAGATTTTCAAATCATCCTTTTGTCAATGAACCACAAAGGAGAAATATCATTTATTTGTTTCAAAGCCAAACTGTAAAGAAATGATGGCTAACAACTATTCCAATTGGAACTGCAAAGTCCGTCTGTCTCGGGATTGTTCACGGTTGCAGAACATTGGCGGAGCCTGAAGCATGTGTGTTCAGTTGCCAGTTTCGTCGCTTGACCCTGGAGATACGGGTTAAATTCCTTGAAAAAGTGGTGGGAGAGGCTGCTTTCTCACAGCAAGAACCACTGCTCTCTAAGTCGGGAAACCTGGTTTCGCCCAACTCCAATGAGGAAGACTTTTCGGTCGGAGTCCCCACCTTCCAGCTGGGTGGACCATATGGAGTATGCTGATGGGTTAGCCGACAATGAAGATGCTCGGTATCAACTTCGAGTGGAAACCCTCCAGGGAGACAAGGATGTGTTGGACTTCGGCTTAGATGTTCATGGTCTGTCGGATGATGAAAAGGAGTCTCTTGGTCAGGATGCTGCTGGACTCGACGTCCCAGAAAAAGAAGACACAGTCTAGCTGTGAGACTACAGACCCAGGGGTCTCAAGAGCAGGAAGACATGCTCACCAGTTTTCGGCGGCCCCTGCCCAAAACCTGTTTTGTTGGTGTTGTTCGGGATCCCAGTCCCGAGAGGCGCTGCGTTTTCCACACACAGTCTCCTGGTCTGAAGTGCTGCACGAGTATGCTGTGCATGACCCAGGTTTGATGGCTGTTCTGTGGGGCATTTATATATTACCCATACTCATGTGTTGTACTGATTTAATGCACTGAAAGGCAATGTAATGTTGTGCATATAACTACTGTTCCCTGAAGGGGAGTAACGAAGTACAACACATTGCTGCCCCACTTTCTCAGCTGGGCTCGGTGAAGAGCGGCTATCGAACTGAGTAATGACAGCCAAGTATGTAGTGCAGGGGGGGGCTGCACTATACACTGAATTGAATTGAATTGTAACAATTCAATTCAATTCAGTTCAGTTTACTTATATAGCACCAATTCACAACACATGTCGTCTCAAGGCACTTCACAAAGTCAGGTACATACATTACAATTAATCCTAACCATTGAACAGTGCAGTCAGATTCTGTTATTTATTCAAATTGGATAAAAAGTTTTTCTGTCTAAGGAAACGCAGCAGATTGCATCCAGTCAGTGACTTGCAGCATTCAATCCTCCTGGATGAGCATGTAGAGACAGTGGACAGTCACTGGCGTTGACTTTGCAGCAATCCCTCATACTGAGCATGCATGTAGCGACAGTGGAGAGGAAAAACTCCCTTTTAACAGGAAGAAACCTCCAGCAGAACCAGGTCAGGATGGAGCGACCATCTGCCACGACCGACTGGGGGTTAGAGAGAACAGAGCAGAGACACAAAGAGAACAAAGAAGCACTGATCCAGGAGTACTTTCTATGGGAAGGAAAAGGTAAATGTTAATGGATGTAGCTCCTTTAGTCGTTTCATCTAGAAAGAAGGAACAGATAAACTCTGAGCCAGGTTAGAGTCTGGCATTTGCCTAGGAGGCATGATTTGAGGTGGCTGTAGCCAAGACACGCATGGCGTGATATCCCATACTCATGCATTGTACTTCGTTCCTCTCCTTCTTAGAACAGTAGTTATATGCATAACATTACACTTCTCTAACTCACTAGTGATTTCTCAGCACACCACTGACCGAAAGGCTGTTAATCTCCAGACTAGGGGAGTTGATCTGATTAAAGTTCAATTGTATAATTTGTCAGCATTGTTAAGTCTGTCTATTATTTTTGTTATTTTACCTTAGTAATGAGTAGATATTATTTGATTGATAATACATAAAATTTTGTATTTTTTGTATCTGCTCTTGTCAGTTTTTTATTGCTAAAATAAAGTTTTGATATTTTTGTTTATCTTAATTAAATTCTGAACCCCACTGAATATACAGAGATGTCCCTGTGCATCTTTACTGTGATAATTATAGCTACCTGGAAAGGAAAAGTATTCACAGTTCAGATTGATTTTTGATAATTCAATTTAACCTATTAACCTTCCTCGAGTGAACATGTCTTTATATGTGACTGGTATACTGTAAGAGCTACCAAAAGACGTGAACACAATACTTAAATAAATGTGTGTGATCAGTGATAAATGCACATGTACAATAAGGTTTTCAATCTGCCTGTGAGGACTTTATCCCGTCTCTAGCATGTGCCGTCTTTCCATTAACTTTCTATGGATCAAATTCAGTATTATTTTTTTGAATTTATTTTGTTTGGATAGATCAACTTACATAGGGGTTCAAACTTAATAATTTCACTGAATAAAGATTAAAATGTTTTTTATTTGTTTTTCTCATCACTCTCTCTCTGAGGTCACCAGATCATGCGCTGCCCAAGAGCAAAGCTGACATTGGACTCTGTCTTCAATCAGGCTCACTGGGGAAAAACCACATGGCGATAGGTGATGAGTGGAATTGTATTTGTGCTTAGTTTGTTTCGTTTTGAGCGTAAATTGTTTCTAAACATTGTTTGAACATCTTCCAGACATTCATTTAGTTAATATTGTGTGTATATAAATTAATGTGATTGTGCCCTCCACCCCTTTAATTACAAGTGGTTTGGGCTTTATTTCTGGCGGGTTTGAAACTGTGCTTTTAACTCTGTTGGTTGATCAATGGAAATCCATATCCCTCTGTTATCAAACTACATTCTAAGACATGACCTCACCCATAAACCTTACAATCACTTCTCTTAAATTCTAAATGTTTATCTAAGTTATAACAGTAAGCAAAATATGCAAATTTCCTAAGTTAGAGAACTTACTCAGAGAGCATTGACAAGATGTGAGCAATAGCCTGTAAGGTCACAGCTGGTCCTTGACTGCTTTGCAATGCCCACATCCACCGTCGATGTAGCATATAACGCGACAGTGAGGCCAAGGTTGATGAGGCTGCTCGGTTGGCTGCCATGCTGAGGGGTACAGCACTGTTGAAGGGAACAGGGAAATTCTCCATGTTGAAAATAAAGGGAGTCCTGAAGTCCAGCGGCAGCTTCTCATACCTATAAAGTAGTTAATTGTATGGTAGCGTATTCAGATGAAAGCCTATGATCACAACGAATATGTCTTGTATGACGCACACTAACCTTATCAGCAACTTCTCTAGAGGCTTACTGAGGACCACTACACAGGGTCTGTCAGAAAGAGCAGGCTTGGCCACAGGAACCAAGGGAGATTTGGATGGAGACACATGGCCAACTGTTTTCCTCTTGGTCTTCGGTGTTGCTTCTTTGTTCTGAACACGGTGAGGGAAGCGAAGCTTAAGAATTTGCTCTCGCAGCTCATCCACAATCTGATATAAAAAAAGAAGAGTTTGAAGGGCGATAATCATTCAAATGCTTGAGTGTGTTGATACAGCACACATAGATCTAACAAAGTGTGCTGATTAATCCCACTGTGTTTTGACATTTAACTGTCAATCTGATTAACCAGACAGCAAATGAAAACGGGTGGAGCGTGACAGAAAGTACAAAGTAGAAACTTTTCTGTGTTTGGAGCCAAGTCAAAGACAAGAGACAAGAAACATTACACATTCCAATCACGTTGTCTAGGGCACCCAGGATGTGTTAAGCGCAATATAAGCTCTTTATATTACTTGTGTGTATGTTACTACATACATACAGCCATACTTCATTTGGCTTATTTATTACTTGGTGGAAGAAGCAAATCCCACTTGAAACATAAAGCAAGTCTTAAAAAAAGACATGCTTTATGTTTCAAGTGGGTTTAAAAAATGACATGGAATGACAAAGAAACAAAGCAATGATGAGAATTGGGGTTTTAAAAGCTGATTCAGTATGCAGGTCCATATCCACTTTTAATTTTCCACATAAGGCAATTCTAACATTAAAATCAGCTAAATCTTAATTTTAAAGTTGTCTTGAACAGCAAGCTTCCAGAAGGTATTCAAAAGTTTTGTTTAGACTTTGGCTACCTTTGACTCATTTATAGTACTGTAGGTGACCACTAACCATACAGTGCAGTGAATACCTACAAAGTAGCAAAACTGACAAGTGGAGAGGGGAAAGATCCTAAAACACACAAATGGAAATATTAAAGCATTCAACACCAAGCCCCGAAACAACCCGAAGAGCAACCTCATCTTTCAGGTCATCATTATTAAAGAGAAGGCTGCAGAAAACCTGAAATCAGAATCAGCTTTCTTTCCAAGTTTGAACAGACAAACAAGGAAATTGACTCCGATACACTTAAAGCGAGGATTTTTTAAAATATATTGCTCAATACCACTTTAAATCCATGAGGTAAATATGGCTCATTTGAACCAGGGTATGAAAAATTATTCATTAGGAATGCAATGATATCATTCATTACCGTATGCAATCAACCACATTGCCAGGACTAAATGTGAACATATCACAATATGACCTCCAGTGTAAACTGCAAACACTGACCACTGAAAAATTCTCATTTATCCAAAGGTGTTCTACCCTAACCCTAAATATAGGAGCCATATGAAGTTTTTGTTGTTTGGGCATAGTTTGGGTCTGTCTTATTTGGTTCTGACAATTCAGTTTGGTTTGGTGGCAGTGTTTATATGTGGACTGACACTCTGACCTATATTTCACTCTTCCATTGGTAGCTGTGTCGGGGAAAAATCTATATAGGTGTTAAGGTGAAAGGGCAGCGTGGTTGGGTGTTGGGAGGTTATACGGTTTTTGCCGCTCTCTGTTGTATGCCGGTTAGGCTCCATCATGTTCACATACTGACAATAATTGCCATCCATTTTGCATGCTGCCATATACCGCCACCCTGGATTTTGGATCACATTCAATGATCAATTTGTATTTAATAAATGGGAGCATCTCCAAACTTATCTCCCAGTCTGGACATTACTTTTTGGAACGTGTTAGGACCTCGATCCTCTGCACCCAAAACAATGGGATGGAATTTGATAGTCGCTACACTAAATATATGGAGAATCAATCCTGCCATAATTAAGAATAGTCAGTCAGTCATTTTCTACCGCTTATTCCATAGTGGGTCACGGGGGAGCTGGTGCCTATCTCGAGCAGTCTAGGGGCGAGAGGCGGAGTACACCCTGGACAGGTCACCAGTCCACCGCAGGGCAACACACAAACAACCATGCACACACTCATTCATACACCTAAGGGCAATTTAGAGAGACCAATTTACCTAACAGGCATGTCTTTGGACTGTGGGAGGAAGCCGGAGTACCCGGTGAGAACCCAAGCATGCACGGGGAGAACATGCAAACTCAATGCAGAAAGACCCCCGGCCGGGAATCGAACCCAGGACCTTCTTGCTGCTAGGCAACAGTGCTACCAACTGCGTCACCGTGCAAGAATTAAGAATATATACAAAATAAAGAAATTACTCAATGAATACTGGGCCAAAGGTAGCTAGACATACAAATTTGAGTTCCATTAAATGCAACGAAATAATAAACAGAGATTTTTTCAATAATTGATCAAATAATCAGATATAAATATGTATTTCTGTTACTCTTTAACTATTGTAATTCATCTCTACTATTGCACTTATTTTTTATTAAAACCCTTAATTTTAAATCATACTTTTTTCTTGAACTTTATATTTTTCCTTTATTTAATACAAGTGAATTTTTTGCTGTTATAATTTTCCTAGACCTTTTTATTTTTTTCATATTTTTATTGCCTGCCAAATATATTTAAAAAAAATTTTTTCCTTAAAAATATATTATTTTTCTAATTATTTTACTGTCCTTTAATTTCTTAAGCACTGATATATTTTCTCCTCTAATATATCCCTGTTGTATTTTTTTTTACCCAACAGATTTTTATGAGCCCTTTTACCACCCCCACTATATTCCTTGAGATGCTGGTAATTTAAATACAAAAAGGGGCGGGACTGAGACGTTCTTTGGAAAAGCGTCACCACCTCAGCTTCTCTCCTACTGTCTGAGGTACGGTGTCTACGAAGTAGCTGCTGAGTCTCATTTTTCTAATTATTTTACTTGGTTGCTTGGTTCTGAAAAGGAGCTAGCAGAAACGGCTAACCTCTGTCATATTCTTGGTAAAGAACTCAGGAGTGTTGTGGATTTGGTGGTAGATGGCGCTGTTAGTGGGGGTAGTTTACTGTGTCCTATTGCCTCTAACTGAGAGAATCCCCCCTTCTTTTTTGCCCCCCAAGCTTTTAAAAAAGGAAAGTCAGGGTTAGGGAAACCGGGTTTTTTGAAAATAAAAGGGCCCTTTAAACCCCAATGAGGAACAACCCTTTCCCAAATTGCCCAGGCCGGGAAAAATTAAATTCCCAAAACTTAAAATTTGTTAAATTTGAATCTCTAAAAATTTTCCCCAATAATTTTCTTGGCAAATATTTTAGCTTAAAGTTTTACGAAATAAAAGGGGTTTAAATAAAACAATTTTAAAATAATCTAAATAAGGGGGAATTTATACCCTTGATTGATTTTAAGTTCCCAAAGATGTCATTAAAAAGGGTTTCATAAACCCATTTATGAGGAATTTAAAAAGAAAGTTCCCAAAACCCATGGCAAATTTAAAAAAGTATACCTCACCCATACCGTAATCCCCCCCTTTTAAAAAAAAATCAGTCTTGTATGCCCTTTGGTTTGTTTTATTCCCCCTTTTATAAAACTAAAAAGGGTTACCTAAAAACCAATTTTGGAATTTTAAAGAATAAAAGGAAAATAAATAAATGGCAATAGGTTTAATCTTTTGGGGATTTTTTTCTAACACCTTTTTAAGAAAAATTTGGAAAATTTAAAGAAAATCATCTGGGGAAGTCAATTCCGGTTTATCTGTGGAAAACCCCAAAAATTACACCCCTGGAATATTCCAATAAAACCAATACTTAAAATTGTAAAAGTTTTAAAATGTTTAGAAAAATTTAAGAACTTTTTTGGGTTTTCCCACGGGAAAAATTAAATTTTGCCAAAATTTAAAAAATACAAAAAAAAAAATCAGGGGGAAAATCCCACAATTTTAATTAAAAAACCCCAAAAATTCCCTGAATAAGGAATAATTTAAAAAATAACAGAGAACAAATAGCAAATTTAAGGGCCAAAATAAAAACAGAAAAGGTGCAAAAGCAGATAAAGGGCCAGGCCAAAAAAAAAAAAATAAAATTACGGGTTATTGTCCTTGGGGAAAATAAAGAGGGGGAAAAAGTTGTAGTGACCAGTGGGGTTCCCAAATTTTTTTTGCCACTTTGCCTTTAACCCCCAAGCCATTTTTTCATCCCCCCCGGTTTACCCCCCTCAAATTGTTTAGCCAAAAAAATGAATGCCAAAACGATTTTTAAAACAAAATCTTTTAAAATTTATAATCCCTTTTAACTTGAAACTTTTTATTTTTTGGGGTTTTATTCTTTTCAGTTCAAAAAAACCCATAAAGAAAACTCTTTCCCGGGTAAAAAAAAGTGAAAAAGATAATCTAAATAAACAAAAAACACAAATAAAAAACCTCCCCTTTTTGTTTTCACAAAGACTGGAGTCTTTTTAAAATTAGGAACAGAACACTAAAAAACCCAAAAATATATTTCGGGCCCCACTATCATTTTTTAACTTTTTGTTTTCATCATTTAACTGAGCTTTAATGAGACAAAACTGAGCTTGTTATTTTTCCTTGTTGTTAAGTTTTTGATAGATCTGGAGTCGGCCGCTGGAAACAGCTGTTACTTTTTTCCCCTCTACCTTTGGGAAGCCCGGAAACCCCCCACCCGGTGTTGGTGAACACCCAAGAAACCCTCCCCTCCTAGTTTTTTCCCAAAATTTGGCATTTGTTTTTTTTACCTCCCCCTTTTCCCCTTTTTTGGGGTAGATAAAGCCTTTTTGTTTTTTACACCTTTTTTAAAAAAACCCGTTACACAAAAAAATTTTTTATCCCTACTAACTGATGATTTTTAAACCCCTTTCATCTTGCCAAAATTTAAAATATTAAATGTTTTCCCCCGTCCCCCCCTGCAAATTGCCCCCACAAAAAACCACTAGGGGTACGGGGACGCCGGTTTGGGAATCTTTCCCGTTTAAAGCCCCCTTCCGGTTTGGGCTCGGGTTTACGAAATAAAAGGTGCCCCGGGTTTTGGAAAACCAAAGGGGCCCATCCCCAGATTTGGTTGGTTCAGGATTGGGGGGACCCAGTTTCTTCAGAAACCCTTTGCTCAGACCTCCCCTGCCAAAGACTGCAGGTTGGGACTCCCAGGGACAGGGGGCCAGTTCTCCGGTGAGTTACCCAAGGGGTCTGTTGGCTTTCAGCTGTCTTTCCCCCTGGGACCACCCTTAACCCCCCTTTAAAAAACTTAGTCAGATTCTACCGTCAAAATCCAACCCAACCCTAAAATACCCAAATAACGAAATTCCCTGGGCCTTACATCCCAATAATTTTTTCCAGTTTTGGGGGGGTCCCGGGGGGGGGGGATGACAATGGAAGACTATTTTTTGACCTTCCTCTTTGAAAATGTTTAAAACATTCAGCTCAAGTTCTCTCTTTGCTATTGTTTTCTTGGTATTATTTTCCCCCTTTATACCCTAGAAATTGGAGTCCCATTTGTTTTCACATGAGCAAAATAAAATTTTTTTCCCAAGGCTCTTGAGAGGGCCCGGGACCACGAATTGGGTTTTTTTAAAAATTGGGGGTTTTGTGAAGCTTTAACCCCCCGGGGTTTACTTTGACCCGATGATCACTGTTGGTAAAAATTAAAACACAAGTTTTTTTACTTGCAAAGTTAAAAATTAATTTTGCTTCCCAATAATTCAGTGCAGAGCTTGTTATTAGGATTGGGGAAATTACAAAATGCAAAAAATTTATTTCCAAAAAACCCGTGAATAAGTTTTTAATTCCCAAAAATTAAATATTTATATCCCCCTTGGTTTAAAAATATACTAAAAGGGCCCTTATTTGATTTAAAAATTATATTTGTTTTCATTTTTAAAAAAATTGTTTGGATTTCTTGAGTTGAATTAAATTGTTTATTTTATTTCTTTTTATGGGTTTAATTTTTTAAAAAATTTTTAAAAAAGGTTAAAGGTTTAAATTATAAATTAATTGTTTTCTTGTTTAAAAGCATTTTTTTTAAAAACTATCAATGAAAAAAGAAATAAAATTTAGCGCTAAAAACCAAAAATGTGTTCAACAAGTGCGATTTGCCATTAAGCAACTCTGTGTTTTTTTTATTATTTAGCTTTTTTTAAAGTAGAAAAAAGCCCGTTTTTTAATTTTGGGAAGATTTAAAACCCTTGAATAAAGAATTTTTAAACCCCCCTTAAACAATCCCCCCAAAAAAGTCCTTTCCCGCACTGAAAAAAGGGCCAAAAATGAAAAAACCTTTTATAAAGAACACTTCCCCTTTGTAAATTCACCAATTACAAATTTTGTATATAACCAAACAACAAAATGCATTAAACCAAGCTTCACGCTAAAAACCCCCCAAAAGAAATGTTTTTGCAAATGTGTTTCTTTCTTGGTGAAGGGGGTGGAAAGGCTTTATTCGTAAACTTCCTTTTTTAAACTGGGGAATTCGGGGGAGGTTTTTTGGGGAAAGGCCCTCTTTTTTTGATCTGATTTCTCTCTACTTGTTAATAATACAAAAGAAACCATTAAAACCCCATACTTTCTGTTCCCGCCCATTTTTTAAACGTTTGGGGGGATCTCCCGTGTTTTTTTTACAATTTCTCTAGTAGTGGAAAGGGGTCGCTACCCCTTAGGGGTTAGTTTTAAAGCCCCCAAACCATGGTTTACACGTTCTGCCTTTTTCCTCGATTTCTCCTCTCTCTTTTTCCCTCGTGTCAGATGTTCATTTACCCCCTTGCCCCCTTTTAAAGTGATAATGGTACTTTGAAAATTAAATGTAGATTTTTGTAGCTTTTGGGGGCGAGGGTGTGGTTTTGGGGAGCCCCGGCCCCTCCGCGCTGTTAAAAAAACCCAAGACCCCGGGGGGCCCCCTTTAAAGGCTACCGGGGGACCCTTTCCAGGGGGTAGGCTCCCCGAGCAGCCCCCGGCAGACCCCGTGCAGCCGGGGGTCTTCAGGCCGGTTTGTCTGGGACCGGTACAAAAAAGGAAGTTAGTCCTGGGATCCCACCCCCAACCAGGGGCCCCCACAACCCCCCTTTTTCTTTTTTTCCCCCTAACAGGTTTTCGCTTCACCCGCCCACATCCGCTGAGAAGCCAACTTGGAAATTTGGCAGTTCCTAGTCAAAAAACTTTGGCATGGGACCCCCAAGCGACCATATTTTCCAAATGTCCCCCGGGGCCCCCGAAGGGAAACATCAAACCTCCCGAAACTGGGCTAAATATAACCCCGTAAATACAGTAAGATTGTTTTTCCCCCCATTTGGCCCCGGGAAAATGACCCCGGGTTACGTCAAGGGAAAGGCCCCCAAATTTAGTGTTGCTTCGGTGTGAAATTTTTGGGAACAAAACAATGTGGGGAACCTTTTAATTTTCTCTGGTCCCCACCCGGGAATCTGCCCGGTGAGACATGTTTAGCCGAAATTGTTTGTCTTTAAAACGCTGGCTGTCAAAGGGGTGGTGCCCAAAAAACCAATGGGGGCCCAAACATGTTTAATTAAAAAAAATTTTGGGGGAAGGGGAAAAATGGTCTGATCCGGAGAGAACTTCCCATTTTGGGAAATGGAGTCCCCTTTTTCCCCTTTAGGAATCTGGTTAAAATTTTTTTGTTTTCCCCCCCCCCCAAAAAAACCCTTTTTGAAAACCCCCAGGATTCAGACCAGGAAGAAAGGGTCATAGTTTAAACACTCTTCTCTGCAGTTTCTATACTGCACCCACCCATTACCCTTTTAAATATGCCCCTCCCCCCGGGCCCCAAAATTTAATAGTTTTTAAAAAAAAAATTTAAAAAGGGAAAAAAATCTGAAAATCCAAAAAAATAAACACTCAGCTTACTGAACATAAGATTCTCTCTTCAAGACTTGCTAGTTAGTACCATTTTGTGCAGTAAGATTGATTTATTTTAACCTAAAAGAAACCTGCTGCAGAAAAGGGTTTATTTACTAAAAATGATCAACTCCTGCAATTTTTAAATTTTCACATTCCTCGAAATACTGGGCGGGAGGGGTACAACTATCTTTCAGTCCGATTTTTTGATTTAGTCCCAGACCAATCAATGGGCTACCTCTTTTGAATATTAACCCTTAGTTTTCCTCATAAAATTGCAAACCAAAACCACTTCTGTTTGTTGTTTTGTACCTCCCCGGCCCTTACGCTCATTTTTGATCATTTTTCAGACTTTTTATCGTTTAGTGTTAAATACGAAAAGTTTTATAGGGGGGGATTTTAACATTCATGTTACATGTAAGGGGAAAAAAAAGGGAAAAAAGGGGGGGAGGGGGGGGGGGTTTTTTTTCATTTTTTTAAATTTTTTACCTTTGAGTTTAATTTTAAAAGGACCCCCCCTGAAAAAAAAATTTCTTATAGTAGATCATTTCAAAAATGCTGTAACAACCTTTAAAGAAACGTTCCACTTTTTTTTTCCTCATTACACGAAAAACAAGTGGGGGGCAATAATTTTGTTTTTTCCCTTCTGCACCCCATGGGAAAAAAAATTAAAAATCCGGAAAACATTTTTTTTGGAAAATTTTTAAAATAAATTCATTTTAACTGACTTTCCCAATAGGAAAGGGGGGTAAGCGATCGAGATGACTTTATAAAATTTCAGACCTATATCCAAACTTCCCATCTTATCTAAAAATTTTTGAGAAAAAAGTTGCTAATCAAATGTGGATCATTTACCCCACAATGACCTGTTTGAAGATTTCAGTCAGGTTTTTAGAGCTCATCATAGCGGAAACAGCTCTGCTAAAAGTCACAAAGATATTTTTTGGTCCAGAAATGGACTTGTGTCTGTACTGGTTCTGTGATCTCAGTGCTGCATTTGTTACAGTCGACATATTCTCTTAAAAGGGTGGAATATGCTGTGGGGTCAGGGGAACAGCACTAGGCTGGTTTAAATCTTATTTGTCTACAGATTCCCAGTTTGTTCATGTAAAAAGATAAATCATCTTTAAACTCCCCGGGGTTACTTTTGGAGTACCACAGGGGTTAGTACTTGGGGGAATTCTCTTTACATATAATATTGCTTCCAATAGGTCAAATTATCAGGCAGCATAGGATACATTTTCCCTGTTACGCTGATGACACTCAGCTTTACTTATCCATAAATCCTGATGAACCCAACCACTTAGATAGACTACAAGCATGTCTTAAGGACATAAAATGGATGACTTTAAATTTTCTGCTTCTAAATTCAGACAAGACAGAAGTTGTCGTCTTTGGACCGGAGTCTTTAAAAAAAAAACTGCTTAGTCACTCACTTAACCTGGATGGCATTAAATTGACCATCGCTAATAAAGTAAAAAACCTTGGTGTTATTTTTGACCAGGACATGTCATTTAAATCCCATATTAAACAGGTTTCTAGGATTTCCTTCTTTCACCTCCAGAACATTGCCAAAATTAGAAATATCCTGTCCAGGAGTGACGTTGAAAAACTAGTCCATGCATTTGTTACTTCAAGGCTGGACTATTGTGTAATTCGTTACTATCAGGATGTCCACAAAATGCAGTTAAAAGCCTTCAGCTGATTCAAAATGCTGCAGCAAGAGTTCTGATGAAAATTAAAAAGAGAGATCATATTTCTCCTACTTTAGTTTCCCTTCATTGGCTCCCTGTTAGATCCAGAATAGAATTTAAAATTCACCTCCTCACATATAAAGCCCTTAATGATTTAGCTCCATCATACATTAGAGATCTGATTGTTCCATATGTTCCTAACAGAGCACTTTGTTCTCAGACTGCAGGTTTACTGGTGGTTCCTAGAGTCTCTAGAAGTAGAATGGGAGGCAGATCCTTTAGTTATTAGGCTCCTCTCCTGTGGAACCAGCTCCCGGTTTTAGTCCGTGAGGCAGACACCCTGTCTACTTTTAAGGCTAGGCTTAAAACTTTCCTTTTTGATAAAGCTTATAGTTAGAGTGACTTAGGTTATCCTGAGCTATCTATGTAGTTATGCTGCTATAGGCTTAGGCTACTGGAGGACATAATGACCACTTTCACCCTTTTCGCTACATTCTCACACTACTCTCCAATTTTGAATTATTTGCTGTTATCTCAGCTTTTAACTTTGTTCTCTCTCTTTTCTCTTCCTAGAAGCTACACCTGTCCTGGCTCTGTGTCTACCTGTGACACCTTTCTGGAGATGGGAATCCTCCAAGCTTCTGCTGGCAACAACTTAATGCTCTCACTCTACCGATGATCCACATGGCCCTGTCTTTCAGTGTTTAACCCTTTCTCTCTCCTAGACATAGCTACTGACTGAGCTTTTACTGTGACTAACTATGTGCTTTCTTTCAGACTCTGACCTTGAAAACTGGCTCAGAGTTTATCTGTTCTTTCTTTCTAGGTGAAACGACTAAAGGAGCTACATCCATTAACATTTACTTTTCCTTCCCATAGAAAGTACTCCTGGATCAGTGCTTCTTTGTTCTCTTTGTGTCTCTGCTCTGTTCTCTCTAACCCCCAGTCGGTCGTGGCAGATGGCCGCTCACACTGAGCCTGGTTCTGCTACAGGTTTCTTCCTGTTAAAAGGGAGTTTTTCCTCTCCACTGTCGCTACATGCATGCTCAGTATGAGGGATTGCTGCAGGGTCGACGCTGGTGACTGTCCACTGTCTCTACATGCTCATTCGGGAGGAGAGAATGATGCGGGTCACTGACTCGATAACCAATATTTATTTTTAGCCCAGATTTATAATCCATCTAAAAATCACAATAACAAACAAAGAGAGGGAGGACAACACGCATTTTGGGCCACCTCAAACCCTCACTGTTATTATAATATACAGAACAATGGAACCCAGAAAAAGACCAGTATAGCCAAAACATTCACATTTTCAATCTTATTACATGCAACTCTCATAAAAGGCCAATCGAATACACAACTCTCATTAAACCAGCGCAGACACCATTCGTAAATCATACGAAGGACTCAAATACTCCATACATCTTGTCAACACACTCACTTTCACATCTGTGTCGTTTTCAGAGAGTTAAGAACTAATTCATAGTTTTGTCAGTGTCTCAATTAGTCAATCTCTTAATTTTGTGTATAGTCTCAAATTTGATTATTTGCATACTTGACTTTGATCCTTTTAACAAGACCAAATTAACACTTCTGCAGAACACCGGTCCACTGAACTCTATTCACCACAGAGATCTCAAAAAAGAAAACAAAAGAAAATACTGCAGGTATATCAAATTCAAGCTATGAATCTCCAAGGGGTCACCTTCTATGTGTCCTTAAAATTCTTATGATATCCAAAAATAGCTGACAGCAGGCGCTGATCCTTGTCACACGAAGTGTCAATTTTAAGACAGCCACAATAATAGGTCACGCCTGGGCTGTCAAGTTCATATGACCTTTTAGTCTGTGTCCGCACAAATTACCAATTACTTTTCTCTCAGCGATTACCCAATCTCACGCTTTAGGCGTTTTACAAAGGCTTCACCTCAACCTACCTTCACCTCAGTTTCACTGGCTATTTAATTTTAAGTGCCTTTTATAGCTGTGTTTATTATTTTTAACTAGTAGGCACATTAAAAGGTACCATGGGTCCCCTTTGGGACAGATAGCCATGAAAAATACACATCATTTAAAGACTGCCAAGTGGCCAATTTTAGCTCTTTCCTCGTCTTTTTGGCAGTCTTCCTGCATGCAGGAACATGGAGTCTCGTTCAGCTCCATGGTTCCCCCTCTCTTTTTCCAGAATCTGCACCAGCTGGTGTCAGGCTGTCCGTGGCAGCTGCTGTGAGGAGGATGCACGAGGGGCGATCAGGAGCGTCTCTGGGTATGGGCCCTGAACAGGAGCACTTAGAGAAGCTTGGCCACCCACAGGAAGTCGTGTTGCACAATTCAGGGTGCATGAACTGCTTCTACTACAGCTTCAATAAAATTTTACCTCCATGTTGTTTCCACTTCCTCTATGTCTCATTTTGTTCTCAGAGTTCTGACAGAATGATTATTATTTTACTGCGCTTTTATATCGGCGCACTCTTTTGCCTGCAGGCACAGAGTCAGATCATAATTGTCCCCCAGCCCCGGTTTGTGACCTCTGTTATTATTGTTACTACGGCTGAATTACCATAAAGCCTCCCTGTGATCAGAAATGATTCCCTCTGCTGTTGCACTCATGGCACACGGGGGATTTTGCGCCATGCCATCATGCATGATTTCGCAGCTGATTTGGGTTCCTCCTCAAACTGAGGAGTTGTTGACCTGCTCTGTTAATTGTTAGGCTGTCACATATTATGACCTCATCATCAATATTCACAGCAGGAGATCTGTCATCTCAGCCTCCGGTCTAAACAGAGATTATTCTCCTCTCTGTTATTCAGTGGTGCATGGCGCTTCTGAGTGCGTCATTACACATGCGGAAGGCTGGGCTTTCGAAGGTATTCTGGCTTAGCAGATGTATGCTTATGGTTCGGACTGATCCACTGAGGTATAGACCACATCCTGCTTCGCGTTTAACCCACTAGTGATAGCCTTATAGGACTGTGACTATCCTCATAGAATTGGAAGTTACAATACGTAACCAACGTTCTTCCACCACTACTGACACAATCAAGAGATCAGATGGTGGAGATAAGCAAAGGTTCACAAACATAGTTGTGGAAGTCAAACTGGTCCTTTTCACAGAACCAATTAAAAACTAGAGGCAAATCTGGTTAAGCACCGAAACTGATTTGCTCGAAAGAAAAAAAATCCAATCACACTTTGAATACCTTGTTTCTAACGTTGGCTGGTGTCCCAATAGGAAAGCCCAGACGCAGAACCATGCAGGGTGCCTTAGAGATCAGACGGACCAGGTAAAAGGATGTGGGAATTTGATCCAATGAACTGTGGAGTCAAAGTTCACAAAAGTGTTTCGGCATTATGTTTTACAGAAGAGAATGAAAAACACGTACATCGTTTTATTAATAGCACAGAAATAATTATGATAGCAAACAGTGCTATCTAGTTTTTTTCACCTGTAAATGAGTTTGACGTACGAGTAACCTTCCACCAACACAAAGCTGCTGCAGTCCTTCAGTAGGGATGTGAGAGCAGAATGTGAGATCCGACACTGGATGGTGCTATACCGTCCATTGTTTCCAGCTGTGTGTAGGTGTTTAGGGACAGGTCTGGCAGAAACAGATGTTGAATCAGCTCCACTCTACTTCTGATCACACTAAATACAGTCAATCACAGGTTCGGTACAAACTTTTGAAAAAAGCTTAAATTGCATGTCATATGCTGTGCAGCATTTTAGACTGGCTGAATACTGCAGGCAGCTGTATGTGGACTTTAGCTGATTTTTTCCATACCAGTGCTGTTTATAAGTTTGCCTTTGTTTCAAGTAAGTAATTCTGAGAGAGTAAGTGCAGAAAGAGCTACATATTGTATTGCTGCTGAAAAATTTGTATGTTGACAAAGTTTTTTGTTGGGTCCACCTTTCTTTCTCCCCTGTCGCTGATTAAGAAACCATAATGTCCCAAATAGCAGAGATTAGTGATAGCTGGACGCCATCTCTGTTTTGTTTTGGTGTAACTTTTTGAAGTTGCACAACAGAACATTGCATTGCACACTTCATTCCACACATAAACATCCTGCATGTGTTCAGGTATAAAAGATGGCAGTATTTCTTTGGTGCACCTTCGTATCCAACCAACATTTTCGGTTCGAATGTGTATCGAATGTGTTATATCCATGCTTTTATGGCAGCAAGACTTAAAAGAACAGTGACTCCTGTAAAAAAGACAACTCGCTATCTATCCTAAAGGCTGACTTCCTGTCACCTGTTTTAGTTGAAATGGAATTTGAGAATAATATTGACTGCATATAACAGACAATATCACATGGATAATGCGAGTAAGTGGTTAGATGATCACTGATGATCCAGACTTAAAAGTGAGAAGCCATCCATCCATTTTCTATACCCGGGTCTTCCGTACATAGTTGCTGGTGCCTATTCTCCAGTGGTCTACAGACTTCCTGACCTAAGCCCACACCCTGAGGGAGTCTCAGATCACTGGTTAATTAAAGGTTAAAGGTATGATAAAAAGAAGAACTAAATAAGAAGCCCATGGAAATCTCTTTGACTGAAGGTAGATCCAAAGCCAGGCTAGGACTCGTATCCTCTCTGGATTGTGACTAATGGTTTCATGAACAGATATTAGCCGCCCAGTAATAAAAGCAGATGTTGGATTTCTGAATCTTAGATAATCATATGTACACTTTACATTTTTTTCTGCCATTTAATTTTATCAAACATAAACTATTCAAAATTCCTGCTGCCACTGCAATACTGAAAAAAAACTGGTACAGATCCCAACAACTACAATAACCTTCATCCCTTTTGAAACCTACTTTTGTTTTCCAAAAGAGTTCAAGAAGTCGTCACTCAGCTCCAGTTCTATGTAACTCTAAATGCCCTATTTGAACAATTCCAATCTGTCTATTGACTCACACTTCTAATCCTTGATCTAAGAGCAGCTTTTTTATTTTTTGCAGCAGTAGTGGCCTTTATTTTTCGTATTTTTCCAACAGTAAGCGGACAGAAAAGGGATGGAGAGAGCGGGAAACATGCAGGAAAGATCGTCTAGGTTGGGAGTCAAAACCACGACGGGCTGCGTCGAGGACTGAAGCCTCTGAATATGGGTCATGCATTTTACTACTGCATCACCGCCGCACCCATCTGACAGCAGCTTTTGATACAGTTTCCGACACCATCCTTCCCAATAGGTTATCTTCCTCTAGCATCACACATACCAATCTTGACTGGTTGCCGTGATTTCTCTCTGGCTGCTCTCAGTTCATCCAACTCAAGTCCTTCAGATCAGACTCCATCCCCGTTACATCAGGTTTGTCCTAGGACCCCTTTTTAAAATCTACCTTATTTCCATTAGCAATATTCTTTAGCAAATTCAATATCTATTTTCACTGTTTCACAGAAGACATCAAGCTCTACCTCCAGCAAACACCCTTCTCCTTTACCACATGCCTACCTGAAATAGGAATCTAGGTTCACCTCAAACCGCAACAAAACACAATACCTTTTTGATAGAACTCAATCTAAGATGTCTAAAGTTGAGTGTTTTTCCCGTCAATTGACTGTTCCAAAGTTTTCATCCTCCTCTCAGATCAAGAGATAGGGTGTCATCCTTGATAGCACAATATTATTTCCTTCCCTAATTAACAATTTTATCTGCTCTGCTTCTTTCTATGTATACAACATTAGTCATCTGTGTGTCCTCCTCGAAGTTACACAAATTCTGTCCTTGTCCACAGACTGGTCACCTCACAAATGCTCTCTCCTCTTTAGTCTACCTCAGAAATCCTGCTGTAAGATTCAAAGACTCCAAAATTCCATTGCTCGTTTCTTTACTAAAATCTCTTCATTCCACCTCATCACCCCCCTCCCGCAGCAATAACTGGTTAAAAACAATGCTGAATTCAACATCCACCTGAATACATTCACAGCTAACCACAACTTTGCCAATCTCTTATTTACTGTTCATTGCCACCTTCTCCCTCTACTTCAGCATATCATGCTTCACCCACCTTGCTGTGCCCTCTGCTCAAGTTAACACCATGGTCTACAGAGCTTTCAGCCCCACTGCTCCCTGAATATTAAATTCCCTCCCACATGTGAAACACAGACTCCCGCCCCGCTGTTAAGATTCAGCCTCAAAGGTCACCTGTTCAAGACTCGTCGTAATCCCAGTTTATTGTTTTTGTTAGTACGGTCTCCCAGTTTTTAGCCATTACATCACTCAGTTTTTTTAAAAGGTCATCAGGTCTTCTTTAAAATTTTGCTTCTTTCTCATTATTCGAGACACACCTTCTGATTAATTTGATAATAGAATTTGTTATTTCTGTCAACATAGAGAAAACCTTGACCATAAGGAATGGAACAGACTGCGGTTTGGAAAGATTTCTTTTAAATTCAGATTTAATTTTTAAGGATCACATACTATCCTCTAGTGCATCAGTTTGTATTAATAATAAAAAACCTAACCTTAATTATTGAACCCATTACAATTTCCCTCTGACACTGTGAGCACATTAATTGGATTCAGAGGTCACACAGAAAAACAATGGTTTCCCTTTGTCTTGTTATTACTAGCATAGTCTGGTTACTTTGCAGGTTATAAAGAAAATTTTATTAAAAGCTTTTTCTTTAAACAAAGAAATGCCTAAGCCTTACCTCTGCTTCAAAACATTCAAAGAGCAGTTCACCTATTGAGAAGCTGAAGTAAATTAAAGACAGGATCAGGCAGAGCTCATCATTTTTCCTCTTAAATACAACTTTGGTGGACCACATTAATTAGGCCAAAATAAATATTCTTGTAAAATATTTTTGAGCACTGATGTAAAGTTATACTTTAGTATCAGTTTCACAAATAAGGGCATTCTTAATCTTTTAGCACATCAGCATCAAATTATTACCGGTATCAGGACTTTGAAATGATTGTGCATATGACTGTGTCCGTTTTGGAAAAAAAAAAAAACACAGACTTGGAAGAAATTGCTTGTTTTGTGGAAAAGAAGCCGTCATCCATTTTTTTTCATAATGTTACGACTTTAATCTCGTAATATTACCACTTTCATCTTGTAGTATCACTTTATTCTTGTGATATTAGCACTTGATTCTTGTAAAATTACCACTTTATTCTTGTAATATTATCACTTTATTATCCTTCCTTATTAACTGACAGGAAGTGAGTTTGTTAAATCTACTTCTGAAAATCATCTAAATTTTTGAGTGTAACTTTAGGGATTGAAGTTTAAATAAGCAAATTATTACAAGGGGAAGTTCTTTATTTGTTTAATCTTAAATATGGACTGGGTAATAGCTTTTAGTTGGTCAAATTCAAAGAATTTAGTTTTTATCAATACCATATGCATCTACTAAAACATTAAAGAATATATAAAATCTTTGCTTCAAATATGTCCTCCAAATGACGTTCCATGTTAAAAAGTTGGGAGACGATTTATTTTGCAGGATTTCTGGGTTTGTCCAAATGGGTGTTCGTCTGCATGGGAGAATTGAAGACCTATTTATTTTTAAATACTCCCACCAGGCCGTCAGAGATGTACTTATATCGATGCTATTAAAACAGCTGTGTTGCTTAATTAAAGGGCTGATAAATGTATCTGCGATACAGATTTTCTTACATAGCGTTTGCTCAAATTCTATCCATAGACTGATGGATTTTTTCAAATCCATTTTAAGATATATTCTAATTTATGTGCCAGGTAATATTTATAACAATTTGGGAGTACCAGTCCTTCTACATTCTTAGCCGTTTTTAAAGATTTTAAACTTATGCATGGAGGTTTAGATGCCCATTAAAATTTTGCCTTATCTTAGCCTTTGAACCAAGTCTGGGGTGATTTAACTTGGATATTAGAGAAGATGTGGTTTATTTTAGGGGATCATCATTTTAATTGCAGCTCATTTAGCCTGTTAGAAATATTGATGCCTAGGTACCTGATGTTTCCACTCTGTAAAGGAATGGTTTGAGAGAGATGAATATTAGAGGAGATAAGGAGGGCATTTCATTTGTTCCAATTAACAGAGTAAAATGAAAGTGTTCAGAACTTACTGATTAGGGCTGTTGTCTCTCTTAGAGAGGCGTTGGCATTTGGCAGAAAGAGCAACACATCATCAGCATATAAACAAATTTTATAAATTCTATTAGCTATTTGAACTCCAAAAATATTTTTGCTTTGACAAATTGCAGCTGCTAGTGATTAAATGAATAAAACGAACAATGAGGGGGAGAGTGGACAGCCTCTCTCTAGATTGAAGCTCTAAGAAATCTAGTTATTTGTTTTCACACAAGAACTGTGTGCTAGATGGAAGCAATGTGGAAGTGTTGGGTCTTTGTCCGGCTTGAGGAGAGATTATTGCAGTATTTTGAATTTCTGTGACCACCCGGTGGAAGGTGGGGCCAACAGTGGCCAGATCTCTGTTTAGAATTCTGCAGGGAAGCCATCGGGTCCTGGTGCTTTGCCATTAGGATAACTTTTTACTGCTTCAAAGTGTTCACTTGCTGTAAAAAACTCCACAACCTTTTTCTGTTGCTCATTTTATTTGGGAAGCTGAACTTCATTTAGAAATTCATCTATGTCAGATTTGGAGTGGAGATTATTTGAGTACAGATTTTTGTAAAAATAAAAAGAAACTGTATTAATTTCTTTAGGATCATTAGTTGGTATATGTTACCATCAGTCATTGCTGAAATTGTTACATTTTTTTTATTCTTGAATTATGCAGCAAAGCTATTGGTGGAATTGAGGGCAGTTGTGGGCTAAACTAAGACGATCTATCTATTTGACGAGTGTTCCAAACAAATCCAAGCCACTTTGTGATCATAGCTGCTTCTTTGTCGTTTTCTGGCGGTTGGCATACAACAATGTGGTGCATTACTGCCACCAGCTGGCTTGGAGTGTGGAATGTCGCCGGCCCACATTATGGCAAGCCAACAGTGCCACAAAAAGGCACTTTTACAACGCGTCTGGTTAAACCGCTACGCAAAAAACAACGTTTTATAAGTCAGGACGCCGTAAATACGTGAAAATTCCATTAAAGTGGTGTTTAATGCAGCGTTTTAAGAGCAAAAAAAACAGCGTTCTTCTGGTCATTGAACGCCACCGCTTTTTATGCCCGACAGCGTTCAAAACACTGTTTTTTTCGCCATTTTGTGACATTTTTTACGCTGTCTAAAATGGCGTTTTCTCAAATAAGCAGGGCCCTGCCCACACTCTTTTTATCCATCCATTCATTGTCCTCCTCTGGGCCTCCTCCCGGTGGGACCTCACCAGGGAGGCATCCTAACCAGATGCCCGAGCCACCTCAACTGGCTCGTCTCGACGTGGAGAAGCAGCAGCTCTACTCTGAGTCCTTCCCGGATGACCGAGCTTCTCACCCTATCTCTAAGGGAGAGCCCAGACACCCTGCGGGGGAAACTCATTTCGGCCGCTTGTATCCAGGATCTAGTTCTTTCGCTCATGACCCAAAGCTCATGACCATAGATAAGGGTAGGAACGTAGATCGACCAGTAAATCAAGAGCTTCACTTTTTGACTCAGCTTTCTCTTCACCATGACAGACCGATACAGCGCCTGCATCACTGCTGACGCAGCACCAATCCATCTGTTGATCTCCCGCTCCATTTTTCCCTCATTCGTGAACAAGACCCCAAGGTACTTGAACTCCTCCACTTGAGGCAGGACTCCCCAATACAATCTAATCAAGCTAATCTGTTATGAATTAGTGGGGTCCTGCAGTTCTACTTGTCTTATTGGGCGGTTGGAGTGTAAATTAATTGGATAAAAAGAGTGTGGGCAAGGCCCTGCTTAATTAAAGAAAACGCTGTTTTAGACGGCATAAAAAATGTCACAAAGAGGCAAAAAACAGCGTTTTATCAGGACATTGAACGCCGTCGGGCATAAAAAGCGGTGTTCAATGACCAGAAAAACGCCGTTTTTTTTCACCGTTCAGCGCATTAATGGAGCTCAATATGGCAAGCCAACTGTGCCACAAAATGTCACTTTTATCACGCATCTGGTTAAAAGGTCACACACAAAAAACGCCGTTTTATCAGTCAAGATGCCGTAAAATATGGCGAACATCCCATTAAAACACCGTTTAATGCGGCTTTTTAAGATCACCTACAGAACGGCGAAAAACGTTTTTCTGATAAATGTTATATATTCTGCAGCACTCCGTGTCAGTGTTTGCTTCTGTAATCATCTCAATATTAATTTTAATGTCTGTAAACTCAAAAGCAGAGAAAAAACACAATAATTGTCTTTAACAAGTGAAGACCAACATGCAATTTTGAAATCCGAGTTGTAGCTGTAATTATTTTCTCCTCCACCAGATGGCACTCGCACTGGAGCTAGTCTACAGAAACGCTATCTGTGGACATTTTGTTGGTTGTAATGTTATTAAATAAAGGAAAATAAATCTTGTATGCTGTGTTTGCCGTTATTTTTCTATGAACAACTTTAGAAAGTTTTTTTTTTGCCCTTTTTTATTTCCCAGTGTTTATTTCTATGATTTATTCATGTATTTTCAGAATCTACCAATATAGTGTGTCAAAGAAGAATTTAGTGAGGCACTGATTGTGCAAGTTCTCCTACTTAGAAAGATAAGAGAGGTCTGTCATTTTCATCATAGGTACACTTCAACTATGTCACTGGGTAACACAGACTTTCAACTCCCTCCACAAATTTTCTATGGGGTTGAGGTCTGGATACTGGTTAGGCCACTCCAGGACCTTGAAATGATTTCACAGAGCCACTCCTTCGTTGTCCGAGCGGTGTGTTTGGGATTATTGTCATGCTTGAAGACCCAGCCACATTCTATCTTCAATGCTCTCACTGATGGAAAGAGGTTTTGGCTTAAAATCTCACGATACATGGCCCCGTTTATTCTTCCCTTAACACGGATCAGTCGTCCTGTCCTCTTCTTAAAAAAAGAGCCTTAAAGCATGATGTTTCCACCCCCATGCTTCATAGTAGGTATTGTGTTCTTGGGATACAACTCGGCATTCTTCGTCCTTTAAAAACAGCAAGTGGAGTTTGTGCCAAAAAGTTCTATTTTGGTTTCATCCACATGATATTCTCCCAATCCTCTTCTGGTTCATCAATATGCAGAAAAATAACAGCAAACACAGCATACAAGATTTATTTTCCTGTATTTAATAACATTACAACCAACAAAATGTCCACAAATAGCGTTTCGTAGACTAGCTCCCTTGCAAGTGCCATCTGGTGAAGGAGAAAAGTATTACAGCTACAACTCTGTCTGAAACAAGTGAAGTCCAACATCCAATTTCAAATCAATTATTGTGTTTTTTCTCTGCTTTTGAGTTTAAAGACATTAAATTAATTACAGAAGCAAACAGTGACTGAGTGCTGCAGAATATATGACATTTATCAGAAAAACGCAGTTTTTTTCAGAGTTCTGCGGGTGCTCTTAAAATGCCGCATTAAACGGTGTGTTAATTGGATTTTCGCCATATTTTACGGTGTCCTGACTGATAAAACGGCGTTTTTTGTGTGACCTTTTAACCAGACGCGTGGTAAAAGTGGCATTTTGTGGCACAGTTTGCTTGCCATACCACATAGCTGCCCATCGCGCCTGTTCAAAAGTCAGACACGGCAACCGACTAGAATATAATGTCTTTATGCACATGGTAAAAGAGAAAATTCTTTGCGGTCCGGAAGAAATGCTCTCTGGGTCCGGGTTTGGACCGGAGTCCGGGGTTTAGGGACCCCTGTTCTACAGGATGCATCAGGGGCGTTTTTAGGGTCACAAAGCATTGGGGCCTTTAGCCCAAACACAAAATATTTAAATTTCCATAAGACAGTATATAAGTAATTTAAAGTTAAAATAACATAGATTGTACCAGTTTTCTGTCTCGGCTGGTTTTAGACTGAATATAAATTATTGTGAATCAAACAAAAAAAGTTAATAATTTTACTTGTTTTTTATTTTTGTTAGAAGCTGAATGAAGGCTAAGAAGAAACAGAGTTTAGGACTGATGAAAAACCACTTTACTGAAGCAGATAATGACACATTTTTAGGTATTTAGAAAAAAAACGTAATCTGAATTTTTGCTGACAAAACTTTTTCTTAAACTCCGAGATGTTTACTATGGGCCAGATAAATGTGCTTCTTCTGTCATCTAAAAAATTACCTTTTTAAACATGACACTCTCATCAAAGTCTTCCACTCCTAAGGCTCCACACTCTTTATTCTTACATTTCAAAAAAGGAAACTGATATAAAGTTGATTTTCCTAAATCTTAGTCAGAATTTTTTCTTTATTATGCCAGGAGCTTTTGAAACATTTTATTGAAATTGTTCCTTCTTTATGAACCTGTTCTTTTTACCGCCATTTTTTCCAGCCCTTCATTCCACTTCTGAAAAAATTTGTCCTCCCCCCAAAAAATAATTAAAGAAACTTTTAAAAACCCCAGTTTTTTTTCTGCACTGAGCATGTGGGGACATTAGTGCAGTTCTTACTATAAAAAACGATTTGAGGGGAAAAGGGTTTTAAAGCATGGGGTTTTTTTTTAAAATATAGCATAGAGCCTCATCCTGGACCGTATCAGTACTAATATTACAGTTTTTAAAATAACTGTATACATTTGGTATGTATGTTCACATTCAGAAAAAACTTTTATCCTTGTTTTAATTAGTTTAGTTTTATAAAATTTTTCATGTGTAATTCAGAAAAAAAAAAATAGTTAAACTAATAAAACCTGTGATTCATTTTTATATTTATTTTTTAAATTATGCTGCATCTTTAAAAACCCTGAGCTGCATGTTTAGAAATCAGCACAGAAGTTTGAAAGAGAAGGGGGAGGTTTACTTTTGCAGTTTCTACTACAAAATTTATTGGAAACCAGGAGATATGTTCCCGTTTTTTTGGGGCAACTCTTTTTTTCTGTCTACATGTAGAAAACTAGACTATAAGAATGGCTGCAGCCATGAGATCAATGTGTTGATCTGAAAGGACCTTGAAAGTGTTTCAGCTACGTTAGGATTAAATGCTTATTTTTTGACTGAAGTAAAGGACCAGAAAATTTTTCACATTATGATGCAAAACCGACTAGAAGCTCACAGTTGCTAAATTTTTCTATCACAGAAAAGATCATTTAAATTTATTCTGTAGCTCAGGTGAAAGTCCCTCTGCTCTCTATTTTCCTCATCATGACCCGAAAAACTCATTAGAGTGAACCCCACCTCATGTCTTGCCAGGGGGAATAAGTGATTAGCTCTAATTTACAATTAGCCCATTCTTCAAGTTTTAACGCTATCTTTGCCTGGTTTATACCGCTCTGCTTCCACATGTTCCTCCACACATACACATACACACACACGCAGACACACACACACACCAGGCTCCCACTCTCTGGTTGGCTCCACGGTTGCTCTGTTCGAGGCGCTCAGTGTATTTTTCGGGTAATGAACGAGGCAGGTTTTAACTCATTGTCAGGTTAGGTGGAGCGGGACATGATTATACGGAACACAAGTAAAAAAAACTAATTGTTTTTGAATAAAAATGTGAAGTCCAAATACCATTTTGTGGCTGCATCTTAAATCTTCTAAATTTCTTCGATCAAGAAGTCCGGGGCTATTCAGAAAACATCCAGGGCTTCAGCCCCGGAAGCCCAGGTCTAACTACGCGCCCGGGATGCATCATGTTGTAGTGGAACGTTTTATTACACACAGCTTCAGCAATTTGTTTTTGTTTCCTGTAGCTAACAGAAACCTACGACACAGTGTGACACTCTTTATCTGAGTTTTAATCTACTTGGCATAACACTTAATCTGGATTTAAAAAAAATATGTTCAAATAAAATGAAAGAACAATTTTCTTTGTGACTATATAACCACATAAACCTTTATCTATAAATCCAAATGACTTTATTTTTAAATCATATTAATAAAAAGAGAAAGATATGTATTCCTTACAAGTCATGTTCAAGGATGATAGCAATGCGGTGCATGTGTAACCATCTCTGCCAGAAGTTTGTGTCCATAGAGAGGACCGGTTTCCAGTATGATGCAAACTGAGACTGAGATGGGTCTTTGGATCCACTGTGCTGCAAAGACAGAACCTGAGGAAGGAGGACATAGTTTATATACACACAGAGAAAACAGGCTGTTTTTGCTTCCAGCTTTATAATTATAAGATAAGATATCCAGACTAGGATATGTGGAATGGCTGTTTTTATTTTATAATGTTATCTGATCACATGCATAGAAAAGGTTTTTTATGTTAGGCATCCTTTAACAATGGTAAAAATACAGGTTAGTCTTATAAATAGGTGAAATAATATTGGTCAGGTAGATTGGGGTCACTAGTGTTATGTTAGGCCATTACAGTCAGTTCCAAAGTCCCTACCAAACTGGTAAAAATGTTCTCTTCCCTGGTTCCAGGGCCCACATTAGAATATACTACCTCAGCAGCTCCTCATCAAATGTAGCAGAAGTTGAATGGTAACGTGAATGGTACCGGCCTATCAATTCTGACACGGCATGTTGAAACCAGGAAAACATGAAAGACAGTGTGCCCTTAGGAGTGCATTCAGAAAACACATCACAGTACCGGAGTCGTAGAGCCAGGAGGGATGTAGAATAGAGGGACTCCGTTTTTGGTGCTCTCTGGAATCATGTAGTTCTCAGGAACTGAATTGAATGACTGCAGATGCACCAACATCTGATCAGTTTGGTTGATGCTGGGAAAGACAAACATGTCAATGTATTTTAATTAATTAATCTCTAAAACAACAGCCCATTGTGCTGTGGAATGTCTCAGTGGAAACATTGAGAAGCAGAACCTCTGAAGTGTGTTCCAGAAGCGGCGGATGACCGAAGTGCGGTATGGACTGGTAATAGGCTTCCGTTGTGTGCAGCTGATATCATGCAGGATGTCATAGCTGCCTTCCATTGTCACCTCCACCTTAGTGCTTCTGTTGGATAGGTCCAAAGGCCAGGTGGCAGCTGCTAGGTACTCGATATGCATGTTGTGTTTCCATAGCAGAGCCAACTTCACCTCCAGCTGGGTCCCTCCTAAAGGAAACAAGAGGATATGTTATACTCTTAGCAACTTGGTGAGACCTCTGCTCTTTTAAACGTGACAACTGAAAACTGGGACTTTTACCTTTGGTGAGGCTGATGTCTCTGATGGTGTAGCCTTCTCTCAGTCGCACTGAAACCACACTGATTAAATGAGCATGGACTTCTTTCTCTGTGTGCTTCTTCCTCCGCATGACCAGGGCAGGGTTACCGCTGGCTGACACTAGGTGCTCATTGAACAGTTTGTCCTGGGAAACTACAATGACATCGATGATTTAGAGAGTTTCTTCATCTTCATTTAAGTCAAACCATGTCTCTCTGTGGCAAAGTTAAGCTTGTCTGACAGGTTTTTTTGGCTTTTAACATACATAGGGCTGGGCAATACAACAAATATCTTTGATCAGCTTTGTGCCATGTGTGACCTCTGAAATAACAGTACTGTGACTATTCAAGTATCAGCTTCTACAGCATCCATTGATCTTCTGCATTTAATTCTCTGGATGCTCCAGAGAATTAAATGAGAGTTCTGCGCTCGAACGCATAACTCACTCCCACCCCCACCCATATGGACAATTGTTAGAGTTTTCAGTGTCAAATGTTGGATTAATAGACGAACAATGTAAAGTAATATAGCTCTAAATTAAGGAGTGGTTATAGGGAAGTGACCTTATCGAGACTTTGAGCATGAAGTTTTTCTGATTGAGAGATTTCAGCTCGTCTCTAACAGGTAAGATGAAAACTTCAGCCACACTTGAATTACTTGGAATATACTTTATTGACAGACCAACGCATTTCACCTTGTAGCCTTCTTCAGGCTCACCTCATCTTTATCAAGACTGCTTGGGTCGGCTGCTTGGAGGTCTCTGACCTCGGTCGCTGCTGTATTGGGGTTGGGGAGGTTCTGCTGTCACAAAGCAGTGGGGCCTTGCACACCCCAGCCACATCCCTCCCTCCTGACCACCTAGGGGCTTGCTTACTTGGTGTAATGGTAATGTGCCCTCCCAGCCTTGGCTCTTTTGATTTGTGGGAGCCACAGTGGGCTGGTGCCTTCCCGGTATATTGGCTCTAGGGAGGTCTCCCCTGCTTGGTGCTGGGTGGTCTTGGTGAGCCAAGTCCACCGATCCTTTGCTGCTCTTGAGTGCTGCGTGCTTTCTGGCCTTCTAGCGTTCTCCCCACTCTAACAAACCAGCTTCTCTATATGGTTGAACACAGTCATAGTGATGTGAATTGTGTTTGAATATTTTGTTTATGACTAGAAATCTAAACTATATCGAAATATCTATTCTAGGCTATTTGGCTTAGACCTATTATAACACATGCTTTTTTTTATGACTGGCATTGGGATAGGCCAGTTT
This sequence comes from Crenichthys baileyi, assembly GCA_036173005.1. NCBI lineage: Eukaryota > Metazoa > Chordata > Actinopteri > Cyprinodontiformes > Goodeidae > Crenichthys > Crenichthys baileyi. The sequence continues at coordinate 58,736 of JAHHUM010002326.1, forward strand.
GTGCAAATTCCAGCCTTCCAGATAAACCAATACTTCTCCCAGCAATCAGCAGCCAAAGGTTCCACTCACTAAGTGGTTGAGTTCAGGCATGTTGAAGACAGAACTGAATTTTTTATTGTCAAACTAAGAAAGATTTTGTGCTCGGAGAAGTGAAGGAACCCATTGTCATGCACATTGAGGAGCACACTGCATTCTTAATACAGCCTAGAAGACTTCACCAAGAACGGACGAAGATAATCCACCTTCTTCCTGATTTTTTAACAAGGTAGTGCAGTCAGAGGGATATGATGGAGTATTACGGCCAGGCTAAGAGAATTTCTTTTTGAAATTACAAGAAAAAACTCGTAACATTACGAGAAAAAGTCATAGGCTAATATTACGAGAATAAAGTGGTAATAGTACAAGAATAAAGTCAAAACATTACGAGAAAAAAGTGATGACAGCTCCTTTTCCACAAAACAAGCAATTTCTTTCAAGTCTGTGTGGTCCTTTCTTTATAACAGACACAGTCATATGCACAATCGTTTCAAAGACCTGATACTAGTAATAATTTGATGCTGATGTGCTAAAAGATTAAGAATATCCTTATTTGTAAAAACGATAGTAGTATAACTAGTTTAACTTCACAAGATGCTCAACATTCCCCATTTGAACACGTAGAAAACGTGGAGTTCTCAAAAATTCGGACTTTATTTTTATAAAATTCCAACTTTATTCTCGAAATGTTACCACTTTATTCTCGTAATTTAAAAAAAAAAAAATCTCTTAGCCTGGCCCCAATACTCTGTCAAAGAGGGGAACATTAGCAAGCTTTAATGAGACTGTCTCTGCTGGCTGATTTCACATTGCCTGTCTGCTTTGTCTATAACAACTACTTCACATTCAGGTTTTATCAAATTATACAAATTACATGCTCATAATTGTCATTCATTCTTAAGATGGAAGTATTTAGAAGAAAAACCTATATCGAATTTAGAAAGCTTCTCAACTGGCAACAAAAACACCAACTGGCTTTAAGGCATTCTTTTGGATTATTAAAAAAAAAAGAATAATAAAATCCTGCAGATAAAATAACTAGTAATTATAATGAAATCAATTATATTTTTTTTTCATGAATCCCAAAAAAAAATTAGAAGTTGTACCATCTCTAATTTTCCAAGTTTCTTTAAATGTCATGTAGGTGATGATGGCTGCGGGCAGGAATAGTCTCCTGTAGCAACCTGTGTTTTAGAAATTTGAGGACGCCTCAGATGAAAACACACTGGTGCTTTAATACAGCCCTTTGAAGAAGTTGCTGAGGACTGCCCATCATGTTTCTTATTTAATGAAGCATCCTTGTACATTTATCTCTAGAGGCTCCAGAACAAAGCCGGTCTTATTATCTTAAAGCTTTTTAAAGTTACTGGCTCTGAGTTGATGGCAGGAAAGACTGCACTTTCCACAACAGACTAATGGAATGCATGCAGGCCTTTGGCAACAAACACTGAATGACCTAAGCTTCCTCAAAAAGTAGAGACTGTCCAGCTTCACAGTTGCATCTCCAATCCAGTCTGTTGTGCAGTTGAACATCAATATATTCATAATCATCCACTCCTTCTCCCATGATGAAATTAGTGTAAGATAATTCTGCCTCACTTAAAATCTCTAATCACCTCCTTCATCTGGTTCACATTCAAGGTATGATGATTGTTCCCACAACATAGCGCAAAAATGTATTTTTTTTTTGTTTTGTTTTTTTTGGGAGGGGCGGTCGTGAGTAGCGTATGGAGTAGACACGTTTTCATCACTTAAGAATAATTCTTATTATAAACGGATATATGACTTTGTTCCGGTTTCTTTCTACATTGACTAACTGCTCTGAAGCTAAGGATGACAAAACCAAAAGCTAAAAAGGAGAAGAAGCAGGAGAACATTCCAGATGAGGCTGACGGGCAACATATGCCTGAGCTAGCTAAACAAGCAACAACAACATTGGGAACTGAGCTAGCTTGTGAGCCTGATGTAGGGTCCTCAGTCATTCTTTTCGTAATAAGTAACATGAGTACAACAATTATGGACAGATTTAATGACTTAGAAGCGTCGCTTCCACTCAGGCATCGCTATTGAATCTTGCCGCTCAAATTGAGGAGGTAGAAGATGCCAGCTCCGACCAGCTCCACCTCTCACATGTTGAGCAGAAGCGCAGTAAGATGCAGGCAGAGAATGATGCGCTCTGCACGAAAGTGATTGACCTTGAAGCTCATTCCAGACGACAGAATATTAAAATCATCGGATTGCCGGAAAAGATAGAGGGTGGTCACCTGACTGAGTTTTTGATTAAGTTTATTTCGGAGCTGCCGGGCGTTAATAACTTCTCCACGTCGCTGAGGTGGGCCGTGCGCACCGACTGGGGCGCAGGTTGCCAAACGAGGACACGCGTCCGCGTGTAATGATAGCACGGATCCACTATTTCCAGACGAAAGACATGATCCTACATTTGGCCCACCAGCGGTTTCAACTCCACTACAAGGACAAGCCGGTCTACATCTTCCCTGACTACCCGGTGGGGGTTTTGAGGCAACGGCAGGCCTTTGACACCTTAGGGAAGCAGCTCCGAGATGCAGGCCGAAGGTGCAGTTTTATATATCCAGCACTTCTTCGCATCACCCATGGCTCTACTGATAAGACATTCTCCTCTCCGCGGGACTTAGAGGTTGTCGCAGAAACTTTACAAAAGCTCTGATTATCTGGTATGCGTTTTTGTTTATGTGATATGTCTTCAGGTGTTGTTCCTGAAAATTTGAAACATGCAGTTGTCCAGCCTCTAATTAAGAAACCAACTTTGGATCCTACTGTTCTGGCGAACTATAGACCTATCTCTAAACTACCTTTCCTTTCAAAAAATCTTAAGAAAGTAGTCTATAATCAGCTGATGGACTATCTCATTGAACAAAATATTTTAGAGGTTTTTCAGTCCGGTTTTAAAACATTTCATAGCACGGAGTCAACTCTTTTAAAAGTTTTTAATGATATATTTTTAGCAGTTGAATCTGGTGACTGTGTTGTCCTGGTGCTGTTAGATTTATCAGGTGTTTTTGACAAAGTCGACAACGGAATTTTACTTTCCCGTTCGGAACAGTGGGTGGGCATTGGTCATATAGATTTGGATTGGTTTAAATCTTATTTGGCCAAGCATACTTTTATGTATGTCTTGATGGCCATATGTCCTCCTCTGCTCAACTGTTGTGTGGTGTCTAGGCCCTCTCCTTTTCTTGTTGTACCTCCTTCCTCTTGACTCTATTCTTAGGAAATATGGGAAGGCCTGGATGGCACTAAACTTCTTAAAACTTAATGAAGATAAGACAGAGGTAATGTTTTTTGGCAGATCCAGTGAAGATTCCCAGACCAATGTTGGCTCCTCAGCCAAGTATGTCAAGCCGGTCATTACAAATTTAGGGGTCAAGATGGATGCTGGTCTTAAGCTTGAAGCTCACATTAGAGTTGTTGTAAAATCCAGCTTTTTTCACTTGATTATGGAAGCTAGCCAAAGTAAAACCCATTCTTTCTAGGAAGCACTTTGAAACTGTTATTCATGCATTTGTGACCACGCGGCTAGACTACTGTAATGCACTTTATATAAGAATTGGTGATTCGTGCATTTCCCAGCTTCAGAGGGTACAACATGCTGCTGCACGTGTCTTTTATCAGGTACATGGAAATTTGACCATATATTTTTTTTTAGCTTCATTACACTGGTTGCCAGTACATTTTAGGATTCATTTTAAAATCCTTTTATTTGCTTTTAGAGGTCTTAATGGCCTTGCCCACCCCCCCTATTTGTCTGAGCTGTTACATCTTTACACACCCTTCCGTTACCTCAGGTCAGCTGACCAGTTGTTTCTGAGGGTGCCAAAGACAAAGCGCAAGCTCAGAGGGGACCGTGCTTTTTCTGTAGCAGCTCCAAAGCTATTGAATGACCTTCCTTTGGGCATAAGACAGCCCTCTTCACTTGCTGTTTTTAAATCCCTTCTTAAGACCCATCTCTTTTCTTTGGCTTTTGGCACAATCTGAGATATTTGACTTTGTTTTATTGTTTTTCTATTTTAATTATTTTATTACTGCTTTTATATTTCACCTTCTCTACTTTATGACTGTATTGTATTTTATGATTGTGTATAGCACTTTGGTCCTGTGGGTGTTTAAATGCTTTATACATTTTTTTTTTGGTAGTTTGATGTTTACTTTTAGTGGATGAGAGTAGGTGGAGGAGCCTTTGTGGGAAGTAATATTCGTTTCGCCAGTACGGCCTGGCTACCTCTATTTGGGTATGCGGAGTTTTCACTCTCACTTTGCTTGGGAAAGTGGGATGGGGGGAGGTGGGTGATGTTCTTACAGTTCTCTTTGTTTAAGGTAAAATATTTTCTTTAGTTTTTTTTTATTTTTCACTTTTTAAATGGTTTATTAGAGATATATGTGTGCATACTGTATGTATACTGTTTGAAATCCTCTATGCATACTAATACATTAGTAAAAAGTGGTGGCATTACTTTTTTGATGACCTGGCTACTTTCACAAAATGTTTGGTCTGGTGCTCGACCTGTCTGACACACATTTAATTTTAGGATGTGATTTTAACTGTGTACTCGACACCCACTTGGATAGATCTTCTCGAACATCTCAATCATCAACCTCCTCCTCTACAGTTTTAAAAACTCTCAAGACTTCTACATACCTCGTTGATATTTGGAGATTGCAGCATCTGTCAGACAGAGATTACTCTTTTTTTCTCACAAATGCAGAAGTCCTACTCGAGAATAGATTTATTTTTACTTGGTTCTAAATTAATTTCTAATGTGATAGTTTCTAATTTCAACACTTTTTAAATATCTGACCACTCTCCAATTTCCCTGACTCTTAATTTAAATCATAAGAAGGAGCAATACAATTGGCGCTTTCATCAATCCCTGCTTTCTGATGAGACATTTTGTCTATTCATAGATAAAAAGATCTCAGAATTCTTGGACACTAATGATACAAAGGATGTTACGGATTCCACCTTGTGGGAAACATTAAAAGTTGTGATCGGAGGCCATATTATTTCTTTTAAATCTTCTGTGAAAAACCAATGGCGGAAACACCTCACAGATTTTGAAGACAAACTTGCTCACTTAGATCTTAATTACAGGTCCTCTTCCAATTCTTTAATTTTACAAAATATTCTTGCATTGAAATATGAATATAACACCATACTGTCTAAGCGGGTGCTTGACCAGCTGTTTAAGACCAGACAAAAACATTTCAAGTTGGGTGAAAAGCCCCATAAATTATTGGTCCATCAGTTGCGAGGTTTGCATCCAGGTAGGGCGATACATAAAATAAGGTCTAGGTCTAGAAATTTTATAATTGAACCAAAGGGCATAAATGATTAATTAAAAGAATACTATGAGCTACTATACACATCTAAAGCAAAAGGGGACATCCTGAACTAGCTAAAGGACCTAAACCTGCCTAAGCTGAGCAATGCTGCACAATAGGCCCTTAATGCAGATATTAGTATAGAAGAGATTTTAGACGCAATAAAATCATCCCCCAGTGCAAAAGCTCCAGGCCCTGACGGCTTTGGAATTGAGCTTTATAATAAATATGCTAAAAGAGTAGCTCCTCTCCTCTTGAAGATGTTTTCTCACTCCTTTGAAATTGGCAAATTTCCCTATACCATGTATGAAGCCAATATTTCATTATCACTTAAAGAGGGGAGGGAAAAAACTGAACTTTCATCATAACGCCCTATCTCCTTATTGAACTCTGACATTAAAATATTCACCAAAGTGTTGGCGAAAAGATTAAACAAACCTATTTCTTCCATTATTCACCCAGATCAAACGGGGATTGTCCCAAATAGGTTTTCTTTTTTAAATATTAGACGTTTAATGAATATCATTTACCACAAATATGGCAGTGAAACAACAGTGGCAGATGCAGAAAAGGCATTCAACCAGCTGGAATGGCCTTACATACTGACTGTACTGGAGGAATTTGGCAGTTAATTTGTTTCTTGGATTAAAGCATTGTATGCTCAGCCGACTGCTCGCGTCCTAACAAACCAGCAAAGGTCAGAGCCTTTCCTGTTGAGTCGTGGGACGCGTCAGGGTTGCCCCCTTAGTCCACTGCTTTTTGTTCTTGCCATGGAGCCCTTAGCCATTAGCATTAGGAACAATCCCTTAATTAAACCAATTAATCTAGGAAATGTTGATCATCACATTTCTTTGTATGCTGATGATGTGGTTATTTTTTTTTTAATCAAAGCCTGAGCAATCAGTCCCAGTCTTATTGGATCTTATACAGTCATTTGGAAAGACTTCAGGATTTATCATTAATTGGGAGAAGAGTGAATTTATGTCATTTGGCGCGTCCCTTGCCTCTAAATTCCTTGATAACTTGCCATTTAAAATAACTGAGAAATTGAAATACTTTGGGGTCGTCTTGCCAAAAAATTCAAATTGAATTTTCTAGAGAAAGTAGACAAGCTTAAAGCCGGCATTGAAAAATGGAGGGTTCTTCCCCTCTCAATGATGGGTTGTATAAATGCTATAAAAATGGTCTCCCTGCTTAAATTCTCCTACCTTTTTCAGGGTTTGCCCATTTTCTTAACAAGGCCCTTTTTAAATCTCTGAATACAATAATTTTGTCTTTTGTCTGGGGTTTGAAAGCTCACAGAATATCAAAAATCCATTTACATAACCCAAGAGAGATGGGTGGGCTGGGTTTACCATGCTTCCAACATTATTATTGGGCAGCAAATGCAAGGGCCCTGGTTTACTGGCAGGAGAGCTACACTCAAGAGATCTCTGCTGAGACCCCTCTCTGGCTTGCCATTGAAAATAGTAGTGTAAAAAAGAAGCTCTCTGCCAGCAGTTCCTATATCTCCATTGAATAGTGGAATAAATTACTTGATTGCAATGATGGGATACTGTAAGCTACCGGGGATCTCTATTCACTCCCCAATTTTACCTACCTACCTACCTACCTACCTACCTACATACGTTGGACAATGAAACTCAATGAAACTGAAACACCTGTCATTTTTGTGTTTTAGACCACAATAATTTGTTAGTATGGTGTAGGGCCTCCTTTTGCGGCCAATACAGCGTCAGTTCATCTTGGGAATGACATATACAAGTCCTGCACAGTGGTCAGAGGGATTTTAAGCCATTCTTCTTGCAGGATAGTGGCCAGGTCACTACGTGATACGGGGGAGGAAAACGTTTCCTGACTCGCTCCTCCAAAACCCCCAAAGTGGCTCAATAATATTTTAGATCTGGTGACTGTGCAGGCCATGGGGGATGTTCAACTTCACTTTCATGTTCATCAAAACCAATCTTTCACCAGTCTTGCTGTGTGTATTGGTGCATTGTCATCCTGATACACGGCACCCCCCTTAGGATACAATGTTTGAACCATTTGGGTCACATGGTCCTCAAGAATGGTTCGGTAGTCCGGGCAGTTACGCGCCCATCTAGCACAAATATTGGGCCAAGGAATGCCATGATATGGCAGCCCAAAACCATCACTGATCCACCCCCATGCTTCACTCTGGGGCATGCAACAGTCTGGGTGGTACCCTTTTTTGGGGTTCTCCACACCGTAACTCTCCCGGTGGGGGAAAACAGTAAAGGGGGACTCATCAGAGAACAATACATGTTTCACATTGTCCACAGCCCAAATTTGCGCTCCTTGCACCATTTAACCGACGTTTGCAGGGGGAGTGACCAAAAATTTTGGCTATAAATCGCCCCCGTGTATATTGACCCTGTGGAGCTCCCCAGGACAGTTCTGGTGGAAAACAGGAGAGTTGAGGTGCACATTTAATTCTGCTGTGATTTGGGCAGCCGTGGTTATGTTTTTTGGATCCAATCCGGGTTAGCACCCGGAACACATCCCTTTCAGACAGCTTCCTCTTGCGTTCACAGTTAATCCTGTTGGATGTGGTTCGTCCTTCTTGGTGGTATGCTGACATCACCCCTGGATACGGGGCTCTTGATACATCACAAAAGGACTTGCTGTCTTGGTCACAGATTGCCCAGCAAGACGTGCACCAACAATTTGTCCTCTTTTGAACTCTGGTATGTCACCCATAATGTTGTGCTGATTTCAATATTTGGAGCAAAACTGTGCTCTTACCCTGCTAATTGGACCTCACACTCTGCTCTTACTGGTGCAATGTGCAATCAATGAAGAACTGGCTACCAGGCTGGCCAATTAGCCATGAAACCTCCCACACTAAAATGACAGGTTTTCAGTTTCATTGTCCAACCCCTTTGTGTGTGTGGTGTATAGATATAATATAACATATAATAATATATATTATATATAACATTACATTATATATATACATACATATATATATACATAATATACATATACATATAATATATACATATATATATACATATATAAATATACACATATATATATATACATATATGACACACATATATATATATATATATATATATATATTATATATACAATAGATATACATATATATATTATATATATATATATATATATATACTACATATAATATATATAGATACATATACATATAATATATAATAATATATATATATATATATATACTATATATATATATATATTATATATATATATATTATATTATATATTATATATACATACTACATACATACATGTATATATGTATGTATGTATGTACACATATTTTTTTAAAAGCCTATGGTTAAGATTTATACTGAGTTATACTGTAGGCTTAGGGTGCTGGAGGACACACTGACCATTTTTTTCTTACTCTGATACCTCCACCTGTATTCTACAATTGTTCATTATCTGCAGTTATTTTTATTCTTTGTTTTTTGTCTTCATGGAAATAAGTCTGCCCTGTTTAGTTGTTACATTTTCTAGGAGGGGACTATTGGCTGAGCTACTGATGCCAATACCTTCATGCTCTATTTTTATAGATGATACACTTGGCTCAGTCTTTCTGTGTTTAACCCTTGACTCTCTCCTAAACACAGCAAATGAAGGCTTAGTTGCAAACAGTGTGTACTATTTTCATCCTTTAGATTTTACAGCTGGCTCAAAGGTCATATGTTTAGTTTGATGAGCTACATTAACTCTATACTTTTCCTTTAACAGAGTGTTTTGTGTGTATGCTCTGTTTTCACAAACTCAGCCAGTTGAGGCCAGGTGCTACAGGTGATTTCTTCCTGTTAAATGGAAGTTCTCTTCTACATTGTTGCCACATGTATGCTTAGTATGAGGGATCGCTGCAAAGTTTCATTGCAGTCAACTGCCCACTGTTGCTACATGCTTATTCAGGAGGACAGATTGCTGCAAAGTCAGAGACTCAATGCTGTCGGCTGGATTTCTTTACATAGAAAGACAGGGTATGTTAAAGATTACTAAAATGACAATACAATCTTTGAAGGATTTTGGAATCATGATAGGATAACTTGGGCATAGCTGTTGCAAAAACAGAAAATGTCCCTACTTCCACAGTCAACATGATTACGAGTAAAGATATGAAACACCTTGCCTCAGATACATTAAACAGTTTGGCCACCATAGACGTGTAGTTGTCTCACCACAGAAGTATTCAGAGTTCATAGACTCCGGGGTCTTGAGGAAGGAGTAGGTTAGGAAGGCCCTGTGGTAGGCATTCATCTCCTGGTTGCTATCGTCAACTTCAGGGCAAATGGGCAAATAGGACCCAAATGTGGCTAAGGAAATGAACTTCATAAGTTCTACATTTGGGATGTAGCCAAAACTACAGTCATACGAGTACGAGCCGCCAACCTGGAAAGGTACAGCCACAAGTTAAAAGAAGCAATCAAGCAGGATTATAAAAACACAGTTGTCACAGAATAAGTGGAAACAGTGAATAGTGGAAAAAAGCTCTTATTAATTTATAAGTTAAGCCTAAAATTATTCATACCCCTGACAGATTTAGAGCTAAAAATTATCTTTATTCAACCAAGAACTTTGTTTCCGATAAGAAATGAGACAGGCATCTCTCAAAAGATAATAGAACTACATAAAATGAGTATTAATTTGAAAAAATGAATTTGTTTTTAGGGCTGCATGATGGAGCAGTTGGTAGCACTTTTGCCTTGCAGCAAGAATCAGAATCAGAATCAGAATCAGCTTTACTGCCAAGTTTGTACATACAAACAAGGAATTTGACTCCGGTACACTTTGCTCTTTGGTTTTAGTTTTTGCACTACAGAATATACATATTTACAATGTACAATATACACATATATAAATAAAAAGGTGCATTTGCAACATCTGTATGCTGTTGTTTTGTATTTTATTGAATGTTCAACAGAGAAACAGCCTGGGGGAAGAAACTGTCTCTGTGGCGGCTGGTTTTTGTGAAAGAAGGTCCTGGACTCAACTCCAGACCATGGGACTTTCTGCATGGAGTTTGCATGTTTTTCCCTTTCATGTGGCTTTCTCCCACAGACCAAAAACATGACTGTTAGGTTAAGTGGTCTCTCTTTATTGCCCTTTGGTGTGAATGGGTTTCTGCATGGTTGTTTGTCCTGTGCGTCAGTGTGTTGCCCTGCGAAGGAATGGAGACCTGTCCAGGGTGTACCCCACCTCTTGCCTGTAGCCCGCTGGAGATAGGCACCAGCTCCCCCTAACCCTGTACAGAAGAAGCGGGTATAGAAAATGGATGGATAGATGAAATTTGTTTTTATTTAAACCTTTTCCAAAAATTGCTGATTAGCTTTTTTCATTCTTCCACCGGTATTTTGATTTCGATTTATCTTTGTTAATGAGCTCCAGGTCTTTTAAGTTGGCAGTCCCCCTTGTCATCACTCGTACTCGACGTTATCCATTTTATCAGGTACCAGGTCAAGGGAGCAGCAGACTTAGTAGAGGCGTCCAGAATTCACTCTCCTCAGACACCTCCTCCAGCTCCTACGGATGGAGCCCAAGGCGTGCAAAGGCCAGCCGAGAAAGATAGTCCATCCTGCGTGGCCTTGCGCTATTCCCTGGGACGAGGCATCCTATACAGATGCCCGAGCCACCTAAACTGACTCCTCTCAAAGTGAAGGAGCAGCGGCTCTCCTCCGAACTACTCCCGGATGGCCAAGCTCCTCACCCTGATGCCAAGGGAGTGCCTGGCCACCCTGCTGAGGTAGTTCATTTCAGCCTCTTATATCTGGGATCTCGCTCTTTCGGTCATGACCCAAAGTTCATGCCCATAGGTGTGGGTAGGAACACTGGTAAAACGAAAGCTCCGCTTTTCAGCTCAGCTCTCTCTTCGCCACAACGGACTGTCACAGCGCTTACTAAGGCGGCTGCACCAATTCGTCTGTCTATCTCCTGCTCTATTCTCTACTCACTCGTGAACAAGACCCCAAGATACCCCAAGGCAGAAGCTCACCACCAACCTGAAGCCACCCTTTTCCAGTCTAGAACCATGGCCTTGGACTCAGAGGAGCTGATCCTTATCCCAGCCGCTTCACCCTCGGCTGCCAACCGCCCCAGTGCATGCTATAGGTCTTGGCTAGAGGGGGCCAGCAGGACCACGTCATCTGCACAAAGGAGAGACAAAATTCACTGGTCCCCAAACAAGAACCCCTCGGCCCTTGGCTGCACCTAGAAATTTTGTCCATGAAAATTATGAACAGGACAGGACACAAAGGGCAGCTCTGTCGGAGTCCAACATGCACCGGGAACAGGATTGACTTGGTGTCGGCAATGCTGACCAAACTCCTGCTCCGCTTGTACAGAGACCAGATGGCCCTTAATTCCATACTTCTGGAGTGCCCCCCACAGGGCACCACGAGGGACATGGTAAAATCCCTTCTCCAAGTGCACAAAACGCACATGTACCAGTTAGGCAAACTCAAAGGAACCCTCAAGCACCCTGTAGAGGGTGTAGAGCTGGTCCAGTGTTGCACTGTCGGGACAAAAACCACACTGCTTCTCCTGAAGCGGAGGTTAACTATCGGCCGGACTCTCCGCTCCAACACCTGGCATAGCACTTACCAGGGAAGCTGAGAAGTGTGATCGCCCTGAAGATGGAATACACCCTCCACCACCCCGGTGTGGAAGTCTAGAGGCACAGTCCCCGACCTCCACGCAATGTTAAAGAGGCGTCCTTGCCTCTTTGCCATCACCCTAATCTTTAGTTGACTGACATTCCAAGTCGGGGCTTTGGCTGAGAAACATTAATGAACAGTATCTTCCAATCAGAACAAACATATTGGTAAAATGGAAAGATTACAGCAGAACTAAATCTGCCAAGGTATGAACAATTTTGTCCTTTAATGAATATTCTACATAAATCTTTCATGACATTTTGAATACACAGAAAACTAATTTCAAACATGTAAAAAAAAAGAGATACCTGAACAAAGGAACATGCAATGGTTCCACTCCTGAGCTGATTCAGCAACATTTCACACACAGCTACATCAGGAACACTTGTCACACCATCAGTGATTATAATGATCCCTAAAAGACACAGGTTCAAACACAAAGTCTATCAAGTTATGCTTAAGACATTGTTCGCTTTGTATGAAAGATTGTTGCCAATCAATGACCAATGACGCATTTGGTCAGGCTTCCTCAGAAAACCTGTTACCAATATGCTTTATAAACTGAATTTCAGTGCATCTTATAACTAGGATTGACTTGGAATATATGTAATTGAATCTAAAGATATTTATAGGACTGGACTGGTTTGGCTTTATACACTGCACAAATAAATAGAGGGAACACTCAAATACACATCCTAGATCTGAATGAATGAAACATTCTCATTGAATACTTTGTTCTGGAAAAGGTTGAATGTGCTGACAACAAAACCACACAACAATCATCAATAGAAATCAAATGTATTAACCAATGGAGGCCTGGATTTGGAGTCACACACAAAATTAAAGTGGAAAAACACACTACAGGATGATCCAACTTTGATGTAATGTCCTTAAAACAAGTCAAAATGAGGCTCAGTATTGTGTGTGGCCTCCACGTGCCTGTATGACCTCCCTACAACGCCTGGGCATGCTCCTGATGAGACGGAGGATGGTCTCCTGAGGGATCTCCTCCCAGACCTGGACTAAAGCATCCTCCAACTCCTGGACAGTCTGTGGTGCAACGTGACGCTGGTGGATGGAGCGAGACATGATGTCCTAAATGTGTTCAATCGGATTCAGGTCTGGGGAATGGGCGGGCCAGTCCATAGCTTCAATGTCTTCATCTTGCAGGAACTGCTGACACACTCCAGCCACATGAGGTCTAGCATTGTCCTGCATTAGGAGGAACCCAGGGCCAACCGCACCAGCATATGGTCTCACAAGGGGTCTGAGGATCTCATCTCGGTACCTAATGGCAGTCAGGCTTCTGGCGAGCACATGCGGCCCTCCAAAGAAATGCCACCCCACACCATTACTGACCCACTGCCAAACCGGTCATGCTGAAGGATGTTGCAGGCAGCAGATTGCTCTCCATGGTGTCTCCAGACTCTGTCACGTCTGTCACATGTGCTCAGTGTGAACCTGCTTTCATCTGTGAAGAGCACAGGGCGCCAGTGGCGAATTTGCCAATCCTGGTGTTCTCTGGCAAATGCCAAGCGTCCTGCACGGTGTTGGGCTGTGAGCACAACCCCCATTTGTGGACATCGGGCCCTCATACCATCCTCATGGAGTCGGTTTCTAACCGTTTGTGCAGACACATGCACATTTGTGGCCTGCTGGAGGTCATTTTGCAGGGCTCTGGCAGTGCTCCTCCTGTTCCTCCTTGCACAAAGGCGAAGGTAGCAGTCCTGCTGCTGGGTTGTTGCCCTCCTACGGCCTCCTCCACGTCTCCTGGTGTACTGGCCTGTCTCCTGGTAGCGCCTCCAGGCTCTGGACACTACGCTGACAGACACAGCAAACCTTCTTGCCACAGCTGGCATTGATGTGCCATCCTGGATGAGCTGCACTACCTGAGCCACTTGTGTGGGTTGTAGAGTCCGTCTCATGCTACCACGAGTGTGAAAGCACCACCAACATTCAAAAGTGACCAAAACATCAGCCAGAAAGCATAGGTACTGAGAAGTGGTCTGTGGTCCCCACCTGCAGAACCTCTCCTTTATTGAGTGTGTCTTGCTAATCGCCAAAGATTTCCCCCTGTTGTCTTTCCATTTGAACAACAGCAAGGTGAAACTGATTGTCAATCAGTGTTGCTTCCTAAGTGGACAGTTTGATTTCACAGAACTTTGATTTACTTGGAGTTATATTGTGTTGTTTAAGTGTTCCCTTTATTTTTTTGAGCAGTGTACTTCTATGTAAAAACTGGAACTGTATAGTAAGTCATTTGAGATTACATTTGTTGTGAATTTGAGTATATATCTAAAAAAACTGAATTTAATTCAGTTAAACTGTATTGAGGATAGAGTAGAATAGAATAAGAGTTGAAAAATTATTGGATATTGAAACTCTTGTTTGTTAAACTGATAGATGGCTAACAAGGATTGGCCATAATAAAAACAATTCAATGTGAGATTTAACATTTAATATTAGGTTAACATATGACAAAATCCCTAATGTGTTAGGTATTTGCAGAGTCAACTATTTCTGGTGGCCATTTTCAATTTTTTTCCCATAATCAGATATGAAATTCAAAATGTTACAGTTAGTTCGACTGGTAGGATTTTTAGTGTAAAGACAAAGCTTAATCTAGATATGCTAATGAAATTGATTAAGGCAAACAAACTTCATTCAAGACATTATTAGTTTAAATCATGATAGTGAAATTATTAACAAACAAACAGAGGAAACATCTGGGTAAAAAAATTAACAAAGTAGTACTATGGTGGTCTACATGATATAACATATCTATTTAACGTCATAAAGTATTAAGAGAATTTGGGAAAACAGTCGATTATAGTAAATTCATTGGGTATAAGCAATTGCAGGCAATAGTATTGAAAATTTTAAAAAAGAAAAAGAAACGCTGGAGGAAATATTGTGAATAAACAAGAAAAAACAATGCAATCCCTGATGTCTATGGAGTTATTTAAAAAATGAGTGGTATTCAATCATGAGGATATAGCCATTCGTGATTAAAACAGGAATTGCATTTGTTGATGTGCACAGAAATAAGCTAAGAGATTAGGGGAACAAGGGCAAGAAAAATACAACACTGTTCATCTTAGATTTTTTACTATGTATTGAGAATCAAGATGATTATTTAAATTGCATATTTTTAGTTCATTAAAAAGATCTGTACATAAAGCAAAAATCACATGTCTAGGAGAAGAAAAAAACACTTATGTTGGAAAACTTAGGTGACAGCCCATTTCCTGTTTTGTTGCAATTATAAGATACAAATTGGTTTAAAGGCAAATGAATGGAAACAGCCTATTATAAGTTCCAATAAGAAAGCCTGGTCAAAATCAAACTCTTCCAAATAATAACAATAGCTATTGCATTAGCCTCACATCTTAGCAAAATAATGGAAACAATGATACAAGTTTTTAATTTTTATTTACAATTAAATAATTAGCTTTCTTGCTACCAGAATGGGTTTACATGGGGTAGAAGCACCTTAAATCAAATAATTTATTTATAGTTAAGTTATAAGAGAAGCTCAGTTTTATAAATAAATAATTTTTACACAGAAAAACCTTATGATCAATTATGGATAGGGATTGATACCTTAAAAATTGTAAGCATACAAGTAAACTGATTTAGATAGATAAAACATTTCTTGATTGTCGAAAAATACAAGAACTAATAAATGTTTTTTCTGTAACTGTACCTGTTGAAAATGAGGTCTGTCAAAATGACTTTCATAGCCCTACTTTGTTTTGTATTATGTTTAATGACTGATTTATCTATTTATTTACTAGGTCATTAGTTGCTAAAGACAGGGCCATATAGAAAAAAAGGAAAAACAGTAAATTTGTTGTCAAATCTCTTCAGAGAGCTATTGAGGTAGTAGAGATATGTTCTGGATAAAGGGGATTTAGAGTGCTGAATAATGCTAATATAATTTTATACATGACATAAAATGTGCTCATCAGTTTAACATACACCTTAAAAATACTATTATTTACATTTTGCTAATAACAATTATGAGGTAAACATTTTTATATTTTATATTTTTTATATTCTAACCTTACACCTCACCACCATAATGAAAACATAAGAAACCCATCCACAGAAATTCCCCACACACTCTTGTAGGGAATTTCCTTCCCACCCCTCCGGAACATTTAAATGGTGTCCGGACCCTTGGGTAAGCGTTTGATCGAACACCCTGGAAAAGACACAGGAAATACAGGCGAGTAGTCACATCTTAACAAGCAACTTCTTTACACGGACACTTTTAACCTTTAGACCTTACACAAACATTTGCCAGACTTTTACCTTATTTGCTCCAAGTAACAACTCTTTCGTCTCTATAGGCAATTACCATACTTATTAGTGAGGAGAAGCTCTGCAGGGCCTGGAACTAAAGGATGCATGCTAATAATCAAAAATGCCAAATAAATATTTAATAAATAATTAAAACTTGCTGTGTGCAAATGGTAATTGGTGTGCAAAACTAGGTTTAAAGTGCAGGCAAAACAGTGTGCTAGTTAAACGGAACTAAACCCGATATAAAAGCATAACCTTACCGCCAGGCAAATTTTGAAAAATGCCACTAAAGTGAGCAGTGCCAAGAAACGGTTTGGTGTGGGTATGAGCGGTGGGGGTTAAAGGGGGGTGTGGTCAGGAAAACGAGGAACAGTGGCAGCTAGCCTAATTTGACATATTGACACATGGCGAGTGAGCAGCACAATGCTGGTAGTTCTTAGCCCTGGCTCATGCACAGTATGACTGACATCAGTAGTAATTAATGCGCGCGCACACAACATAACAACTGACGACCAGTTTAAAACGCACAGAACACAAAGATATGAACAATAACAGTGACAGATTGCAGAGTACTTACTCGTGGTGCTGACTCTTTTGAATCTAACGATGCTCAGTTTCTCCCACGTTTTGTAAGCAGAAAGTGCTTGTGCATGTTATTGAGTTTCAAAGAACATACTGCCTACTGCTGGCATGGTGGGAAATTATATCATCTTCACCTCTCTACTGTTGCTGTGTGAATGGAGATTGTAATAAAAACATTGTTGTGTAGACGTGTTAACAGAAACTGAAATAAAATCCTGTTTTCAATAGATCGTTGTCATGTAAACAGGGCCTTAGATTGATACACCCACCCCTACTGCTCAGCACATAATGACCTTTTGCTCTGAGAGTCCCAAGAATTATTTAGCATTGATCTATAGGGGAGGGTGTGTAACAGAGTGTTTCAAAGAAAAGCCTATGGTATTGACAGTTACATTTCCTAAAAGCAGATGTGTCAAAGTCTTTGCCATGAAGCTCAAAATTTTACTGAGGTACATACTGTTTCCACTAATCATCCTTGAGATGTTTCTGCAGCTTAAATGGAGTCCACCTGTGGTAAATTCAGTTGATTAGGAACATGAACATGATTAGGAAAAGTACACACCTGTCTATATAAGGTTTCCCAGTTGACAGTACATGTCAGAGTGCAACACCAAATCATGAGGCACAAATCTGGGGAAGGATAGAGAATAATTTCTGCATCATGTTATGGGGATGTTTTTCAGCAACAGGAACTAGGAGACTAGTCAGAAAAAAGGGTAAGGTAAATGTAGCAATGTACAGAGACATTCTGGATAAAACTTGCGCCAGCATGCTATTTACCTCAGACTGGGGCAGCGCTTAAATTTTTCAGCAGGACAACGACCCAAAGAACACAGCCAGAATCTCCATGGAGTGGCTTCAGAACCACTCTGTGAATGTCCTGGACTGGCCAAGCCTTAATCCAAAATTGAATCCGATTGAACCTTTCTGGAGAGATCTGAAAATGGCTGCGCACAGATGTCTCCCATCCCACCTGATGGAGCTTGAGATGTGCTGCAAAGAGTGGACCAAACTGCCAAAAGTTAGGTGTGCTAAGCAGCTTGTAGCATCATATCCAAACAGACTTGAGGCTGTAACTGCTGCCAAATGTTTGGACGGCAAGCCATGGGTTAACAAGATGGACGAACATGAACTCTGAACTGTACACAGAAGCAGGTACGAACCTTTCTGGAACTTTTAGAATAAATCACACTAACCTACTCCTAGCTTAGCCCAGGAAGAGGAGGAATCATAGCTGACTCCCCGTAACATCATTCAGTCTGAACAAAAACCCCATGTTCCAACAAATACCCGATCGTGCGCATACAAAGTTTTGTATGATCTGCTCCTCAAAACGCTCTAGCGTTTATACGAAAAGGGGGTAATTAAGACAAGTCTGTCTTTTTCTGAGGCCTACAGAAGCATCCAGAAAGCCCCTGTCCCTAATTGAAGCAGCTTCCCCACAGCCTGGAGAAAAAGGCATCAGGGCCGCAGCATCGCACATCCAGATAGCGAGAGCTACACCGACGCACCACGACCACTGAAGTAGCTGCAGAGTGCCTTTGTGTATAGTACAGTCCACATGTGGATGACCGAACAACTTCGCTTTCCAAAACCAGCGCCCTTTGAACCTTTTTCCTCAGCGCGGTTCACGCAAGAGGTGGTGTTTTGGGCAGAGAAATTAGTTTAGGATGAAATAATATGAAAAATGTTTTTTTCATGACATTTAGGTTTTGTTTTTGTACAAAGGCTAAGTGCTAGACTAGCTGCTCAGCAAATGTGAACTGGGCTCAGTATGGAGGATAGTTATATGTTCTGTGTTGTGTTTTAAAGTTAAGACATACATTATTTAAAGGGTGGTTTTTAAACACAGATCAGCTATAACGCACCGTCAACACTCATCCATTTTAATTCTTTTATTTATGGTATTTTACAAGTTTGACTTCAAATAAGTGGTAGCAAGCTATAAGTGTCCATTGTTAGCTCCAATCGCTAACGGCTAAGGCTAGCCACATGACTCAGGTGATGGCTAGTTAAGGATCATTTATCCATCAAGGTTGTTGGTTCTTATTCAAAATAAAATTTTCTTAAATATTATTTTAATACTCCCTTAATAATGTTTCCTCAAATTATTGTACTAAATCCAGAAGGTTGTTTTTTTATCAAAGGAATCATTCTTTTAAATATCATTTTAATAAAATAATGTTTTACCTGATCTTGCATTATGATTGGTGGTTTAAAGGTATACCAATTATTGTCTAAGTTAGTTCCAAGATTAAATTAACCTCATTTCCAGATTCCTCAAGATAATCAATTTGTTCACACTGTATATAGTTCATTGATTTTCCTTCATTTTGCCTGGTAGTTTTAGTTTGATTGTTCTGCCGGGGTCCCACCCTTGAGCCAGGCCTGGGGTCGGGACTCGTCGGAGAGCGCCTGGTGGCAGGGTTGCTCCTCACAGGACCCGGCAAGGCCAAGCCCAAATGAGAGGTGTGAGGCCATACCCCAGTGGGCCCACCACCTGCAGGGGGAACCACAAGGGACCGATGAAAAGAGGATTGGGCAGCTGACGAAGGTGGAGACCTCGACGGCCTATCTCCGGATGCTTAGGCTGGCTCTAGGGATGTGGAATGTCACCTTGCTGGGGGGGAAGGAGCCTGAGCTTGTGTGGGAGGTCGAGAGATATTGACAAGAAATAGTCGGGCTCGCCTCCACGCACAGCATGGGCTCTGGAACCCATCTCCTCGAGAGGGGCTGGACTCTCCTCTACTCTGGAGTGGCCCGCAGAGAGAGGCGGCCGGCTGGGATGGGTTTGCTTGTTGCCCCCCAGCTCAGCCGTCTCATGTTGGGGTTTACCCCAGTGGATGAGAGGGTCGCATCCCTGCACCGTCGAGTTGGAGACAGGTCTCCGACTGTCATTTTGGCCTACAGGCCGAGCGATAGTGCGGAGTACCCGGCCTTCTTGGCGTCCCTGTTGGGGGTGCTTCATAGTGCCCCTCCCGGGGACTCCGTTATTCTGCTGGGGGACTTCAACGCCTACGTGGGAAACGACAGTGACATTTGGAGAGGCGTGATTGGGAGGAATGGCCTCCCCGATCTGAATCTGAGTGGTGTTTCGTTATTGGACTTTTGTGCTAGTCACGGATTGTCCATAATGAACACCATGCTCAAACATAAGGGTGTTGGCACAGTATGGCACAATTTACAGAAAATTGTGTTTTTACTTGCAAAACTTAATAAATTTTTTTACATGTCTAAAATAGTTTGTTTTAAGAAGTTGCGTTTTTTAAATTTCCAATATTTATTTTCTATTTTTAATAAACCACGGACAAACTGCTATCTTTTGCTCCAACAGCATTTACATTCCCTGACAGGCAGCTTTACGCAGAGCAATATCTTGAGTTTGGTCCATATTGCACAAACGACCCCTCCTTTTAAGCCGTAGAGCCAATAGAATCAGATTATACCAAACTGACTGACGTCAGTCCCACCAATCACCAGCAGTAAAAAGACATGACTTATTCTTTCGTCGAATCAACAAGTTCTATGGAACAAGAAGGAGGAAATGTACTACTTCCGCTTGAAAAGCATACTGGGAGATGTAGTTACCCGATAAAAATAAAAACAGAACGGCGGATTATTCTTTTAGGGGAGGAAATTATGAAGGTAAGAAAGTTTTTAATTTATGTTTTTCATTCGTGAGTGATAATTCTGGTCTTCTTTTGTTGCTGGTTTGTTAAATCCTGGGTGGATTGTGATAAAACTTATATTTTCGGAATCTGTGAGGTCTGTGCTGTCTTCAGATGCTGTTATTGTGTGTACAAGCTGCTGGCAGGGCAGCAAAGACCAAGTTTTGTGGTGGCGGCATTCTGTGGAGTTTGATTACTTTCTGATTCAACTGCTTGTAGTTTAAAATGTGTTTGGTTTTCGTAGAAGTGGTTTATATCAGCTTTTGACTTCAGCTTTGCATTCAACACCATCCGTCCAGCTCTACTGGGTGAAAAGCTGACGGCGATGCAGGTGAACCCCCCCCCCCCCCCCCCCCCCCCCCCCCCCCCCCCCCTTGTGTGCTGGATTGTGGACTATCTGACTGATAGACCACAGTTCGTGTGCCTGCGACACTGTGTGTCAGACAGTGTTGTCAGCAACAAAGGGGCTCCACAAGGGACTGTCCTCTCTCCCTTCCCCAGAAGTTCTCAGATGACTCAGCTGTGGTTGGTTGTATCAGAGGACGATGAGGTTGTGTACAGGGCCTCTGTGGACAAATTTGTCAAATGGTGTGGGCTGAACCACCTGCAGCTGAATGTGACAAAGACTAAGGAACTGGTGGTGGATCTGAGGAGGAGGACTAGGGTGCCAGTGAGCCCTGTTTCCATCCAGGGGGTCATCGTGGACTTGTGGAAGAATATAAATATCTGGGACTCCACATTGATAAGAAACTGGACTGGGTCAAGAACACCGATGCTCTCTACAGGAAGGGCCAAATTCACCTCTACTTTCTGAGGCGGTTGAGGTCCTTCAACATCTGCCAGACCTTGCTCAGAATGTTCTATGAGTTTGTGGTTTCCAGTGCTATCCTATATGCTGTGATATGCTGGGGCAGTAGGCTGAGGGTGGCGGACACCATAAGACTGTACAGACTGATCCGCAGCGACGTCGTTGGAGTGAAGCTGGACTCTCTGATGGTGGTGTCAGAGAGAAGGATCCTGTCCAAGGTGAAGGTCATCTTGGACAACGAGTCTCATCCACTTCATGACGTGCTGGCCCAGTTACAGGAGCACCTTCAGCCAGAGACTCATCACACCAAAATTCACCACAGGAAATAATTTCTGCCTGAGGCAATCAGACTTTACAATGCTCAACTCTGCGTGACTTAATCAAATTTTTCTCTGGACTCATTTCTAGATTTGTCTACAGATTAACATATTTCAATGTACATGCTTATTATTTTATTTATTTACCTATTTATCAGTCATATTTAAATTATTTAATCGTAAATTCCTATCACTTATGGTTATATTTGTGTTATTAATATTTAACAAGTTGGATGGAGTAACTTGTCAATGATTAAGCAATTTCCCCTTGGGATCAATAAAGTATATTGTATTCCATTCTAGCCAACAGTCTGATGTTTTAGAGGATACCACACATGTCTATGTTTACCTAAGGGAAGGTAGGGCAATGAAAATTAAAGAAAATAGAAAATAAAAAAAGTACACCCACCCCCCCACCGTTTGCATTTTGCATTGAATTATTTTTGTTAATAAATGGTTTGTGCAGAGTTTTGGTGTTCAGTAATATCAGAGCTTGTTTCACCCTTTTCTCTATTGTCCTAATACCACCGCCTTACTGGGCTGTTATTCACAGTGCAACACTTGACACACCGAATTATTATTTAATTAAATATTAAATAATACAATCATATTGATAATTACAACACAAAGGTGTATCACAAAGTATTGAGCAAGAATACTTATGTAGATATGATTTCTTAGTTTTCTTGTACTCGTAGTCTTCCGCTTTATCCGGGACCGGGTCGCAGGGGCAGCAGACTCAGCAGAGACACCCAGACGTCCCTCTCCCCAGACACCTCATTCAGCTCCACCGGGGGGAACCCAGGGCGTTCCCAGGCCAGCCGAGAGACATAGTCCCTCCAGCGTGTCCTGGGCCGTCCCCTGGGCCTCCTCCCGGTGGGACTTGCCTGGAACACCTCCCAAGGAAGGCGTCCAGGAGGCATCCGGTATAGATGCCCGAGCCACCTCAACTGGCTCCTCTCGATGTTGAGGAGCAGCGTCTCTACTCCGCGCCCCTCCCAATGGCCGAGCTCTTCAACCTATCACTAAGGGAGTGCCCGGCCACCTTACGTAGGAAGCTCATTTCAGCCGCTTGTATCCAGGATCTCGTTCTTCGGTCGTGACCCAAAGTTCATGGCCATGGATAAGGGTAGGAACGTAGATCGACCAGTAAATTGAGAGCTTTATTTTTCGGCTCAGCTCTCTCTTCACCACAACGGACCGGCACAGTGCCCCCATTACTGCGTCAGCCGCACCGGTCCGTCTGTCGATCTCCCGCTCCATTCTTCCCTCACTCGTGAACAAGACAAAGAGATACTTGAACTCCTCCACTTGAGGCAGGAGTTCTTAGTTTACTATTTATAATAAATTTGCAACAATCTCAAAAATACTTTTTTACATTGTCATAATCGGGTATTGTATGTAGAATTTTTAGGAAAGAGATTAATTTGATACCATTTGGAAAAAGGCTGTGAAATAACTAAATGTGAAAAAAATGTGAAAACTTTCCGGATGCACTGTATTTTGATGTATAAATTAATGTAGCGTGAAATTTGTACGAACAAGAACAATTTGTGGAAAAACAGACAGCAGTCAGAGTGCACACTGTATTAGTTGGATCATTCAGTCAATAAATCACATTGTAAAAATTAAAAAATTAAACTTGCAAAAAAAAATTACAATTTGATTAAAGGAAAAACCGTAGCAGATATCAAAAAGCTGAATCGTGTGAAGATGGCATAATTGCTTGTCATCAGTTTAAACTTTGAATGGAGGGCGCGGTGCTGGTGGTTTAGGGGTTAAGTGCGTGACCAAATGCAGAGGCTATAGTCCTCCATGCGGCTGTCCTGGGTTCAAGTCCCGGACTCGGAAACCTTTTCCGAATGTCTCCCCCTCTCTTTGCCCTCTTTCCTGTCTACCTAGTGTTGCAAAAATAAAAAATAAAGGTCTCTAATGCCGCAAAAAAAAAAAACAACAAAAAAAAAAACTTTGGAGTTTCTGGGTATCAAAATATGTGGAAATAGATAGCTTTCAAAGAGTGCAAACGTTTTGCTGAATTTTTTAGAATCTCCAGGCGCTCAGCGGCCACATGCGTGGACAGGACTTTTTAGCTCTTATGCCCACGATTGTGTCCACTGCTTTATTAGGAGTGTTTTGGGTGCATATGTAGGTATCTATACTACCATCTGGTGGTGTCAGAAGAGCCCAACACACCACGGTCAAAATCCAAAATGGCGGCAAACACAATGGATCATGCTGGTGGCAGCTCCATACACAAACATCGACCTCGTAAGTACTTCTGTCACATTTCATGGCTTATTCTGATTTAGATATCTATAAACCCATTGTACATTTGTAATGGCATTAGAATAAAAAAAAGTGTAAAAATATTAGTTCGTTGCTAAACATTAAGTACACATGTGTGTATTTGTGGACTGATGCTCCTGGAAAGGGCTAATATGATAGTAAACATGCACACATGTAAAATGAGAAAAAAGCTAACTCTGATGCAACTAAAAGCTGCACATCTTTCCAATGAAACAGATAACCATTTAATTACTAAATGCATACTCTATACATGAATTAGTTAGATTGAAAATAATGCTAAAATGTAATATGCAGAAGTAAATTAGCTTACAGCTAACTCTAAAAAACTGTAGACCCACACTGTCAAGTAAAATAAATAAATAACGCATCATTTACATTGATCTGTATTTGATTTTGTCATGTTTATATTTCCAGAGCATTTTTCTGTGCAAAGAACATTGGAGTTACTTGGGTTAATTGATGGAGACAACTCAGATTTGGACTTGTCTGACAGCGATGATCCAATCCTAGATGAGAATTACCAACCATCACCACAGGAACAAAGCAGCTTTGAGGAGAAGGGTGACAGTAGTGAAGATGAGGACCCCATTCCTGAACCCACTCACCACAGCAGAGGACGAAAACGTCTCCGTTGTGTAGATAATTGTTAGCCAAGATCCACTAGACATTTGTTTGTTTTATGCAGTTCAGACCTGAGGGTTTGAATCGCACATGCATATTTACAATACTTGTTGACAGGTTCATGCACAGGGAAAGAGACAGGTACAGGTTTCTCCTGCACTCCTAGGTGTCGTTACCAAACTCAAGAGGTTGAGGTCGATAGCTCAGAAGATGACTTGGAAGAGTCAACAAACAGGACCAAGCCAAACCAAAATAAAAGGAGAGTTTGAAAAAGATAATTGTTATCGATGCACCAATACAATTCAGTTGCTTACATGAGTAAAAATGTAACTTACTGCAAATACTGTAAATTGTAATGCTAATATTTTGGTTGTGCAGGGCGTGGAATGCGCAGGAAGGCTACTCCATTGACGCCAAACCTTGCGGAGTATCAGCATCAGGATAAAACTGATCGAGACAGACATGGCTGGACCCGATTAGACTATTTTGAACAGTACATAGATAGAGATTTGATGACACTGATTTCAGAATGCGCTAATGTTATGTCACTGTGTAAGAGTGGGGGACCCACTCAACATGACAGTAAATTAATGGTGTGAATGTTTTATATCTTGTTAAAGGCATACAGTGGTGTCCTGCAACTTTTTGTTGGTTGCTTTTTGTTCCAAAAATATGCATGTATGTGTTGTTAACACATGGAAAACAGTCAGGAAAAAAGTGCTGTGTTCAAGGTTGAAATAAAGAGTTTTTCACTCTATTACACACAGGTAACTGTATTGTTTTGTGGAAATTCGGAACCAGAGTCCACATATGTCGACTGTGTTTTTCTCCAAAAGTACATAATATCAAAAGATGATGCTTAGTTTTTATTCTAATTAGGTTCCAATAAGTCCAAATAGCAAAGAGAAATAAAAAAATGCATGTAAAAAAACACCTCAGGCCTTAGGAGGGTAAGATTCACCATTTTGAAAAAAATGTTGAAAATTTGCAGGAAAAGCTGAATATTTAGAAAATATAAGAAAAAATATAAGAAAAAAGTAACGATACCGAACAATATAGTCTTAATGTCCTGAATGAGCTGAATATTTTGATAGTGGAAGGGTTGAAATAGCGTAAAGTATGCAGAAGTAGTTACATACCAAAGAAAAATGGTTAGATGGGATAATAATTGCAAACAGGATCTCTACAGTATGAATGCTTACTCAGCATATAACCAAAAATAAAGAGAAAAAGGAACACAACATTGTTAATGCCCTACAGCATTAACACAAACGTTATGTTTTTTTCCATACCATCCAGCTTTAGAATAGGGTCAACCTCTGTTCACTTAAAATTTCAACTCAACAGCCGGATCACAACAGTCTGAATGCTGCTTAACAAAATAATTTCAGGTACTTCATGGTTGTGATAATATCCATAAAATTCGTTTGAGTGGGGTTTTAAAGGTAAGAACGGGATGTTTTGCTTTTTCTTTTTAAAGAAAACTTATCAGCTCAGCAAGAGAAGAATAAAGAAAATATAAACATTTCTAATTCTGAGTTCTTAATTCAAGCCTACCTGCACTGGAATTTGGGGGCAGCAGCTGAAGGGCCAGGATTCCCTGGCGTACCATGCTGACAAGACCCATATCAGCTGACACCACTGTCATCCCCTGCTTCCTGTGAGGTTTCTCTTCCAAGCTGTTATGGTGATTTAGGTTTTGTCTTGGTTCCTCAAGCTATCAATAAACAATTCTATTAGTTCTGCAATAACAATCGAGTCTTACACGATGAGAAATATTTTAACTATCTAATGAATAAATAGCTTTAAAAAGTGAACCCTTTAATTACTTGGTAAACATGGATTATCACAGTATGCAGTGATGGATTGCCTATGTCAATAAAACAACGTATAACAGCTCACAGGACATACCTGTTGTAGCTTCTGATGCAGGACTTCTGCTGTGTTGCTTTCCAGAGCTCTGAGCTGTTGGTAGATCTGATGCAAGAACTCGTTCAGGTTTGTTTTGTCAAGCTGACATCCCTGCACCAAAACCTGCAAGTGAAAGCAACACCTCCATCAGCTTATATATACATACATACATATATATACATACATACACACATATATATACATACATACATATATATACATACATATATATACACACATA